>VWZY01007364.1:17724-51289 GCA_013399075.1 Chloroceryle aenea | reverse complement strand
TTTTTTTTTTTTTTTGGTATAAATGGAATAAAAGCCCTACTATTGTATAGACAAACCAGTTTAAATTCTAGTATGGAAGGAAGAAAGGCTTCCAAAGTTAAAAACTGAATGCTGAAGGCAGAATCAATGACAAAGATTAAGAAAGATCTTTGGTTTGACATTTTTTAGGTTGTTGGGTTGGTTTCTTTTTGTGGTTTCTTTCCTAATTTTTACTAGTTGCATTGAAATAGGGTCAGGAGATCAGCTTTTCAGGTAGTGTCCCTTGCCATACTGGCAATATGAGAAATTTAACAACAAACAACTACAGTGGATTAAAGAGGCTGCAAATTACTGTGGAAGAGTAAAAAAATATTCTGAATTTCTTAAAGGCCCTTTAGATGTTCTGAACCTCTCTTCTCTTTAAGATTCACAAATAAATAATTTAAACAAACTGAAAATTAACTGACAACTCTGGAACCTTGTAGTTAAGGGCTCTGGAAAAGTGAAAATACTTTATCTGACTTTAAAGACCGCAGTATCTGCCTTGGCTTGTAGAATAGGTGAGAGAGTATCACCAAAGCTTCTGAAAGTGCTGCTTCCTGTCTGACTCCCTTGGAGTTGAACATTTGGTCTCTTTCACAGAAGGTCAAGGCTTTTATGCACTTGATAACATCTGTATTTTTAAATCCCCAAAAGCAGTTATTCAACACTCTGTAACTAACTGTATTCAAGCTATCTGGATTAAATATTTCAAGGAAAAATACTCACACTGAAAATTAAACTGGTCCACAGCAGTCTCTGTATGCATGCCAGCTGTTTAATTTTTATCCTAGACTGAGTGTGACAATGGTTTTCATTCTGCGTATCAATTTCCACTTTCTTATGGAAGATAGTAATTAATTCAATTAGATCAGAAAAGTTTAGAGAACCATGTGAACTTGGCTTCTGAAATATTCAGCAACTTGATATATCAGGTTACTTAGTGGGTTTTTATTACGCTTGACAGCATTGAAAAGTGTATTGTAAAACATAATTCTTAGTTAACAGTGATGTACTGGGATAAAAGAAGGAAGGCAATTTTTGTAAGGAAAAAAACCCTATGAGCTCTACTGAGTTGCACTGAGGTACTTTGAGGTTGATAAGAGGAGCTGTGCAGCAGCTCTACAGTTAGTGACTTACAAGATCGATCCAAAACTGAGCTCACAATAATCAATTCCAAACGCAACTGATATGTCAAAGCTGGCAGCAAAGGAAAAACAGGCACTTGTGGGGCTGGACAACAGACTGTGAACAGGAACAAGACAAAAAGCTCCAAAGTTCAGTTTTTGCAAACACGTATATCTGACTAGACATCTAAAAACAGACAAATAATCACAGAATCAACAAATAAAAAGAGTTTAAAAAAATAATTAATCTCCAAAACACATTATTAAATAGTAAAGCAATCTTTACTTTCTAATGAGTATTTGTCTTCTGAGAGCTTCCTTGAAGCCTGCCCGGACTGTCATGAGCCAAGACACAGCACTGGAGAGGCATCCCATTAACACACTCCTGCTGGGACCCCAATCTCTGTCATGGGAGGACTGCAGCTGAGAAACTCCCTCTGCTACTACCATCTACTATGGTAATAGTGAAGAAAAAAAGCAAATTCCTTGATGCTATTAAAAAAAAAAAAAAAAAGGTTTTTCTTCCCATTGTGATTTTTTCTTATGGGATGAAAGCTTATGTAATCCAGAGCCTTCACAGCATATTTTCCCTCAAAGAACAGATTAAGTTAGTAACTACTGCTGACACAAAAGGTATGTTTGTCTGGCATATAAAACCCAAATATTTGAGCTCCTGCTCTATACTCTTCAGTATTTCACATCCAAAGGATGTGCCCTAGTAAACAGGCCAGGGGCTCTCTCTCACATAGTTGGATCCTTCCTTCTTAGAAACTGTTTCACAGGGATTTTTTCCTGTGAATAAACAAATTATTTGGAAATCTCATTAACACTCATTAAATAAGAAAACTCAGACTTATTTACTTGACCCACACACCTAAAATTATTCTAGATTGTAAGCCACAACTCTTGAGTATCCGTGTCCATTTTACTGACAATTTGCATGGCAGCATCACTCCTCCTGTTCAACATGGACATTTGCTGCCTTATCTTAGAGGCAGACAGGTGCTGGTTTGATACCTGGAGTTTTCTGAAGTCTTCATCTCAGCACATTTTCATGTCTAGCTTTTCTACCTCACTGGAAAGCCCAGAGGTGAAAACAGACAGCTAGGGAGAACCAGAGGGAATGCAGAATGTCTAGAGAAGGGCATCAAAGCTGGTGAAGGGTCTGCAGAGCATGCCTTATGAGAAGCAGCTGAAGGGAACACAGGTTGTTTAGTCTGAAGAGGAGGAGGTTGAGGGGGGACCTTATTGCTCTCTACAACTACCTGAAAGGAGGTTGTAGTGAGGTGGGTGTTGGTCTCTTCTCCAAGTAACTAGTGATAGGATGAAAGGTAATAGGCTTAAATTGAACCAGGAGAAGTTTAGATTAGACATTAGAAAAAAGTTCTGTACTGAAAGAATCGTTCGGCACTGGAACAGGCTGCCCAGGGAGACGGTGGAGTCACCGTCCCTGGAGGTGTTCAAAAAACATGTAGACATGGCACTTAAGGACATGGTTTAATGCTTATGATAATGTTATGTAGATGTTTGGACTTGAGGATCTTGGAGGTCTTCTCCAACCTTAATGATTCTTTGATTCTGTGATGGCATAAATCCAGAAACTTTCCCCCATGGGCTGGAGAATGCCTTCACAAAGTCACTCCCTTGCTGTCTGCCCTCTCAGATCTTGCCTTTAAAGGAGGCCAGTGAAACACCTTCAGAAGTCTAGGAATTACAGCTGGATTAAAAAAAAATAAACTGATCACAGATTCAACAGTAGTATGAGTTTTATAATACTAGAAACCTCATTTTTTAGCCTCTAGTAATGCTTTTCCATTCCACATATACTAATTAGAGAGACAGCTCATCACATCTTCCACTGCTAAGAGTTTGTCTCTATTGCAAGAGCTAGCTATCTTTTTCTGATCAAATTTGTCTCAGTCAGCCTTGGGCTTGAAGTTTGCTGCTGTTTTGTCTAATGAGGAGACAGCGTGACCCAAAGCTCATTTGCTTTTTCCAGATATAATCAGCTGGTCTAATAAAAAATACTCAGTATCTCTTCCTATAGATCTTGTACCTTTCAGCCCTCTGGGCAAACACCAGCTCGCTTGCAACAGTTCCTTACTGCAGCACACTTCTCTTACAGTATCAAATTGAATTACTTCATTCAGTCTGTTCTGAGGTTTGCTGCAAGGATCTGGATGAGAAGTCCACCAAGTTCATTAGCAAATGGTCATATTTGGTACCCAAGTTATACTTTCTATGTTTACCTCACTTGCTGAGCAGTGTCTTAATGTTTATATAAAATATACCACCTATGTAAGAGACCCTTTTCCATGCTGGAAAGCTGCTCTTATTTGATGCACACTTTATACACCCTTACTGAAAACAGATTTTTTTCTAGGGCTTTTTGCAAAATCCAGAATGGATGAAATAAGGCTCACTCCATGCAGGAGCCTTGTGGTCTGGGAAGAATTTTGTCCCTAAGACTGGTGTCCTGTTTTCACGGGCAATTTCTTTTTGCTGTATATGTGGCATAGTGTTGGCTTTTTATGCAAAGATTTGTGATAAAAAAAATCCAATCCCAGTCATGCTAGGAATGAACAGCTGGCAAATATGGTGAGCAAATGTGTTATTTCAGAGGCAGAAGTAGGCTTATTGAAATTATTTGAATGATCTACCTGTCTTCTTGTTTGGATACAAAGAATGCAACCTGATGATAAAGAGATGTTGGGAGGAGAGAAGCAGCAAGTCAAGAGATACAGCACTACTGGGAGACTTCCAAAACCCCTGGTAAACTGTTTTCCAGGGAAATTTTCTCATTATGTCACTGGCTCTTTCAAGGAGCCACCGGTTAGAGGACCCTAGAAGAGAAGGTTAGAAAGGTACTCAGGGTATGGCGGGTCTGTTGAACGGTGACTCTGGTTGGACACAAGTTACAGTGCTTAGTATCTTGTTGGTATGAATTGTATGGTGGTGATCAAGGTTCTGTGAGCATATTTAATATAAGGTGTCTCTGAACTGGATACACAGTATTGTAACATTGAAGCATTTAAGTTCTGCAGCTCAGAAGGTTCTTTGTCAATGTGGTGATGCTCTTGCAGGATAGAAGGAGCCAAGGGTGGATGGATAGCTCTTGCCAAGATCCTAACACAGCATGATATAAAAAAGCAGAGAATGAACTTGCAAGAGAAGAGCCACTTGAGCAGTCTGAACACTCTTTGAGGAAGCCTTAAATTTAGGCCTGGAAAAACTATTTAGCCATTTAATGTGAGAGACTGGGGTAGTTCTGCAGCATCACATCCTCTCTGTTTTTTTGTTTTGGCTCAAATCCTCTTTGCATCTGTTGAGCGATCAGTGCAGCAATTTGGCTCTGCACACCACTATAGAGGACTTGCTGTCACAACTCTACTGTAGTCCCCCACATGCTAAGCTTCCTTATCAACTGGTTACCACTACCACCAGATAAAGTGGCATGTGATCAACTTTGTGTGTCATGCACAGGGTGTGCTCCCTACCGATATTCAGTGGAATAACTCATGTCAGCACTGGAATAAATACTGGGTGAGCTACATTCAGTCTCTTCTTCCTGTCTTTCTCCTTATGTTGAGGAAAAAATAGCCCATCAGTATCAAACACGGTTTTCTATAACATTTGTGATTAAATTGGCTTTTGCACACAAGGAGAAAAAGCATACAAAAAGAGTTGCATTACACACTTCCAAGAAATTTTACAAATGATAAAAATGTTAAAGAATTGTTCTGTCTATGGGCAGAAAAGAAACAATAAATGTTACAGTCTGAAAATCAAGCCAAACCACCTTAGCTATAAGTAATAAATAATGGAAAAATAAAGAAGGAAGGAGGGAAAAAGGAAAAAAAGAAAAATATGAAAGTTCTGAATTAGCAAGATCTTCAGAACATACGAATGTGGGCATGGAAGAGAGCAGGAGTTTGCTGCTAACTAGAACATTATCTGCAGAGTTCTGCAAAGAATACTTGTAGTCTACACACAATGTCCACAAATAAATTCTGTAACTGAAGATTCCATTCTTTTTTAATGCATGACATGGAGGTAAGCCACCTAAACATGAATGCAGTCAAAGATTTTCTTAGCACACTTTACAGCAGTTCAGACTGTAATGGAAAGCCCAGGTTATGCATTTATTTTTTATCTGTATTGGATACATCATTGCCTTCTTGAGTGGCAATCACAAATTATTACCAAAGGGCACCGATAATGGCATTCAGATTTCAATGACTGAGCTCATTACGCCATTTAGAGCACTTGCCGCTTATTATGAGTTGTGCTGATTGCTGCTTATCCACAGATTACAAATATTGCAGAGTACCTTAGACAACCAGAGCTATTTTCTTCCAATTCTACTTATCTCAGCTGACACTTCTCCTTGTAGGTAATTTGACTGTAGACAGCAGACTTACACGGAAAAGCCAGGAGAACACTGGAAGTCAGCTTAAGATGGGTGTGACATCAACTGCCCCACCACACAAAAGCTGAGGATAATTTACATGAAAGGATATGTTGAAATGCTACAGAAGGACTTGAAGTCTTGAAGGACTGAAAGGCCAAACTGTCCCATTTTGTCACAACTGGAATTCAGTAAGCCATTTCAAACCTTCTCACCACAGAAATACCACCAAGGAGAACTGAACAGAATTACGTTTCCTTGGAGGCACAGACACAGATGAGGGAAGGGCTGGAGCTAAGGCCTTGCTGCAGGGTTGTAGCTCTGTTCCAGGGAAATTCTGAAAATGTTGATATTTTCCATTACAGAGTAGCAATTAAGTATCCTCTTAAAGAGTTAACATTATGATTTCTTCAGTCTAAATCCTAATCTGTTAATATATTTCCATTTATAGATTAAAAAAAATGACTGTACAGGTGAGTAAATTGGGTGTGGAAAAGCCCCATCAAATCCCTCCTTGCTGATTAAGAATCACGCCAAGTGAAGTCAAACCATGGAGTGTTTTGGGCTGGAGGGGACCTTAAAGATGATCTAGTTCCACCCCCCCCTGCATCAAACTGCAGTCCTTACAGCACGGGGCAGGCAGGAGAAATACAGTTGCTCATTCAGGTTCATGGGCATCGCATATTTTCTGTATGTGAAGCTTTTGCCTTTTCACAAGTCCTCCTCAGCAGCTCTGAGGAACTGCTGCAATAGCAATTTTCACTATGGGCAAATATTTTTCCATAGACATAGCAAAACTCTACTGCCAAAGGAACAATGTACAAAATCTCTGGTAAGATATCTTGCAAAGATTTCCCCATTCCAAGGCACCAGCTGTAGGGAAGAAATACATCACTCTGTTTCGCCTGTGAAGGGGAAATCTGTTTGTGTCTTTTAACCTCCCAGTTGCTACTCAAAAGATATGGGGATATATTCACAGACAAGTTGAGCAATTAACTACCCTGCACAGTTTGCCCTATCTTTCCTTTATGCAGAAATCTCATTGTAGTTGTTTGTCAGAGGAAACAGGGTGGTCAGTGTTTGAAGCTCTTCCTGAAGGTATTCGTAGTGACAGAGAAAACCTAATTAAAACCTGCTCCTACCACGTTGCCTGCTCCTCTATCACAGGATGGAATGATTTACATTAATAACAGTAGAGTGCAGAGAAGACCTGCTGAGCCTTTAATAAACTTCCTTTTTCCAATCACTTAAAATGTTCTTTAACGTTGCAACCAAAGTAATACAAAGCCTGCATAACAGTATACTTGACATTTATGATCTTGGCAATAAATCTTGATTTTCATTTATACAATGTCTGCTTTTGATTAACTGTAAAATGTCTACTATAAATACTTTTAGAGAAACAGTGGAATGGTTAATAAGCTACATTCTGCATGATAATATCTTAAATTATAATGGAGTAAATGCCTTAAACCATGTACATTAAATTCAAAGTACTACAAAGAGCCAAATACTCACATGTGCACTTTTCGTTACTATTCTCTTTAGGGAATAATCATGAGGCACCCTGAATTTCTTCTAGCCGTGGCAGCTATTAATACAGTACACAGTTCTGTAGACATTTCAAGTTACAAGCTCCACTGTTCAAACATAAGCAGGGTTTGGAATGCATCTTAAAGCCCCTTATTTTGTGTAGTAGTACACAATTAAGTTAGAATAGCAAGAGAATGTATTCCAGGCTTGGAAGCCTAAGAAACCCCCATACTTATTATTTTTAGCATGATGTAAGTGGAACACAAGAAATGCAATTATGCCAGAATTCTGCAGCAGAAAAGACCTGGCAATGGGCTCTGTGGGGTGCACTTTTATCACTTCAGGAAACTGTACCCTGCTACTCATGGGTCCTCATCTGGGAGGGTGCCAAAGCTGAAAGGTAACAGAACTATAACGAACAGCTCCAAATTAAATGATGCTGTTGTAATGTGGCATTATTTGGCATAAAGAATTTCATTGCAATTAAGAAAACAGATACATAGCACACAGCAGGTGGTTGGTGATGCACTAGCACCAGATAAGTTGGCCTGCTGACAGAAAAAACGGCAAGAGAACAGACTCCGTGTGCGGAAGCAGGTCTGCTCTCCAGTACTATAATAAACATAAAACTGCATTATTAAAGGAGTAACTGAGATCGCAGAGAATTAAAAAGCTGCTGCATAAAATATTTCAGATGCCTCTGTCTGACGGCGCTGAGGCCAAACCCAGACCTATGCAGTGCTCATATCTCATCGGCACCTCACCAAACAGGTATGAAATGCTGGATGTGCCTTGATTTGCTACCTGCCCAGGACTTCACTGCTCTGCTAATTACTGCATGCAACTAAAATCAGCATTTTTAGAAGCTCATTTTGCTTCTGATTCTGCCACTTGTACACAGTCCTATCATACTCAACAGTTGAAATCAATCAGACTTTACAATAGTTCAGAAGAAGAGTAACCGAAAGTCACGTTCACAACACTTTCCATTCTCTCCGGTGGTTTTTGGTTTGAATTGTAAGTAATTTTTAACACAGAAAAAATGTCACTTTGTTGCTATGTCCTTGCCTTAATTGCTTGTGAACTTGTAACATTTTAAAATCAGCCGTTATCATCAACGTGAGAAATGCTGAACAAGAGAAGAATCAGGTAATTGTTCATTACAGTTGAATATAAAGTAAAGAAAATGGGCATCTTTCAAAAGAGCACTAGACCTGACTACTTCATCTGTAGGAACACACAGTGCCAATGCACTTCACAGCTCTTTTAAAATGCACCTGAAAGCTCTATACAAACAGGGAACTCGATTTATACAAACACATGCTTTACTCCCTCACCCTGAGGGCCGTGCAGGAAGGGAACGGCACAGCACAAGGCAGTATAGAAGAGTTTGTGGACAGCAAAGCCTTCACATGATATAAAAATCTATACAGCCATAAAGGACAACCTGTTTGCATGCACAAAAAGCCATGCAAACAGATAACGATGCCAGAGAGGTCCATTCAATGCAAATTCTCCAAGAATATGAAAAAGAATGTTTTAAAATTCATACAGACAGACCCAAAGTATTTATAGCGACTCAAGATAATGGTGAAAATGTGCCCAAGCCTTGAGACATTTTCATGCTCTGTATCCTGTTTAGAGGTGCTGAATTGTATGAGTAGCTTATTTTTTAATATTGTCGCCCTTCACTGACGTATGTTGCTTTATTCTCCACACAAGACCAAGTTATATTTACCTTTTGTTTCCTTCTCTTCATCACATTTCTACAAGCACAACACTTACCAACACCTATACGTAAGCTCTCTTCATTTTAGTCTGTCTAATAACCCACACCCTTTTGCAGACCATGAGTAAACAGCCTCCAGGAAGATGGTTCCAGAACCACGCACGAGAGATTTTACCAGTATCCCTCTGCAGAGCCTGCTATCAGCTGCCATTTGAAACAGGTTAGGGGAACTCTGTCCTTGTCCAGTTTGCAATTTCTACACTTTGGGAATAATCCATTGGAGAGTAGTAACATAAATACCTCACAACATAAATACATCACAGACTCACATCAGTTCAAGTCTTGAAGACAAAGTGCCTTATGTTTCTTGCTCAAAACTGACAGGACAGCTCTTCTCTGTCCTTAAAGAATGCTTATTTGCTAAGTATTCTAAACAGAACAATTGACATCTTGATACTGTTTTATCCCACTGCTACCACCAGACATCATCTCCACCATTAGCAACAGAAAACATCAAGCAAAACCAAGAATAGCTAATAGAACAAGAGACTACAAGAGAAGTCAAAATGGCCTAAAGACTGTATCTTAATTAGAAAAACTTATTAGAAAAAGCCAAAGAAGCTATTAAACTAAAGACGAGAATCACAAAGAAGATGCAAGCTCTGTGGTGTTCCAACACTTAGGTAAAACAAATCGTATATAATACTTTTAACTATCAAGTGTAGATGTGCAGACTCCCCTGCTATTTTCATTGTGCCTCTTCCCAGACCCTGGTTTTGAAACACTCAAGGGCAAGGCTGCAATAATTTTCTCTAAACCTCTTCACATTCTTGTACCATAACAGCTCCAGCATTTGAGGACACTGTGCATCAGAAATGCAGCTATAAAGCCCAGAGGGCAGGAAGCACTTGACTTCTTCAAGAAAGGCTCCTCGCTGTGGGAACATAACCCTGGACAAAATTAAAACAAAATCAGTTTTAACCACGCCAGCTTCAGATGAGACTCTGAAACCTATATGTCAAGGACCCAGGAAGGATATTTCAGCTCCAGCCCTTCTCCTGGGGAGCATACTTTTCTGAATGTTGTGCTTTGGCTTGCCATGTCAGACAAGCAAAACCTTTCAGCACTCCTACTTTACAACTTTCTCCTGACTTCAGCACCACAGGTCACGCTGATGCCATTCAGAGTGTCTTACAAGGGGCACCACACCACAGGAACAGAGTGGAAATTTGTACTGGCACAGAAGAGCCTTTTTTTCAAAAGCAGGAGCACTACAGATAGATATACAAACTCATAGGGCAAGTTAGGTCAGAAGGGACCTGAGGAGGCCTCTAGTTCAATCTCCTGTTCATGGTAGGGCCAGCACTGGGGCCAGACAAGGGTGCTCAGGGCTTCACCCACTAAACCTTGAGAACCCTGAAGGATGTAAAATCCCTCCACCTCTCTGGTTTGTTGTCATCCACCATTATGATGAGGATGCACTTCCCAACCTCTTCCAAGTCACTGATCAAAATGTGAAATGGAGTCAGTCACAACACAGACCTCCCACCGTGCTCTGCTTGTCACTGGCACCCATTTAAGTTAAAACGCTAGGTTAGAACAGGAGAGGAAAGCCTGAAGCAGACAGAAGTACTGGCGGTGTAATTCACTGACAGTGCCTTCTCCTGTCTGCCCTGACACATCAGGCCAGCTCACCTATGTCCTATTTTTTGCTTCAAGATCCAATCAAGCTATATTCACCCTGACCAGTATTCAGCAGAAGTCTATAATAATTAACTGTCAAGTCTTTTGCCACTCCTCTACAGCAACCTTGCTCACATACAGCGATTTATGACAGACCATGCCTCAGCCTCTATTTTCTCCAACAAAGAAGAGAATAGTATTTTCAAAGTTAATGAAAAGGCATTATATATATGTGACATATGCACATACCATTTCTACATGTAGGTTTCATTAAAATGTAGTTTCTCCATTTTCTCTGCAATGCAGAATCACGTAACAGGTAGTTCAGTGCTGAGAATCCCACCGATGGGACTATAGAGAATTTAAAGAAGTGAGCATTGTCCTCACTAAAAGATCCATATTCAACATCAATGGACTCAATTCT
Organism: Chloroceryle aenea; assembly: GCA_013399075.1. NCBI lineage: Eukaryota > Metazoa > Chordata > Aves > Coraciiformes > Cerylidae > Chloroceryle > Chloroceryle aenea. Next base: position 40,367 of record VWZY01007364.1, on the reverse strand, counting down.
TCCAGCACAGTGCTGGCCATCACTGGTTCATGTTAAAACTAAACTTAAAAAAGAGGGATTATTTCTGGTTCTCTGCAGGCTCTGTGTCTGATTCTTCAGGTTGCTCTGCAACCAGCTGCTCTGCTGTGCTTTCAGGAGTGGCTCTAGGGACAGAGGCACAGAACCAGAAGAGCTTCCCCAGCTGTCACTGGTGTCTGTGGGAACTGCAACTCATGTGGGAACATGGCTTACTTTATGACAACAACCATTACACGGATAAATTCTATAACAGAAAGCAATGACAACTTTGTATAAGCAGCAATAAACTCCTTTAATAAAGATGATGCAAATCTTTCTTTTAATCGGTCTCTATTCCAACTCCAAATGGAGTTTTAGTCGATAATATCAAAATTACACATTCAAAAAAATAAATATATGGTCCCTGAAGGAGAAAGCAATGACTAGAGAAGTTTGCACATCCTTCACATATCCTCTGTGGCTGCTGGCTGGTTAACCAGTACAAGGAATTTCATTTTCCTCAAGGAGTCAGAACCCTGCTGAGTGAGGAAATTAAGATAAGAGAGGAAAGGGGGAGACAAATTTTGCAGCATTTTAAACCCAACTTTTCCAGAATCAGAGAAATGAACAGCCTGGATATGGGAGAAAAGTTTTATCAGTGATAAGAGTTTTAATGGCTTCCATCACTTCTGTTAAGGCATTCCTAAAAAGTTAAGTATTTCTAAGCTCTGATTTGCTTTCCCCTGATTTTTTCACTTCTTACTTATTCATGCTCCTGAGAAAGATGAGCGCGGGGACTGCATGGCGCAGAATGAGACAACCAGCCTAGTACCCCCTGCATACATTACAGAGACTGCTGATACTCTTTTATTAGTGCCATTAGCCACTTACAATTAATCCAGTGAGGGGGATCTCACCTATTTCCTTTAATCTGAGCACCTTCTGCTTGCTGTTCCTATTGCTAAACTCTAGCATTAGAGGATCTATGTGATCCTTATGATAGGGAACTCTCCATGTAACACTGTGGATCCTGGAACCAGTGGTCTGACTTGTCAAGCTCCCTTATTCCTGTATCATGTCCCATTTCAGCTAAACAAGTCACCCTCAGCAACCCAAAAATCACTGGAATTGGGGGGTTAGATCTTTGGGGGTCTACAGAGCAAGTCAAGTAATGCTGCAAGCTCCGTGACAGAGTTTCCAAATGGATTTGCCTGCATATTATTGGAGCTTTTCCAAAAGTAGCAATAACATCCTTATTCTTCCCTCTGTGATACCCTCCCCATACTTGCTATCTTACAGAAACTGCAAACTTCCCATTGAGTCAGGACAGTACTAGAGAAACACCTTAAAAGCAAGTTCTTTTTTAAAGACTTTTCAGGCTGTCTTTTCCACAATTCAGCAACATTCACTTCACCCTTAAGTGGTACCAGTTTGAGGCACCAGAGGTCTATGGTTCCATCTTTGATGTTTGCTGGTACAGTGAGACCTCTGTGACACCCTTAAATTCACCAGAAAATGTCAGTGATATCAAAATGGTAAAATGCAACCATCAGTGATTTCTTGAAGATGTAGGTGCCTCTCATCCAGCTACTGTGCTTCAATATCCTCAGGTTCATAGCTCCTGAGGCTTACCCAGCTTCAGACAGCATGTTTTTAAGATTCTGCAATGCTTATGATTACTAAAGCAAGAGAATAACCAAACCCACTCCTTCCCTTTCCTACAAGCCAAGTGACTTCTGCTGCTGCCTTTGCATTGTTCCTGGCACTATGCTTCATAAACAGCCACTGTCCACTGACAGAGCAGTTTGCTGGATAGAAAGCTGGCTTGATCCCAGAAGCGGTCGCATTACAACTTCCTTTTCTCAGAAGGTGCTACTTATTAAGAAAGCTGCACTTGAGGAAGATACAGCATTTTACAGTGCTGCTTGCTCGAGCTCAAGAAAACAATTTTGTCCAAGTTTCCAGAATGTTTGCATCTCTCCATCTGCTGCAGCTAGTGCTGGCGTCACCAAACACTGACAGCAGGGATCTGCCAATTGCTATTTTTTGTTTTTGTAAAAAACAAACCGTGAGAACACATTGTGTTTTTAAAATGATGTCACAACATTATAAAAAAACCAAACCACTTTGCTTGTATCTCATTCCCTTTGCAAAAATATCTCTCTTCTCACAGAAAATGACAAAGAGAATTAAAAAATACCATTTGTTGGTTGCTGAAAGCACTTGGGGATGTATTGCCTTCAGTCTTGAAGGACTCTTCATCCTGAAAGCCCTCACTGGAGCCAGCTGTAACTCCTGCACCTGCCTGCCGACCCTGTGGGGATGGGATGTGGATCTGCCACCTCTGTGTCCTTGCTGCAGAGCCATCCAGGACTCTTGTAACAATCAGCTCAATGGCAGATAGCCTCCAGGGTTAGTGTAAATCTAACATGTATCACATTATCTTCTTGAAAGGTGCACTTCATGCCAGCCCCCAGCTGTACTGCCTCTTCAGATTGCTTTACTAAAGCCCTTGGAGTCATCGATTCGCTCAGTGCCGGTTATAGAATCTGGAGCACTGGGGCTGTTCACCTGAACAGTCAATATGAAAACCAGCTCCGAGCTATGCTGCAGACTCTCTTCTGATCCTAGTCAAACTACGCCCCACATAACTGCAGCTTACTTTATTATCTCAATATTTTTCTCATTCCTATTTACAGTCTCATCTCTTTCCCTAGGTACCGACCTTTTACATTCTCTCATCAGAGACCACAACAGTAACAAATCCCTTCCTACAAGAGGAGGAGAAACTGCTTTCCAGAGCCTGTCTGTAGTGACTGCATACTGAAGAGAAGAACATGACACTGGTTGCTTCCTTTTGTAGGATCTGAGCTCACTGCCACCAGACTCTTCTTTCTGACTACCTGTGGGGCTAATGCAGATCCTCATCTTTTTACTGTACACTGCTACTGCACGTGAAACAGCAGCAATGTTTGAGCATCATTTCCAAAAGTAACTATATATCCTCTCTTAACCGTTTACATGAGAAAAATTACACAAAATAAACTCTGAATGTGGTAATAAGTGATAGCATTTCAGCTATTCCAAGCCTTAAAATAAAGTTAAACTTGTGTCTTCAAAATATACGTTCTAGCCTAACCAGCACAATTGCTCCACATTTTGTCTTCATTGAAAACAATCTGAACAACAATTCAATTTGAGGTTGGATAGATGAGCTGTCATATGCACAGGGGATATGCATACACATGACTGTCTCTCATATTTCATTTTGTCTATCAAAACAACAGTCATTGTGTTTTAAAAGTGAAGAGTTTTTTCTGGCATCATTATGCAGTAGTGAAGTGACTAAATGTCTCAGTAAAAAAACCAAACAACTCCTAGGAAGTTCTGGTTCCCGGTTCAAGGTTTTGGAATCTTTTGCTCTTAACAGCAGCAAGATATTACAGCTATTGAGTGAGACTAAGGGAGCAGCAGCCTCTCCTTAGACCTCTGGTGAGATGGAAAAGAAGGAATCACAGGAAATCCCAGGGAAGCACGCAAGCTCAATGCTGACAAAGCCTGCCATTTACATTCCCACAGCCCGATGAATAAAGCAATGTTGTCTTGCACAAGAGATGCTGGAGCCAAAAAGGCAGTTAATACATCATGCTGGAAGTCTGGTATCTGGTTTGTCAGAAAAAAAAAAAAAAAAAACGAAACTGGGAAAAGAGTGAAGTTCAGCAGTTACACTTTTCATGCATGAACCTCTTCATCAACCACTTTTCATGCCAGGGCAGAGCAGAGATACAGTACAGCAGCCTTTCTTGCAAATCACTTGTCTTTCCTAGGTACTGACACTGCCTTGCTCAGCAGGACCTCAGTCTGAGCCAGAGTCCAGCAGCAGTGCTGTAATATTCATGCAGAGACTGAACAGGAGTTGTGCCATTAGCTGCTTAGAGGCAAATACAACAGACAAGCACGAAAACTTACATACAAAATCCTGGCCAATTTAAGCGATACAAAGTGTGTGGCTGCAGCAGGCATCATCTCTTTTGTTATGTGCTCACAAAAGCCCAGCAAGAACTCAAGGTGCAACACAAAAGGGAATGCCACTGAATATATTAAACAGGGACTTGAAGCCTGTTTTGAGTAAACAAGCGGAGAAGATAAATTAATGTTAATGCCTGCATAATTTAACTGAAGCATCACAAATAGGACAGAGAACAACTTCTAACTTAACAAAAAGAGAGGAAGAGAGGCACTTTTCCAGAGCTGAAAATTTACTATTAGCACAGACACGTTCTTGGTAAAAGCAATTTTCCTTCTTTCTGCACTGAGCCATATTTGTCCCTGTTGTTACTACACTGATTTCAACAGAGCATCATCAGGAGAATCTAATAACAGCAAGCTTGTCACTACGCTTCCCTCACTAACAAACTGAAGCATGCTGTGTTGTGAGTAAATGTGGTAAAACACTAAAAGAAAGCAATTAGAAAAATGGTAAATCTCACATCTCCTCCCATTCTAGAACTGGCAATTTGTGAAGTCCACATTTTATGCTGGCTGATCACCGAGCAACTCAGCTCCTGTCTCAATTCTTTATTCTAGTATAAAGAAGTACTTTTAAAATGTTGGCTCCTCAAACTTGAATGAAAAAGTATCTTCAGTGTAATTTTGAAGGCAGAGGATGAATAAACTGGATGGCTGAAGGCTGTGTTCTTCAATGGTTAAGTCACGTGAAGGAAGAAACATGATAATAATCAGGTTTGTAATCTCCTTAGAAGAATAAATATTTAATTTCTAAACAATCAGGTATTTAGAAAGTGCTGAGAAAAGGAATGTAAAAGATGAGTTACCCAGTTGGTTTGAATTAAACATTGATAGTAACAAAAGCAAAAAAGAAGACTGAAGAATTAACGGAAGGCAAAATGGTTTGAAAATCCACAAGAATATTACAGCTGCCTCCTTTGTTCCTCTCTCTGAAAGAATTCAAACAGCATCTGTTTGCTGTAATACTTAATGAGTACCGCAGAGCTCAGGTAACCCCAGCTCAGGTACTTGCACAAAGCACTTCATCTTGCTACAGTTCTCGACTCGGACAGATCCACCCAGAGACTTGCAAACGTGGGAAATCAGTCACGTGCAGCTCTCGCTGGATTTCATGGCTCCCTGCGTCCTTGAGGAGGTGTGCCACGTTCTGTAGAATGTGCTGCCACAGAAAACAAACAGAGAGCAAAGGAACTGGGTGAAGACACCGGCCTAAGGAGACTTACGGAAACTAATGACGGGGCCGTAACATGGGAAAGGAACAGCACAGAGAACATTAAGAGAGCCAGAAGGGAAATTAAAGCCTTTCTAGGCTAATGTGAGTTATGAGGGGGCTTCTCGAGGCATAAGCAGACAATTTATCTTCCTGTAAGAAAACTAAAACAAACCTGAGAGTGCAATCTCGCTAATTATGCAATGACTTTATAGACACTGCTTACACAGATAATACTTCTTCCAGGGGTTCTTTCCTCTGCATTTTTTCTGCCTCTTTGCCAACACAAGAGCATTCCAAAATCTTCCCTCAGAATAAACTGTGTCCAAGTGAAAGACAATCATTTGCTACCAACATTATAACCTCAGTGAAAAAAAAAAAAAAGAGATTTCCTCCCATGGTCCCAAAATCTCTTCTTCTCTACCATTCCTCATTAATGGCTATGGCAGCAAGGGACTGTATTAAAGAAACTGCTTAGCAGTCCTAGTAATGCCACGATGGTCCAGTTTAATATTTCAGTCGTCAGTACCTAAGCAAGGACTCCTACTGTTAGCATGAAAGTAAATACTGGGTGGCACCCTTTCAACGGGGTACGGAGAATCACACTCCTCTGTAGGCGCCGAATGCTCTCACCAACACCTATGCTGGGCTGGTTTAGGGCTCATGAGAGCAAGGCAACTTCTTCCAGAGACATGTTTGCACTCCATAGCCTGAGTTATATTTAACAACAAGTATAACATCTTTTGCTCTGCTTTAGTATTTGGATACCAGACTACCAGGACTCGGGCCAACAACTGATTTCAAATAATCTGCTAAATCACTTAGAGCAAGTTTTCCACTTTATTGACTAGAATAGAAATATAATTATGTACCTTACAGGTATAAGACAGCAGGGAAGGGCCACAACAAAGGATACTCCTTACACTGGAAAACCAGACAAGTGTCCAAGTGGAAAAATAGCTGTATGACAACCTCAGTAGCCTGAAAAGTGACAACTTCAGATGATCCTGTGCTACCACTATTCAGTATGAACTACTTTCTCTCCTTCCTCTTTTCTACACATCAAAGAGGCTGATGCAATTGATGATCACTGAAAGATGGCTTTCCTATCATTTGCTAAAAGGAATGAAGCTCTTTGTGTGCTTTTGGGGGCACTACTAGACCAGAGATGTCTAATTGCTAGGAAACCAAGTTCAACAGGTGTCAATAGCCCTAAGAGCTATTTCATAAGGACAAAGATGCAATATGCACAGAAGAAGCTCTTCTGCACTTGTAAAGTTTCAGTCTGCCATTCTCCCCAACAGTCAATACGAGCTACTGAAGAAACTCGTGGAAGTCCTAATTCCAGCTATAGCTTCTTTAGTCATCAGGGTTTTGAGATACTCAAACATTCCTCTGGGCTTACTCCAAGAAGAAGGAAATCATTAACACTTACCCATTGACACCTATCCACTCTGAGTACTCTGCCATACACAGAAACCCTGTACCAATCTTGCATTAACATAAACAAAGATATGTTTCTATTAACTCTTTCATGTTATAGATTCCTAATTTAGGAGAATAATGACTTTCTAGCACAGAACATGCCCTTTATTAACACTTCTCTACCTTGTTTTCGAGTTAGGACAACACAATGAGGATTTAAAATTGTGTATGCACTGCATTTGGCAGCACTGTGGTAACTGGAATAGGACAGCAGATTGTGTAAGGTAGTAACTACTTTTTATTTTTATTTGTATTTATTTTTGTGGATATATATTACAGTCTTAGCCTTTTCCTAATAGGGAGATAATATGGTAGATTTTAGAAGTATCCAGTGGCTACTCGTACATTATTGAAAAGCTGGATGTTAAAGATTAAAGGCAACAAGACTTACACAAAGAAGTTGATTTTAATTTCTCATTTCTCTCTCTCTCCATTTTCCCCTTCCCTCCCTGCCACACATACACATTTCTCTGCTGGCCACTCTGTGTTTTCACACAGATAACTCAAAATAATCTTACTGTTTCTGTTTATTTCCTGGGCAATTCTCTGTTCACTAAAAGTTTATGCTTTTGTAATCTGTTTATTACACCCTTCCAGCTTTACTTCGTAATCCTCTTTTGTTCTTACTATTTTTGATGTTTTTAAACTGGGAAAGCTGCTGCCTTTCTTCCTGCAAGCTTTAAATGAGTTCTTTAATCACATGAGCAGCAATACATATTCCTTCATGCTGCACTCACCTTCTGAGGAGCCATCCCTGACAAAGTGCTTAATCCTGATCTCTCTTTTCAACTCCTGCTTACAGAATACTAAAAACTTTTAAAGTAGCTAATAGAGAGGACAGAATTAAACCCCAGCTTTTATACAGGCAGCAGAGAGGTGTACACACACGCACTCGTAAGACTGAACAATTTCAGAATTAAGGTAAAAAGCTTACTCCAAGTTATCAGACCCAAGTGACGCTGCCATGAGCACTGTGTATGTACTACACCAGCACCTCCTACTCCGCCAAGCCACTCACTCTCTCTTTAAGCAATCCTCCCAGAACACAGCTACAGGTCCTCTCTGGTCCCCACAGCCTCACTCACTCACCTAGCGTTAGCCTCATGCATGTGTCCTATTAAACTGCAAAATCACGTCAATAATGTTCCCAAAGTAAAACCAAAAGTTCACATGTAAGGCCTGATAGGATAATGTTTTATCCTCACTTGGCAGTGGTGAAAAATGGCTACGCAAACCCATGGAAACTTAGCCTTATGTACCTAAGGTAATACAGTATCTTAGTGATGGTTTATAATATAGATATTCTTTATTTTACTGGTTCATGAATCTGGTATTGAAGTCTCGCAGATACTGTTCAAATTACAGCATCAACCTTGTAATATTGCAAGTCTAAGTGACTGCAGACAGCAATGAATATCGTTAGAGTCATTTCAGAGACAAACCAAATGACAGTATCACTTCTTCTCAGTATCAGGCTGCATCAATGTAACATTTTTGTATGTTGAGGGTGCCAGATTTACAGGAGATGTGGCCATACTGTTCGTGCTTTCCTTCTGATGTTAATAAACACAACTGTGAAGAAATGGGGGTGGCTTCTTTCTGCAGTAAAGTCTTGCCACACCAATGGCCAAAAATAATCAAGTGGTATTATTCAAGTCTCCTTTTCATCTCCAAATGGATTAGCAAGATTAGAGAGGGAAACACAGCTTTAATTAGTCTGGTAACACAAAAGGAAAAATACACTATGGCTCTTACAGGTAAATGGCAGGAAAGATACAAATTGCATCTCAGAAAGGGAATAGCAATTTTCTCCTGGATCTCAGACTAGGCAAAATCCATTAAACTACTAAAGTCCTGAAGCAGTGTCTCAACACACTGAGAGTATTTCTAAAATACACATAAATGATTTCTTGGTTTGGTGAACGTCAATATGTGTAAGCCTATTAGCTACTGAGGCAAATTTTAGGCTGCTATTTACTGTGAAGGACAATCAATCTTAAAATTCACCTTAATGTAATAAATATCACATGGTACCTAAATGATTAAAACATGCCCCAAGCACTAGATATTCCTCTAGCCCCAAGCTGGCTCAAGTGCTGAGTACTCTTAGAGACCTTGCACCGTACCTGACATTTCACTCGCCTGCCTTTCTTTTACCCATGCACTTGTTCAATGAAGCTAAACTTTACAAGTAGGTATTTCAGAAACTGCTTCTCTGGAAGAGACATTTCAACCTCTTCTTCCTGGCTTAGCATTTGAAACAGATATACCAGCGCTGCTTTCTAATGCAAATCCAAATTCCCCTACCTGGAATGTGATTAGCCTGGGCCGGTCTCACCGGGCTGAAACTCTGCAGCCTGAAACGCTACGGAGCAGATACAGAAGGCTTTTGACAGAGAAGATCATGATGAATTTGTTAAAGTGGAAGGTGAAGCACAATTAATGACAGGATTCAAAATGTAAGCCACATAGCCAGGGCAAGAATGCAGAAAGCCCTGGAAAAGACAAAACCAAACCTGAACTTAGGGCGAGTGACACTGTCACAGTGGGGAGAGCACAGAGTGCCCTCACTTTCACAAAAGCGGCTTCACAGAATCGCTCCAGCTCCAGAGCGCACTCGGCGCGCTGCAAAGCTGCATCTGCAGGGTACGTATCCACTTCCTCCTGTGGCTTCGGAGAGTTGGAAGCGCAACACGTTCTGCTCATCAGCCTGTTAGCATGCCTGCTTCAAGCAAGAGCAGAAGCTACCCGCGGCAGTTAGCCAGCAGAAGCAGTCCTTGCTCTGCAGCTGCCCTGTGCTGGCAGGAGGCTCCCCAGGCCAGCTGTACAGTTGGCTAGCACACAGCTCCCGGGGTTTGCTCGAAGGGGTCCATTTCTCCCTTAATTACCTTGCGACATTTAAGCCTACGGAGACCTGAGCAATTAGATGTAAAACTATGAAAGTTCTAAAGCCCTGAAATGCAATCATGCGATAGGATCCCAGGACTGACAATTGTGCACGTGAACGGTGTTTTGTAGCATTAAACAGCTCCTCAGCTGTACCACAGCACCTGCCTAGAGTGGTTTAAGGAGACAGAAAACATTTCAAAACTAAACCAAAGTAACTTTACTCATTACATAAATACATTTATAATAAGCGTGGCTCCACCAGAGCTCATAGGAGACACAATGGCTCTCCTATGGTTCCAATAAAACTACATTATGGAAACAGAAGAGCACAAAGGGAACCAAATGCACATGGCCTACAAATGAACGGTAATAAACCAGCATTACTAAGGCAGTGAATCCAAGCCCTGAAAGAGTTAGGAACTGGCAGAATTTGGCTTGTTTGTCTGATGACAATTTGCCACTGCCTCCTGTGTATATGCAGTCCCGAAGAGACTTCATGACATGAATTAGTCCTGTAGGATCCCTATGTCTCTCCAAACAGACAATGCTCCCCAAATATGCAGCTGTTCCATATTTTCACCTTCTCCTAGAGATCCACTGTGCCGTTCTAGGTCTTATTTACTGTGTGATGCTCTGAAGACAGAATTATTCATTTTTGCAAGGGGTTTTGTCTGGCACTCACAATGCAGTTTCCAAGCGTTCCTCAAATATTAATGACATGTTTGCACAACATGCCTGTGAGATGATATGATGTGTAAGAAGGACACTTGTTTTGGACTGGACAGCAGTCAGCCTTTTAACAACCTTACCAGCTCCTGCCATGAGGTGCTGTCTGTAAGGGGCTGAGAGTGTGACAGACAAGACAAGAACCTTTAGCCAGGAGAATGCAGAAAGAAGTGTCTGTTAAGGATGTGGGGCTGTGATAAGGAGGCTGATTGGCTTGAGACTCGAGTTTGAATCCTACCCTGAGCTAAAGAGCAATCCAGCTTGCTTTATAAGCAGGTAGACAGGTTTTAAAAGAGTACCGACATATCATTTTTCACACGTGGAAACTGAAACACACTGAAATAAGGAGAGATAGTAGCCACCAGTGTAGTGCACCCAATTTGGCACCTCGGCCTTGATTTTGGGAAACACCTGCTGCTTCATAAGCCATTATAATATTCAAATTGTAACATCTAAACAGCTCACTTTCAGCTGTGAAAGGGTGCTGACTTTGCCTGGCGGGCCCCCGAGGTTCAAAGCAGTCACCAGATGAGCAGGGCCAAGTGGTTAGTAACTCTCCCTCAGATTTCTCACCTCACTTATGTCTCTGCCAAAGGCTGCAAACACTCCACCGGCAGCGTTCAATGGCCTTGCCCGTGAGCCAGCCCTCTAGTCAGCACCCATCACCTGCTACAGCATCTCCGGGTCCTGCACCACAAAAGTGTAACAGCGCTGGAAACTTCAGTCCAAAGGAGGCAAAGGTCCTGCCGAACTGCAGCAGCCATGCCCACAGCACCTGTACTACGAACTGGAATATGACGCTGGCTACTGGCACCAAGACAGTTTGCTCTACACTGTCTGCTACAATGCACTGCCCATCACCTTAGATTACGATTTGTAAAACTGACATTGAATTAGCTTTCCTTTAAATTAAGTCAAAACATTGGATAGAGACTTCTTCCCACGTCCTGTCCGTGAAAATCTTTCCTAACAATAAGATGGTTTTTAATCTGAGCTCTTGGTCATCATTTTCCACAGCACAGTGACAAATACCTTAGTTTGCCTCCTTTCTTGTTAAAAATAGAAATTTAGCACTGTTTCAGTAATTCTGCAAATATAATTATCTAATTTGTACAGGTCAGTTAGTACTACAACCACCTCTGATATCTCCCATGGGTGGAACATCTCATTCCCTTGCCTAGACACAAACTATAAAAGCACCTCACCATTCCCCATGAACCTGCTATAATAACCCCCCTGTTACAAAGACACCCCTCCTGTTTTAAGGAGATAAAGGAAGATTTCAGCCACTGGTGCAGAACTGAAAGCCTCCCATCCTGGGACAGATAAGTCTGATAGTCAATAGTCCACTGTATTTGGGATCTGACAGATTTTAACAGGATGGATTTAGGCCCTGCTTGCTTACCACTAGTCAACAGACTAAGAACATGCGGAAAGAGAAGTATTAAAGAGAGAGAGAGAGAGAAGTTCACAGCTGTCACAGGATCCCATGCTTTTTTCCATCTCTCTCAGGGACAAATCCAGTTTCACTCCCAGCAACAGCAACACACTCCTGCCTGGATTCATGCTCTTTTCCAAGCAAGACAGGAGAGGACTCCTCTCTGCTGTCTGGGTAATGCAGACAGTCTCATCACATATTCCCATCAGCTCCTCATTTTGATTTGGGAAATAGTTACCCAGTATAAGGACAGAAAATTAATTAAAGGTCATGTACTGTATAGTGAAAAGTAAATTTTTTTTGAAGAAAGAGTGCACTTACATCAGTGCTTAAATGTCTGCCTTTCTCTACTTGGAGGATGCTTTATTTTTTAAAAAAAAAGAGAGGCTGGTTACAAAAGCTGATGTAACCAATTTTTCTCACACAGAGAAAACCAACTGCAATTAATGGTGAGTGACCACTACTTAACTGACAAAATCACTTTTATGTAAAGGGTAATTTGTCAACATTAATTTCATTGCAGTGAATGGCAACTGAATTTAAAGTTTTAGAGAGTTTTCTTCCTTTTTTAAATTAAGTTTTCCTTTGGGGTCAGTTTAATTTGCTTGTATTTCCTTTAAATTCAGAGACCAGAGTACTTATATTATGCACTCTAGTCCTCACAGTCTGTCAGGTTGCTGACTACCAGATGTGCATGTACAGTATACACATACACACGCACTACATGTACAGTGTGTATATAGAGTTATATATATGTATGGTGACAAATCTTGACTGGGATGAGAGATGAAGAATGGTCACTCAGGGAAAAAATATGGAACTCAGAGAAGAAAACAAAATACAACAAAAAATAACCTTTGTTATTGTGAAGAGTTTGTGAAAGCAGCTGAAGAACTTATTTGCATAACAATGTTGAAGTGACTGCCTGTAAGATTTACTCTGGAGAAATCAGGACCAATAAAAGAGCCACCGAGGCAGGTTTAAGCAAGACATCCCTGTTAAACTGTCTTGTTAAACAAAGCACCTGTCCTGAAAGCCTTCAGCTTCTTTGACAAAAATACAGCGAAAAATAAAAGCCCACCCAGGTGGCATAATGAGCCAAGAGGACCCAGGGGAAACTGAAGCCAGACAGGCTGGATTAACAGGTACCTTGAAAAACAACAGGTAGGAAATAGGCAGCGAGGGCGAAACAGCAGCGGTGCCGTGCGAGTTACGGGGACTCTTCTGAACACCTCATAAATGCATTGCAGGCAAGGCTGGTTCTATTAATGAAGCTTTTTAATGTCAATCTCGATATTGTTTTTCATCTCTCTGTGTGAAGGTCATTTTCTTAAACAGCCTAAACTTGCAAACAGATCTTGCATGCAGAGTCTGCTTTTGCTTTTCTTTCCCATCTTCTCATTTTGTGTGGAAGCGTAACAGTTGGGTGACTCTCCAAGTGGAAATGGATGAGAACAGTGATCTTTTCTCCTCCATAATACGGAGCTGGAGGAGTCATCTCAGTGCACTGAAAGCCTAGGTGCTGTTGTAGGCTAACCATCAGATAACAGCTGTGAGTTGCTAAAAAAATGCTTAACTTTACTTAACTACCAAACAATCAGGTCAGAATAGAATCAAAGCAGCAAACACACACACCAAACCAGACACCTCCCCTCAAATAGTCCAAAGGCTGGATGTAGAAGTGAAAAAGGAAAGATTCTCATTGAAACCCCTTCTGTTGCTTTTGGGGGAATCTGGAAGGGAGTATTAGAAGTAGAAGCAGGCCTAGTTTTTGTATTTTAAATGAGAGATTGTTATCTATGCAAGTAACGTATTTAAAGGACTTTTTGTTCAAAAGAAAGCTATTAATCAAGAATTTTTATCCTCCTCTGGGAAGACAAGAGAAATAAAAATTTATTATTTCATAGCCCCCAGACATCTGGAGAGGAAAGCATAGAGTGTTAAAAGTACCTGAGGCAGTTGGCTGTGTGCAGTGTTTCTTTACCCAATATTAGACCCAGTAGGATGTGAAACAGCTAATTGTCCTGGGCAAAGGACTTGAATGTTGATCTATTTTCAAAAGGCAATCACAGCAGGAAGCACATACATTTTTATACTTGAAACAGTGGCATGAACTTGAACCTGAAGCACCTGGCATTCCTGGGCTGCTTAGGTGCAAAACGCAGTAATGAGGTGGTTATTACATGCCAGGAATTACTGCTTAGCAGTTAAGTAAAAAGCACAATTTTGATTCTGTGTAGATTTTTTAAAAAAAGAATGGATGAAGAACAGTTTCCTGACACCTTTGGTGCTCCAGAGTACTTTTTTTTTATGAACAATCCCCAGGATGAAGCATGCTACTGAAGAGGTAAAACAGCCTTCCCATGTGCATTAATTCCCTCTTCAGGAGAGAACGCAGGACAGGGAGCACTTTAGGAGAAACTTCTGTTTACAAGTTATAATAGCTTTGTACACCATAATTTCTTTCGTAAGACATCTCAACCACTTCTAATGTATTCTTACCTTTTCAAATATCAAGCAAAAGTAATGACAGCTGCTGCAAAGCAGCCAAGGAGATAGCTCTCTCCCTGTGATTGAGTTATTATATATTCCATTAGATAGTGCTGCTCAGCTGAGCTTCTGAAGGTGAAAGGTAAGATTAAAGAGGATGAAAGGCTTCTTACTAATTAAAGTGATGCACTGCCAATTGTAAAGGCGATCAAATATTGGTTCAGTCTTACCAGAGCTGCTTACTGTTAATAGCTACGAGTGCACTTCCTAAAGATGAGGGTGCTGCCCAGCAGAGCAGAGGCTGTTTGCAAAGTCACAGCCTCACTGCTCACCTCGTTTAAGATCAGATTTGTGCAGAGTGACAAGACAAAGACTTATGAGAAAAAACGTTCAACAAGTGCAAAGAGGCCATAGTATTGAACCCGAAAAGCAAAACTGTTCATTACTTGCACGGTGTAACAAGGCAGTTTATAAGCAGTATGCTTATTTATTGCAAAGGCTGCAGCTAAGCCAATGATTTTTGTTTTAGTTGGAGTTCACTTTCTCACTTTCACCAGCATTATCTTGCCAAATATGTTCCCAGGCTTATTTTAATTTAGGATTTGACACTAGCGATTGTCTTTTTTTTCCCCTCAAAGGATGAATTAGTTCACAATAAAAGATGCATATTAGGCAATTTATTATGCTAATGACTCACAGAAAAAAGCCAAATTACCTTGATGGCAGATTATATTGGACAATAAAAAACCACACTCGTCGCAATACTCAGTGAACATAGAGTTTAGCTGTAGTTAGCTACAGGAAGTTTCCTGGTAATAGTATCCACATTAGAGACAAACAGAAATGCATTAACAGTAACCACATTCATAGTGAAACAATGCAGACAGATCTCACTCCCATTTATAATTATGTCTCATTACCCTTCAGCAGGCATTTTTAGCTCAGCTTGGAAGCAAAGCTTGTGTGATGATGGCATATGGTGCATGTGCTGGCATTTCCTACCTGATTATTTTAAAATCTGTCATCTGATTTCAATCAAACTGAGAGAAGTTGAGACTCAAAAGATATTGAAGTCTGCCAAATTTTATGCAAATAGGGAGACAGGTAGAAGAAAAAAACTGACATTAATGCTCCTCAATGATACAGAAGCTTGGCCCGAATCTATGAATCCACAGGAAACGTGTCCTGCACCGCTCCCAACACCATTACGTGCTTTCCACTCTGAAACGTTTCCTACCCCACACTGTGTACCTGGCCACTGCCGCCGACCTCCCCGAGAACTGGGGACACGGGCATTTCAGGGCATGGGGCTGTTTACTGGAAAAGCAAGGAAGAGAGTTGCTGCAATGGCACATCTACACATCATTAAGCTTACACAGGGTAACAATATCGGTGGAGAGAAACATTTTCAACTCAGTCTTGCAATGACAGATTAACATGCCTAACTTCAGTAAAAGCAAGATTACACAAAAAATGTAGATGAGACAATCAAAATCATTCTTTCAAGTTGGATCAATAACAAGACTCAACCACAAAAAAATCTGCTCTGTGATAATGGTAGGAGATAAAATAGTCAGTGTTAAGTGAACAAGAACAAGTCAATGTAATTGGAGGAAAACAGAAAGTGGCCTGAACAGTAATCCTGTACCAACTCTAACAGCTGAACAGTCTAAATCTGAGGGAAGCAGCTCACAAAGACTCTTCCAGATTCTCCAGGGCTAAGAAACACCAATAGCAGTGTCAAAAGGCTACAAAGTAATGAGTTTTGACCACATCTACTGACAAAATAAACACAGGCCCATTTTAACAAATGATTAGAGGGATTATTACCAGTAAGAATAAAGGCAAATGCCACTTCTGAACATGAGAAATCTCAAACGACCGATGTATGTAACTGTGGATTTTTTTTCTCCAGTCACTGCTACTGTTCCCTACTATCTCCGAGTTAATGGCTCTGGTATAAAGACCATGCTTATTTTCAAGTGATTAATTGCAGATCACTTTGCTTTTGCACTTACATAATCTGCACTGCTGAAATTAAGGTTTTATATATTTGTTATTTGGTTCCCTGTTTGGGGAAAACTCAAATTCGATCAAAGCCTGCATCTTCCTCCAGGGGTTGCAGTGCACACTCAGACCATGGACAGGCAATGCCAACACACAGAAAGCAAGGGCAATGGTCTAGAGTTGGGCTAGTGACAAAGGTTTGTGTTAGCACTGAAAGGTCAGCAGCACTGTAAAAGCATCAAAAGATGGAGCTGCAAGGTACTGCTTCTGAACTAGCATATTATGAAAATAAGCACTTACAGTGTGTTCTGTAGTGGAAAATATTTTATCTGCTATAAAAACTATAGCTTTTCTAAATGATTAAACTCTGAAGCTTCTTTTCAGCATTTAACAAGCTGTGAAAGTTGTTTACAGTGTTGGATTTACAGCAGCAGTGTTTTTGTACTACAGTGTAATGACAGAGGTATAACAAATTAAACACCATCTTCTTTTCCTCTTTATCATTGTTCTGTGCTTTGCTAAAGTATGCCATACGAAAAAAATTCCCTTATATAAATAATTACCTGGGACCAAATTAAAGTTCAACATCAGCTGGTAGGAAGAACTACCTGTTTCTTTAATTGTGAGTTCGCAGGGTTAACTCTTTCACTGCCTGAATATGACTACGAAACTTTCGACATCAATACAGCAGTGTTCACAGGGAAGGAACCTGCCCAGCTAGCACACGTACCTGCCATTTACACCTGGAGATTTTCCCATTATGGGCAAAGCATATCCAGTCTGGGAACACCCAGAGAAATATCTTCCAGTCTAGACAGGAGCTCAGTTTTGACAAAGCCTAATTTTCTGCTTTATGACAACAACAACAACAAAGTAATTGTCAATTTCCTGATTTCCCTGAAGCTACTCCCTATCCCCATTTCACTACATGATCTAGTTACCTGTGAAATAATGAATCATGTTACCATTCATGGATGCATGCATGCCATTCACATGAAAAACCCCACACAGGCTGAAGTATATACTGCAAGGAAAAAAAAACCCACAGATGGTTAAAAAATTCAGTCAACCCCCACAAACCTGTGTCTCAGGCACAGGTTCAAGGCCTCAGCTTCCTGCTCTCAGTGCTGCACCACACCACGGGATGTGTCACATAACACACCAGGCCTGGTTTCCCCTCTCTAAAGCAAACCCAGGGGGTACCAAGATGCCGCAAGTCTATGGAGAGAGGTTATTTTGAAACCAGTTTCCTTCTCCACTGGTTTCCATGGCAAGTTAGCATCTCCCCCAGCTAATGCTCAGTTTGGTAAGCCAGGCTAGCTCAGTCAAAAAGACATGGAAGTTTAGGCAACTGTCATTTTTCTCTGTACAAAAAGCAGAGTGTGTGGAGTACAGAGGAAGAAGGCAGCAGTCTGTTTGACAGGCCAGGATGGGGAAAAGGCGGGTGGCTGTGGCCATTCCCTGCCCTGGCACATGCCTGCCAGGGGTGGTAAGCCTCTCCACACCTCCCCGCTCATCATCATTTCTATGCTGTCTGACACTCAGCTCTTCCTCACTCCAATGCGCTGCTTGCAGCCCACAGCTCCTTGCACTTCCCTACAGCCCTTGTTTCCAGCAGCAGAGGAGGAAGTTCTCTTCCCACACTGAGGGAGACCATCGTGACTTTGCACTTTTTAACAGTTCCACAGCCACTATCGTGGCTCAGCGCTTACCTAGAAAGAGGGTTCGCTTGCATATTCAGATGAATTTCACTCCTTTCCATAGGCAGAACCATTCTGTCTTACTTTAGCCATCTATAAATAAAACAATCAGTCAAAACTGCTGACTCAGACATGGTCACTGCTGAATGGAAAGGGCAACTCAGCTCACCTGACACAGAGAGAACCATTTTAAAGTGGGATGACTATCCTTTAGAAAACTTACCCTTCCACTGCCTAGGGATTTATTTAGGATTGTATGTTTAATGCAGGTGATATGGACATACTAAATTATTTTCTGGCCCTGCATTTATTGTTCATTTGTGTCAAAAGTATGACCTATTTACTCTTAGGCAAGTAAGGAAAAGATTATTTAATTCAGAATATTTAGTATTTAGAAAGTTCAATTATGATGGCACTTCAAAGCAGGCACACAGTGCTAGAGGAAACAATGGTCCAGAGTTTTGGTATTAAACGTACATGTAAGGAAGAAGGGGCACAAATACAATTGCTGTTCTGAATATAGCATCTGCTACGAAAGCAAGAAGACAAGAGCTGCTGTACTCAGTGAGGCTATGGGCCATCTAACCAGTGGCACATTCGTAGAGACCTTGGGAGACAGCTGTATTTTAAGGAAAAATATGTCTGCCTTGTCTGTCCAGCTGTATTTCCTCTCAGGTCTTGCTCCATTCTCCTTTTAGAGGAGGGTTATTCAATTTAGGAACACCCATGAACAGTTTGACAGGGGTAGATCTGTGTTAAGAAGGTCTACCGACAGGTAGAAGATAGTAACATGCCATGCTGTCCATTCAGTGTGTGACTGATGCCACAGTTACCCCTGGTGAATTTCTATTTTTAATATAAAACAAGCCCTTTATATCACACGTGCAGGCAGATGGTCACAAGGCAACACACAGGTCAAGCAAGCATTTTGGAGGCAAAAGTTCTCAAAGACAACCAAACATCCAAGCATTTAGCCTACAATTTTGGTCACAACAACAACTACCGATGCTTTGAATTCTCTAAGCTTTTTTCTCCATCACCACTAGGACCAGGGAAAGAGGGAGATACCAAAGGAAGACAAGGAGGTTTTGTGATGTGTCCCCTTCAGCAGGGTTGATTGGTGTGGTGTGCAGTGTCACATGGTGGGATGCTGCCACATCCCTATGGCTGCACAGAAGCTTTCCCCTCTCCAGCATTTAATTCAGAGCACGATCCACCTGAATCTGAGAGGTCCGTCTGCTGAAAATGAAAGATGACATTTTCATGAAACCAAACAAACCCAGGAATGGCAGATGGTGTGTGTATGTGCAGGGAGAGTGGTGGAGGAAGGAGTGCGTGGTTTAAAAAAAAGTATCTGCCACAAATACAGTGCAAACTACAATGAAATTGCAAGTGTTGGTAAAGTGAACAGAAGAGAAGGGAAGGAAATAATCCTGTGACAGATGTATAGGGAGAATGCTGGAGTCTAATCAGTGGCTGTAACTCTATGGATCCAGCAAGCAAAAAAGAATCAGATAGCCAGGCAAAATGGAGCACCCAGGGACTATGCACTTGGTGTTTCATGTCCATCAAAGAGAACATGCATGAGCTGCACTCTCCAAAAAATCTCCATGCAGATTTACAGCAAAGCCACCAGCAAGACAAGTAAGAGTTGATAAGGCCAGAGGCAGCAGTCATCAGATGACATGTATGCCTGGTGAAAGCCCACCTCAGATAGATCATCTTCCTCTCTCTCTATTTAAATAACCACTCACATTTAAGCAGATAAAGCTCATTGACTGTCATAATGCCCAGGTCACACTCAAAAATACTGACAGTGTGCAAAGATCCTGGTAGTTAAGCTGAATTTTTCTCAACATGTTATATAACTATAGCAAATCCATCACTGTCTTGGAGATCACCATAGAAACAGTCTGACAACTCTCAGTGCAGGAGGAAGAATACCTGAGAGGAAGAATACTAGCCAATATACATCTTCCCAATGACCTGGCCCCCAAGAATAGACAGAAATTACACAACTTATGAGGCCTGAGGCTAGATTTGCTCTGCTGGAGGGTGGAAAAAGGGGTGAAACAAAAGCTTAATGTTATTCAAGGGGACATGTACTTACTAGGCACTTCTTAGAGTCCCTCCACTTTTTATTGTTGTTATTGAACAAGAAAAGTCTCTGTGGGCTTTGTTCTTTGTTGAAGAATCTTCCTGGACAAGTACCCACTTTTCAGCAGCCTTCACATCACGTGAAATAAGAAATGTATGTGTTTGCACATAATTCTTCAGTTTAATACACAAACAAATTGATTGAATTAATAATTCTTAAATACTAACTGTATTTGATGGAGCATTCAACCATTCCCCTGGTCGTTGACATGAAAATATACTCCTCAGCTTAAAGTACTTCTCTACATTTTGATCTGATGACAGCAAATCTTTTAATCACTCTCTCGTAATTCTAAAACTTCAACTTAAAACCACTCCAATCTTCCAAAAAGAACTGACATTGTCAAAAGAAATGATGAATTTCCTTTGCACTGCAGTAAGCACTCATAGATTCAGTTTACCTCAAGCTTAAAGATTTCTTAGCCAAAGCTGCTTGTAAAGTGAATTGAGTGTAAGTATGTATTTACACAGTAATTATGGCTCAGTGCACTTCAAACTCCAGTGAAACACACAAAATTATTAATAGGTGGTGCTAATGCTAAAACATAGTGAAGTTTGTTTTGTTTCATGTCATTGTCCGTGTTTCAATATGTGACCACAAGCTCAATTTAATTCTATTTCACACCACTGTCCTTGGCATGTTCATTTTCTGGACATTTAGTTCTGTAGTCCCAAACCTATGTGGTTTTTACAATAGTTACTCATCCATGATGTTAACTGTAGCAGAGGCCCACAGGATTCTTCAGTTTTTTTCCATTTTGCTCCGTTACATCCTAAGATAATGCTTAATGATATATTGATGTTATAATGCAAATAAGTGGTACATTTTACTTAAAGATTTTGCTATGTTTTACTTCTTTTAGTGAACTGAAGTCATTCAGGGAGGCCTAGAGTTGAAAAACCTACTTTCTCTGGAAATGTGCACTTAACCTGTGGCTTCAGCTGGACAAACCTTCAGGGAAATCATAACATAAGCAGGTGTCTTCCAGTGTTTATATAACAAACCATTACTACAAAACAAGAACTCTGATTCTTTTTCAGTACTGTGTCCAATTGTAAAAACAGTGCAAAAGAACCTGTAAGGATACATGAAGATGTTTTCTGGAGAGTGATGAGCTGGGGGTCTAGCCANCTGGAATGGGCTGCCCAGAGAGCTGGTGGAGGCCCCATCCCTGGAGTCACTCAAGGTCAGGGTTGATGGGGCCCTGATGAACTGTCCTAGGTAGAGATGTCCCTACTTGTGTAGGGAGGTTCGCCCAGATGTGCTCTAGAGGTCCTTTCCAGCCTAAAACATGCTATGATTCTATGATCTATACTCGTCTAACCTTTAATACTTATGAGAACAGCAACAGTAAAATCCGACAGGCAGATAAATCTTCCAGGAACAAAAGCCCAACCTCAAAAAACACATTCAGGAAGACGATTTTGCTTTTTGTCTTTTGAGATTTTTAATGTGAAACAAAATAAAACAGCCATAACCTATCCTTGTCAATGTTCCTCGCAGCTCAGGAAAAGGTGTCAGTATGGTTGCATGTTGTACTGCTCTAAGTGTTCGTGGGCTACCTGGGCTTCATCCGACACGTGAGAGCAGGTCAGCTGGCCTGCAACTCCTGCTTTGCTCATCCTTTTTATAATGAGTGTCTCTGGCATAAATGAAGAAAGGACAATAGGTTGGACACATCCTTTTGGATCCTTTCTCAAGTGCTCTGGATCTCTTATCTTCTGAGTGACCAAGAAGTGCATCTGGTAATAAAAGGCAGACACCGCCTTGCCATATAATGAAGTGCACCCATGCACTTCTATTTCATCACTGGGGCACCTTCTGTGTCCCCTGACACAAGCAGAAGCATCAGGAAACAGGTAACTTTCCCTAATGAAGGGCAATCCTCCTGTCACGTGAACATACCTGTCCATGACTGTATGACTTCACAACTGACAAGGAAATGCATTTTTGATAAAACAAAACACTTTCAATCGTGTGGCATGGGAAAATCTTGCAGCTTCTTTGAGAAACAGCCTCCTTTTTGGAGGGCATAGTGATGTGGAAAATATGTTGACAATGGGAGAAAAGGGGGAAATAGTTCATTGGCAACAACAACTTGTGTATTATTTCCTATACAGAAAGATGGAAAGAAACCTATTTGGCAAGGAAGTTACAGTCTGCTACATTCAATTTGATTCTCTACATGTCTTAATAGACATGACTCTGAATATTATTACTATACATAAAAATTACACTAGTCTTATCCTAGAAAGCCATAATATTCCACCATAATTTTCAGCTCTCACCCTTCCTGGCTGCTGTATGTACTCTAATGAAATACTTCTTCAATTCATCTTACGTTACTTGTCCTCAATTACGCTGAGTTATGACTGATTCTTCTAATACAGAGTTTGCTTTGCTTTCATTCCATTTAAGACCAAACCTGCAAGAAGTGCTCACAAGAAATTCAAAACATCCCATCAGCTTTGCTGTCCTCTGGACCTTTTCAGAATTATTTCGGGGGGGGGGGGG
>VWZY01007364.1:1044-17709 GCA_013399075.1 Chloroceryle aenea | reverse complement strand
CGTGTTTGCGGTTCGTGTTGGTTTTTAGTCGTGGGTGGGGGGGGGGGGGGGGGTGAGTGGGGGGGCGTATGGGTTTATTGGTTTTGGGGTTTTTTTAAACATGGAATTCACTTTCCAAACAAAGGCTCGTGACTGTCACAGAGAGAAAAAAAGTCTTAATTTTCTCTGCCTTGCTTTCCATTTCCCTAATGAATTGAAGATCTAATTTTTGCGCTTTTTTCTACTGTTGACATGTTCTGGAGAGTTTTTTATTTTGCTAGTATACCAGTGATAACGAGAGTTTCTTTTTCTCAGAGGAACTGGAAAGTTTAAAGCTCAGCAGCATGAGAGGTTTGGATTGTTTTTGCCAGCTCACATTACCTTTAAATTTATGCAAGCTGAATCTCATATGCCAAGTTTTAAAAATTAGTCTAGAGTCTCTCACAGTACCCTATGGTTTTCACAAACTGAAAAGTCTATAGGCCAAACTGTGAGAATTTCCTCTGGATTTGCTTTCCACTTTGGAACGTGTAAAAAGCATCTGCAGATACCAACCATTTTGTTTCAAAATCAGTGTGCCCACCTTTGTGTGGGGTAACCATGAGAAGAACATGGAGCTTTAACTGAGGCAAGGAGCTTCAACACTAGCAAGCTATAATCCCCCTTCAAGTAGGTCATCACCCTTCAAAGAACAAGCATCCTCATAGCTCAGGAAGGGGTAACAAGATTAAGGTAGCTTTGTCACGGCATTAACAGGTTGTCACACTTCTTTTGTTCGAAGGAACTCTTTTTGGAAAGCGTTTGTTTTCTCAATCTGAACAGCTACATCCAGATGGCTCAATGAGAAGGGCAAGGAAGGAATTCACCACCAGAGTCCTCAAGTACACAACTGATTTGTCCCCACTCCTAACTCTAGGCTGTTCCAACCACCTCTGCACCATGCCTAGCCAAATTCAGGTGTTAGTTTCTTGTGGATCACTCCCAAAAGACGGTGTGGGCAGAAATGTGTGAGGTTGAATTCCCTTTGCCCTGCACAGTCCTCCAATATGATCTCTACACCCTAAAACTCCTTCAAGTGTTCCAACCATACTAAGAGCAGGCAGCGAGTGCTCTTGGCATTGCACCGTAAGAGTGCCCTGGCAGACTGCAACATATATCTTGCAGTCTTAAAGACACTGAACAGAAACACATAAAATAATAGTTGTTATTATTACCTTGGAACTCCATGGGGAGAGCCAGGGTGAAACTGTGCAGTGTGGACGTGGGCAGTCTGCTCTAGAAGCTACTTCCCCTACAGAGCACAGATGCAAACCAGTTCATGCCTGACAGACCCACGTACAGAAACTGGTCCCTCATCTGTTCAAATCTGCTACAGCTAGTATCTGCACAGGGACTTTTTTATGTGTCAAAAAAAAACCAAAAACAAAAATAAAACCAACAAGACTGCCATTTGGAAAAAAAACAATAATTTTCCTGTGATAAAGAAAGAATCCAAATAATTCCTTCACAGAAATTCTTTTAAGACTGAAACTAAAGTTTGACAGTGACTCAGGAGAAGGTATTTTGACGTTTATAAAAACGTTAAGCATTTATCTCTCAATACTTTTTAGGGATATAAGCATGCTCCTAAACAAAGGTAAAAGTCAATTCTTTATATACATGCATATATTTCATATATAGGAAAGCTGCAGTTCTCTTTTAAATTGGAGCATTAAAATGTCTAGATTAGAAGAATAAAAAATACTTAAGCCATTCAAAGCATCACGAAAGTCAGGAATAGTTGCCAGCTTTAGATGAAGAAGCAGGGTATTATTTTCCTGAACACATTCACCAAAGCATGTAATTTACACTGCCCGCTCTCCACCATTAAGTCCAGCAATTGCATTTGCAACCTTGCCAGCTTCTTGAGAAAATGCCCCTAGTATGATCCAGCTTCTCTAACAACTGGGGACTACAAATTACAACGAACAATGAAGGGCAGCAGTGAAAGGGTTACCTTTTCCTAAGTTATTCATGCCAAGAAGGTAATTTTCTGTACAAAGAAGCCTTGCAATCAGTCATTTATAATTGGACATAAAACCTGAATAAAAGACAGTCATGGTTATGGTTTTCTCTCATACATTATGGATTTCTCATTCTTTTTCTTTCATCAGTTTCTTGTAATGCTGTTCTCAGCTCGCATCAGAAAACTGTGGTGGTGTTCAGTGTTGACTTAACTGGTGTTTTACTATAAGTGTGCCCATTTTTCTGTCCCATTTGGATTCAGAAAATGAGTTCAGAAAGAATGGTACTGGGTGAGCCAGGCTGACCGTGCTGCTTGATATTCACTGTCCATGCGTTGCAACGCCCCCAGACCTCCCCCTGTTACAAATCTCAGGCCCTCGGGACACCTCTACAAGACTCTGCTTCACCAGAGCATTTGCTGTCATCTCTGTTGCTTCTGATGATGCAGATAATTTCTTAAATAAATCTAACAGCGAATTTGTAATTTGAATAATGCAAGACTAACACTCTGCAGGGTAGGATTTGCATAGGGTTTTTATGCAAATACAGATATTTGAGACTTCAAACACTCACACATTTTAGGTTACCTTTTTTTTTCCACTTAATCAATATTCTCTGCTGGACTATGTAGAGATCATCTACAAGAATTTTTGTTTACAGAGTAAGTTAATGAATACACTCAATACAGCAGGGCATAGGGGTGAGATTTTTTTATCTGCTCCAAACACATACAAGAGTCTGCTGGTGTGACATAGCTGAAAACCAAGACAAGCTTCTTGACGAAGTAGCTAAGGTTCATGAACCTTCCTACAAACCAGCAAATTCTCAGTGACCTTCAGCTGATACAATATTTCCCTTAAAGCAAAGTGAAAAGTTACACTGAATCCCTTCAAACTACAACTATATGAATAAAAGTTCACCTGTAGTCAAGAATATTCCAGGTTAACATAAAAAACCCACATGTAAGAAAGAGGGGGTTTGCCAGTCCTACCCTCTCCCACACCAAGCCTTCTTTTATCTCAATTCCATCCATTTCAATATCAGCAATAAAAACTTGGAAAGTCCTGATGAACATGGAAACTTTGACATTCTCCATAGGACTAATGACATCCAACTCATGCACAGAGCCTTGGTTCAAATGGCTTCTTAAGACCATCTTGGAGTAAGGATTTAAACACTGATCTGCTTCCCAGCCACGTGCCCTAATTCCCTGGCTACAGCTTGCACCGGAGGAGGACACTCAATTCGTCTTGTCAAAGTTGCTCCAAGATGAAGCTGGGAAAAGCAGGTGTAGTAATGACTGCACTGTATGACAGTTAGCACACCCAATTAGGAGAGTGATACCTTGATTACAGCCCCCTGTTCCGCTGACTAATCATTTACAGATACTTAGAGCAATTGGTAAACAAGCAAAGAAATAAAATAATGATACCATGATACCAGGGGAATCAGCAGTGAGTATTTATAGCTCAGCCTGGAAGTGCTAACAAAACTAGAGAAAACAGTATTGATGGCTGATTCATTCAGAGCTTTATTCCAAAGACAAAACCAACGCCGGACATTGTGAACTCACTCATGGCCATTTTCTTAAAGCTCTTTGCCACTTGCTGCAGCGCATCTCATTTGTAGTGTGAGGGTAACACATACTGGATACACACTTAGTTGGTTAGTATCTGTTGGAAATGCAGGTTTGCACTTCTCCTGCCTCTCTGAAGGTACCTTACACTGGCACCTGTTCAGACTGGAGAGTAACCGTTGGAGAACACGGTGAAGTGCAGACAAATGCTCTGCTCCAAGGAAAATGACTGCGTGAGCAGCCTTCAATTCCAGCAACACTACTTGACAGGCCAGTAACGCCTCTTAGGATTTCAAGCCAAACAATCTCATTAGCTTCTCTGACAGAAATTATCAGCGGTAACATTCAGCTTCACAATACAATTAAGGTGGGAGGCCTCCAGAATGGTCCAAGAAACATTCTCTTTAAAGTGGCATGGGCAAAGACCCCATAGGAGTAATGCTGGCTCTAAAAGCTTCCTTAATATGCAAAAAAGGAGAAATATTTCCATAATGCTGCAGGCGATACTGGTCTCTACAGTTCAGGGAAATTCACTTTGAAGAATATGGATTGTAGGCAGCCATCTAGAGCCACATATGAAAACATCTGACATAAGTCTGGGGTGCAAAACTCATTTTTCTTTTAAACTAAGAAAGCTCAACATTGTTTTAGCCGAGCATACAGAAAAACAAGACAAATGATGTGCTGATACTGAAAACTTTAGTAAATACCTTCATTTGTTTACTGATAAAACAAAATGACATCTAAAAGACAAGTCCATTATCATTTGCTGAGGATGCAGAAATCAATTTTTTAGTGTTTTCTCCAACGTGAATACAGCTTTACCTGCTTCTGTCCTTATCTGTTCTAAAGGGCTTTCATCTGCAGTGAGGGCAGCAGAAGGGACAGCTCCCTTGCAGTTTGTGGTACTCGCTATCACTGAAACCTCCCATGAGAGTCCTTTACAAAACTAGAAAGTGAGCCTAGGGAGCTCATAGTGAATATGGAACAGCAAAGCCCTTTCATAAATGGACCAATAAATGAGTAACTTTTTACGGTAAATACAAAATATGTGAATACTGAATGCTTACCCTGAATGCAATTCCGACAGAATTATTTTATTTCACTTCCACAGGTCATACTTAACCTCAAGTAATCAGAAAGAGGCTAACAGTGTTGGAAACTGGAACCACGTTTTATAGATCCTCACAGATATCTAAATACTGTCTTATGGTAACTGTAAAACCAAGATTTTCTTTCTTCCTTTTTCTGATTGATTGCTTTTCAAGTTGTAAGTGGGCATATCTTAACTAATCCCAAAATGATTCTTGGGATGGTGATGCACTAGCTAGAATCCTGCTCAACTAATGTCTGATTTCACTGCACTAAAATCACCAATATGTGGTCTAGTGACTTGTAGTTGTACAGGGCATCACTAGGAATTCCACCACAGTATATGAATTATTGAACTCCATGGATCTAGAAAGAAACACCATGGGTTCAGACCGTATTGTTGTTTCACTACAAATAATCATAATGAAAAAAATAAGTTAAACTAAGCAAAATATTTGTCTTTGAACTACAAGCCATATAAACCAAATACTGTCCATGCTCCCCCATCATGCAGCCCTCTACTCAGCAGCCACTCCACTCATGTGACAAGAAGACCCACAGAGACCCACAGAGCACACAATGGGAGAACACTCACATACAACCCCACTCACGTGTCCTACAGGAGTATCTTAAGCACTGACTTTTCTGAATAGGAGAACACTCTATCCTTTGCCTAATCACGGTTAGAATGTTTTAGCAGAAATAAAGATGTTTGAATTGGTCTAAAATCCATTTGGTGCTGCTGCAGGCAGGACACCTTACTTGCTTTTGAAGGTCTCCGAGGCCCTGAGAGGGCAAGAAGCCCTAAAGGCTAGCAGCACTGAAGGCTAATTTTATTGTCATTAGAGCCTGAAAACAGATGGCTTTCCCAGGGAAATAATAAGCCTTTTCTTGTATTTAATATTTAAAATGTGATTTCAATGTTAATAATTAATGCCAGACTACTTTTAATTTCTATCGGTCAAAGCATACGCTGCAGTCTGTTCCATTTCCAGTGGGAAGAAAACAGTGGGCACTGTAGTCTTTTGTTATTAAAGCATTACTGTAGCAGTGTGAGTCTGTACAAATGCTAATTTGTCATCATTTTCTCGCAGGATAATATTTACAGTATTTCAGAGTCTATGTGATCAGCATTTTGTACCCACTTGGCATCTTTCTCTGAACAGCTGCTTTCAGGGTTTGTGTCACAAGGACCTGGTTCTTTCAGTGCTGATACCACATGAAGACTGATACAGCTGCAGCCCACTCCTGGTCTTACGGACCCATCACATTTACTGCTCACAGGCACCCTGGCAATTTCCACAATGCTTGTTCTTTATGACAGATACACCACTGCAACTCAGAGTATAAGAAAGCCTTTAGGCAGGCCAAGATCTTTAGTTAACCATGGTCACCACTGTTTGGGTTTTATTTAAAAAAAACCCAACACCTTGAGATTATCAAAGCAAGTATCCTAGAAAAGTAGTCTATGAGAGGAAGGAAGGGGAAGGAAGAGAAATCGCTAAAAGAAAGTGATAAAGGGCCACTGCAAATGGCTCTACTGCATCAGGCATTGGCTTTCCCCTGCTCCTTCCCTCTTCTGAAATCCAATGGAGCTGAGGAACAGAGAAANAAAAAAAAAAACCAACCCACACAGATAAAGCTACCAGGAAAAAAAAAATTTTAAAAACCTAGAGCTTTCAGAAACACTTCGCTATTTTAATATAGCATAAAAGAAACTGGCAAAATACATTTCAAAGAGCATAAAAGGGAAAAAAGAATAACTCATCTAGCACTATCATAAAAAATGAAACAAAAATGTTCATTCTAACACCCAAATTTATACTTTTACAAAAGAGAGATGAAAGGACACAATCACGTGGGGTTTAGAATAAGCTATTTCAGTGTATATATAATGTATTTGGAAATGAGTGTCTCTGCAACTACCAGGGATGGAACATAGGAGCTGCCTGAAAAGCCACCTGGCCTATTTTCCTGCTGACCGATCACGACCAAAATGACTTCTAGGGAATGGATGTCTATCCTGTTCCTAAATATCTTGATGAAGACTTTTCCTCAGTGAAGAAGTAATGAATATCTCACCAACTCCTTAGCAAGTCTGCTCCAGTGTTACATAACTCTCTGTCTCTCAGAGTTTTTTCCAGTGTCAAACTTGTGTTTGCTGTGGTTTAACCCCTTGATCAGTAATCTGACACAGTGTGGGCACTGAGAACAGATTACATCAGTGAGAGTTAAGCTTTTCCATACTTGATGACTTGTAATGGCTTTGTCAGCCCGACCCTGATTAAACAAACCACTCTTCTAAACCTGTTGCTGTTCTTCTCATTCTCCCTCATTTTGTCAAAATGCCCCATAAAAAAATAACCTATACCAATGGCCAGAAAACACCAGAATATTTGGAAAAATACTGGAAGTAAGCATCACCAGAAATTCTGCTCAGGGAAGCAGGCAACTGCAGAAAACGTGTTCCGACACTGCATTCATCAAACAGGTTAAGTGATGCTTCACAACACGAGTCATAGAAAAAACCTGATCAGCTTCCCAAAGCTTTGCCAAGATTGTAAACTTGCTGTGAAACCAGCTAGCACATACCATGGAACCACTGTGCTACTTAAAGACTTCATTAGCTGATAGGTGGGAGATAAAGGCTCCCCTCCTACATCCTGAGAACCTCACTGCAGACACACCAGCAACACAGCATCAGACCTAAACCTTGTTCTAGCTAATTGATTATCTTTTTGCTGGAAGTGACATGAAGGCTGACTGGTGGTTTATCTCCTGTCATTTGTATTTCAAAACACAGCCTTTAAACAAATCACCCTCCTTACACATCCAGCAAGGCAGAGGGAGAGCTGAAATAAGGTGTGGGAAAGCAGTTTCACAGCATTATTAAACAGAGCATGTTTTAACCTTCAAGACTGCTTTGTGTGCAACTACATCACACACCACAGAACAAATCAGTAATTCCCATCTCTAAGAAGAAATGTATCTCTAACCCAACATTTACCTCAATAAAGGATAATACTGCAACTACACAACTGTGAAGTCAGCATGCCATAAATCACTACAAGAGCTTTCCCTTTTCAAACAGAAAGACTTTTTTTTTCTATAAATTAAGAGATATACAGACTTAATGGATGAATAATACTTACCTGTTGACTTAAAATAATTTCAAGCATGTCAGAGATCCTAGAAGGTAAAATCTGACACCATGTGCTGTACAGAGTCATTTAATATTGACAGAAGCTTGAAATGCTTATGTTTCAGTAAAAGATGCGAAAGTTCATTGAATTATCTGAAGTCAGATGTAACGCTGAACCTTGTTACTGGTTTTGAAGTTCTCTGCATGCTGACGAACACACTTTCATCGGCAGCCTCTTGCTCAGTGGAAATAACTAGAAGAAACCTAAGCTAATTACAACACGTGAGCTTGGATCTCTGCTCCATGCCTAGGGTGTATAACCTCATGCCTAGGGTGTATAACCTCATGCCACTTCTGCCACTGCTTATACATTATGCTTCACTTCTGACACCAACGAGAGGCGTTCTGGACTCAATGTCTTTGCGGGGTAAGACTGACAGGGGAAGTTCCATAAGGGGAACTTGTACTTTTGGAACACCAAGGGTTGGAGTAAAAAGCTTTCCAAAATAGCAGCAGTAGCCTTCCATTCAACACAATTTAACAACAAAATCCATAAAGCATTTTTATGCAGTCTCCAGCTTGTGAAAATATAATAGAATATAAGTATAAAATACCACCTGCTTTTTGTGTGGCACAGTAATACAGACATGGAGTTTGAAAAGAAAAATTCACAGACAAGTTTGTCTCCAGTGTTCAGAAACCTGACATGGCACTTGAAGCTAACAGCCTGGCTCTCATTTTTTTCTTCAGCACATCACCTATACCACCAAACCTGAGACAGGCACACAAGAGGAAATAAGATGGAAATGTGAGGACTAACTACTCAACCTCTCTTAGGAAAAGAAAGGCACCATCATGACAAACACAGAATGAAGGGGAACTTTCCTTCTACAGTAACTTACAGAGTGTGACCCCGAGAGGAATAACAAAGAAACATTTCAGCATTATACAGCCCTGGGTGAATGCAATTTGGAGCATTATGGTAGACTTGATTCTTGTGAAAATTATTAAGTATTAAACCTGTGTATCGGCCGGGCCAGTTTCATCACTAAAACATTGCCTTGGGCAACTTTCTTACACAAGGAAAGGAACAAGCTCATCTAGCACTGGCTTTTATAGCTAGTGAAATGAAACAAGGAATAGGGTCAGGGATAAAAAAAAAGAAAATCAAAAAAATCAGGTATCCTGTAGGCTGAAAGGGCTATGCAGAATTGGTCTGTGTACTCAGATGAGTCCTCTCTAAAGTAGGCAGGTAAGAATTAGCCACACAGTGAGGGTGGGAAACACATTAAGAAATGTGGTCTTTAATGCATAAATATGCCACCCTAGATACTGCAGATATATACTGCAGTTTCCTTATGACAAAGAATATAACCAAATGCATAAAAAGACCTTAAAAAAGTCAAGTCACTCAGGAGGCCTAAATGCAAGTTCAGGCGTCATGCCTTTCTTCTGCATACTTAGACTACAATCATTCACCCATTTCAGGACATCTGAGCTGACTTTTCCACATCTGAAGCACATGGAAAACGCTCTTCCCTTCTCCAGGAAAGCCCCCGATTGTATGCAGGTACCTCAAAGGGAGGGTATCTCTGGTGATCACAATCCAGCCTACAAAATTTTCTGTTAAAGCCCTTGGGGTGAAAAATTGTAGACAAAGAAAATTGTAAGGAGCTGTATGACTTGCAATTTTAAAGAATTCCACTATTTTCACTGGATAAATGGATGACTTGGCTACTTAGCAAACGTGCAGGTGTCAGCCTGACTACTACTCAGGTATTCTCTGGTATGTCAGCAGCTGGCAGGATCCCAGAATGCTTAATGTTGGCATCATCTATGCGTGACAGCTTCAACAGTGAAACGTTACCTGGGGAGGGAGACACGGTGTACATCTGTTCATCAATCCTGCTGAGCAACAGGAAGCCTCCAAAATGGTGATGGAACTCAAGAATAACCTGAGTGCACAACACAAGCCTGTTCTGGATTTCCAAACTCTAATCAGACTCAGTAGATTTGGCACCATGTCCAGTATGGAAGAACACAAAGCATAGAAAAGCTCACACACAGGTATCTGATCAAAGCTGGAGCTTTTTCTGACAACTTTCACTTTAGCAGCGCAGCATCAGCCTCAGCTACACTTTGTTGATGAGTAAAATATTCTATGTAAAACTTCGCTAGTTTTCTTCCTATGAAATCACAGTCTTCCCTGTCACTGTTCCCCTTGATTATTTTTGTTCATCATACTTTGTCCAGTGTTACAGCTCTCCAAATCTGCATAATAAGTATTATCTCACTCCTACTCTTTTTCTAGAAACTTTCCTGCCCTTATTAATAGAGCATAACAATGAAACGACGACATGCCTCAACCTTTGGAAAGCAAATTTAAAGCATTCTCTACAAGTCATAAAATCTAGCTTGATCATGTACTTAAGCTTGAATTTAGAGGTGCCTCTGTGTGAGGCACGAACGCATTTGTTAAGTATGTTTTTCCAGTAACTATAGGCTTAGTTACTATCAAACCATGGAACTAGGAAATGGGTAAGCAAGACGACATTTGCAGAGTAAGGTACTTGTTTATTTATTTGTCCATTTCATACATGCATCTAAAAGTCTTGGGGGGATTTGAATCATCTGCTAGCAGCAAGTATTCTGAGTAAGAAATGTTCTTCCTCCCCCTATCATATCTCACTACCTGCCACACCTTTCTATTGCCTCTTCCTCTTAACGAGGCTGCAGACCAAAGTGCACTACTTTCTAGACAATTGTCAGAGGCTCTAATCCATTTGGCAATCCATTTCCCAAGGCAACCCTAACTCCTGTTCTTGAGAGGACCTTTCCTAAAACTTCTGGCTTCATGATACCAACACAACTCAGATGCTGAAAGGGGAAGGGAGGAGGAGTGGCCAGAGACGCTCATACTTCATTAGCACTGTGGAGTTTAGTGCTAACCCGAACCGTGAAGGGTTTAACTGCAGGCATTAACTAACTGGAGAAACGTGAAGCTGCCAGGGACCAACCGCTATCTGAAATTGATGTTGCTGTTGCTGACTGCTCTCTCTCTTACAGAAATTAGTGCTTTCTGGTTATGCATGTAAAGCATGACTCAGCACATTTAATCTTGCTTTTGTAACAGTCAACAATTACTTTGTTTTGGTAATTAGATGAAGTTGTATTAAATATATGCACTGGAAAATTAAGTCTTTAATTTGAAGTCTTCCATAAAAGGACATTTTTAAAGTTCCCTCCCTTACAGATTGAATTTTTATCTGCTAAAGCAAATAACACATAGCTGAATGAAATTAGTGTGCTGCTCATGAAGAAAATCTAACCTGAAGCAGCTTTTCAAAAAGCTTTAGCAATGTCTTGTCATCAACCAATTGAAACCAATTGAACACAATTCACAAACTCTTTGATTGACTTTTTTGTGTCTCCATTTACACTGCACAAGTTACAAACATCTCCAGACACCTTGGCATTTTCTTCAATCCAAATGACAAAACACATGCTCCTCACAGAAACAACTGCAATGTCAGCACTCCACCTTTAGTCCACATACTCTGAAACACCAAGTTCAGGGGGAAAGAAATCAGGATTTGCAACACTCTCAACATGTTCACGTTTGTATTATTTCCTGGGCTGTGGTGAAAGCTGAATCCTAGAGATGTATCCTTCACAAAAATGGCTCAGTCCCTATGTCCAGCATTAAAAGGAAATTTTCAGCCTGCTGATTTCAGTTCTTTTAACAGGATGCTAAGAAAAAGCCAATGTTTGAAGTATCCACACCAAAGCTATGTAGAGCTTTAAAAAACATACACTAAAGTATATCTTTAAGTAATTAACGAAATGAGTATGTTCTGTGGCCTATACTCTGGACCAGGATTAATCTACTAATCTAGTTCTGAGGTGGCTGGCTGCAATATGAGTCGCCTCTGCATTTTGTACTTAGATTTCCCAGAGAGCTTTGCAACATGCCTATATTAAAACACATTCCACACGTAAACAATTTATTCTCATAGTTGGCTGTCATGGTACTCCAACCATAACTAGATAGAGATCCATTTAGTAAATGGAGGATGTCATAGAAAGAATACAGACTTTGATAATGTAAATTTTAAGGCTGACCTTGGCATACCGATAGCTTCACAACCCTAGAGATGTATGATTGGTATTTATCAAAACCAGAACCTTACACGTGTTGGATTTTGTCTCTGTTTTCTGGTATAAATCTATAGGAAACAGCTAAGTCAAACTCTTTACAATACTTAATGTACTTCAGTATGAAAAGAAGATAAAGCAATAAACAATGAGCAAGACCTTCTGCTGGAGGTTTGTGTACCTAATCAAAGGAGGATGGCAAACTGACAGCTATTACATCTACTACTCTAAATACAACTGCCAGCTCCCGAGACCTCTGCAGTTCTGATGGCAAGAATCTGGATAGAAGCACCAGGAACAGATCACTTCATACTTGCCTTACCTCTTGTACTCTTTATTTAAGGCTCTTCAGGGAGATAAAGCCTCAGTTACAACAAATACACCCATCTCTATGGAGCTTGGAAGAAATGAAAAGTCATTCTCTATTGTCCTACTCCCTTCTATATGCATTACATTCACTTCAAAATTGCAAAGGAATAAAAAAAATAAGAGCAGATGAGGTGAATTAAATCCCATTGTATCATAAAATAAGGCTAATTCTTTGTCTAATGCTATTACATACCCACACAGAAAAGGCACTCCCAGCACATACTGGGACATACTCAAATTTTCCAGGAGTGTTTTGTCTGACAGATACATTATAATTAAATGAATCCAAACACACTACAAGGCCCCTAAGTAATAAGAAATCTTAGTCACATACAGCAGTCACAACTTATCAAAGAATTTTCAAACTTCTTCCACAAGCTTCATTTCCCATACTTTTTGGACGATGGCAGAGTGCATGGGGGATCTTGATATTCACCAGGTGGTGCCCAACCTCAAGTGCATGTTTCCCCACGGATAATGTCTATAAAAACTACGGAGACTTTGGGGGATTTTTTTTTTTTTTCCCCTTAAACAGTCAGGATAAACTGTATTGTGTCACAGCTGGTAGCTGAGTCTCAGCAGATCCCTTCTTATCTGCACGTAGTGTGACTATTTTTAAGCCACCAATGAATCACCAGCAGGAGGACAAGACAATAGGCTGAAGTGCACATTCTAGGTAGCTGAACTATATTACAATCTCTATGCAGCAATTTGGTTATTTCTGGAAGAAATGAACCACATGAGTAGCAGGTGCGTATGCTAATAGAATGACTTTGTGTTTTAATTAAGCAGTGTTTCCCTACAGAGTAATTACATATGTTGTTTACTCAACTTTTTTGAAGACTATGAAAAAAACCTGTAATCACTTTCTTTCCCAGGCTACAAATACAAGAGCTCAAGAACATTAAAAAAAAGAAAGTAGCAAACACATTTAGTAGTTCCTGTACGTATACAAAATAACCACTTGCTAGGTACAATTTCATAGAGGAGCTTCTATAACAGATGGTGTTATCTGAACCCTATCAAAAACTGTTTGGTCTCAGATAATGCCACTGATTCTACTGAGTGTAACGTGTGATGAGGAATTTTACATCGACTACTATCGCCATCAGAAAACAAATCTACCTAGTAGATACTGTAAGGTACTATTTGAAATAGGAACTACGGAGTCTAAAGAAGAGAAAAGAGTTAATGATACATCAACTTCCTAAGCTTAAGCAACAAATATAAATTTTCTGCAAAGGATTTACAACCTCTAGACCCTCTGAGTACCTTGCATGACTAAATGTGGCCGAAGACAAGATCTCCTGCTGCACAAATGGCCTCGCTTCTGGCCTGAGTCCCCCACAGCTACAGCTGCTACTGCTATTTTTGAGAGATTAATCAATTATTCTGTACTCTTCAGTACTATTTTCTGTTAGGGAAAACCAGTATTATTTTAGCAATATTCAGTTAATATTGCAGAATGGAAAATAGGAATGCAGTCAAAAAACACTTGCTATTTCTTTATGTATATTCACAGATTTATCATTGGGCTTTGCCTGTTCATTCCAGTTGGAGAGAGAGACTTTTGGGGGAAACAAGTTAATTTGCAGGCAGCAGAAACCCTTAGACCTGAAGGTGATTCAGCCAAATATAACACTGACATCTAGAAAGAGAGACACAAATAGCCAAATTCAGAAACACTACACGGGGATGCAACTCCATTAAAGCCTCTTCTCCAAACTCTGCTCAGACACCAATTCTGAGCTTCCTCCAAAGAACACAATACACTCTTGGCATGAGAGACTGCTCTAAGTTCTGCCTTTGGAAAAAAAAACCCAACTTGTTCCATGCTTAAAAAGAATAATGTGAAATAAATGATGTTTAACAGAAAGAATTTTAGGCAGTTTTTTTACATCCTTCTTCATGCAAAATCATACAAATTCAGATTCTGTTGCATTTCTCTTAAATGTAACCCACTACAGAGACATATTTCCCAGAAAATAAAGAAGGGAAGTCATCCTTATAACTACAGGAGAGATGTGTCAAGTATATGTCACATAGCTATTAAATTGAAAAATGGAACTCGCAGGAAAATCTAAGGCATTTTTGAGAGCTAAAAGCCTCATTTTCACTTGCTTCTCTTGTGCAGGAATAACTTTCTTGTACTATTTCAATAAGGATTTTTTTTTTTCCCAAGGTTTTCTCTGTCTGTTGTCCCTGTCAGATTTGTGATTTTCTGTCAGTGTAGCACTTCTACTGCATCCTGGAAAAGCTATTTCAGCAACTTCCTTAGAAATGAGGAGTACATATAAATCCAGGTTTGTAAAGAACAGTTAGCAAATACAGCTTACAGTCCAGATGCTGGTCTGTCTGTAATCTTAAAAATAATTTAAAACAATTATATATTCAGAATACCTTGTTTGTCTTGAAATAGCCATGGATCAGGAAAACAGAGCAAGAAGTGGTTTGATATTTTTCTCTCTTACAGCAAAGAGTTTGTTGTAGAAGTACATTTATTAAAAAAAAAACAATCTAGTTTGAATCCATTTTACCCAATTACTTTCCCAGTTCCTCAAATTAACAAAATAGCCAACAAGAAAACCTATTGTGAGGGAGAACAGTAATTCTATTGGCAGGAATTGGCACAATATGCATTTTTGCTAGAATTAATCAGAGCTACAATGAAGTCTCGCCGTACCTACACAAACATTAATGCATTTGAAATCTGTGTTTTCTTTATTGCTTTGTAACATGAGTGACTATTGCTTGTGGTTTACTCACTCTGTGTATTTGGATCTTAAACCAGATTATTCAAAACACGGCAGATGTTAATACCAAAACTTTTGAAATCACAATGAACTTCACAAGAGGCTTTCAGTCCAAGGAGTCTATAAATAAACATCAGGGAGGTAAAATCACCACTTTGGAAAGTAATATTAGAAAGACCCCAGCAGCCACAGTATTAATATTCAGAACATTAGCAGAACAGAAGATACACCACACAGAATAACCATGACCAAACATCTGTGGTCCGACTGTGTGAGAGATGGAACAGGAGTTTGAGAAGAGTATTACTTTCAGGTTTAGTATATGCTTTATCAGTAAACATAAAGCAAAATTGCTTGAACATTGTCTCATGTTCCTCTCTTCTCCTTTTTCTACTTGACATTCATGTATTTTTACAGCTAATTCTCCTGTCAATACTCAAAAATTCAGATTTCAACTCAATAACTTTTCAATTAGTATTTTATAAATTAAGTAATCCTCATATTCCACGATTGATACTGAGTGCCAAAAGATGCAGAATGTTAATCGAGAGGAAGCCAGGCACAGTTCACCACCTCTGGCCACACAGAACAGCTCAGAACACATACTCAGCAAGTAATGAATTTTGCCTACCATCAATTATCGTTCTACATGAGCTCTGCAGTCTAGTAATACAGAAGATTTAGCAGGATTGCAACAAGAACTCCTTTTGCCTTTATAATCTCCAACTGAAGATGGCTAAATTACTCATCCTTGGCATAGCCACATTTTGTTCTGAA
Organism: Chloroceryle aenea; assembly: GCA_013399075.1. Classification (NCBI taxonomy): domain Eukaryota; kingdom Metazoa; phylum Chordata; class Aves; order Coraciiformes; family Cerylidae; genus Chloroceryle; species Chloroceryle aenea. The sequence continues at coordinate 1,862 of VWZY01007364.1, read as the reverse complement.
AGCTGGTTAAGTGAAAACCAAAACACATACCTCTGATTCCAGATGAAATTAGTTTATTTTCAACAGAAATGTTATTTCTGTTGAACCTGAAACAGTTGAACAAGTATTACACACTTGTGCTTGTGCCTTTCATATTTATCCTCCCTGAATGGTGGCATCAGTTCTCAAGGGGATTCAGATAGATGACAATTGAAGAAATTATAGGACACTGACTTTTTTTTTCTTTCTGAACTAAGGCAAAATTATCTAAGAAAATGAAGATTTTAAAAGTAGAATTTTTGACAAATTTTGAGAACTTAAATAAATACTCTTATTTTTTCCTTGACAGAAAAACTAGTACCAGATATAAACAACCAAGGCATGAAAGAAAATGCCCTTAGAAGGCAATTTTAGCCTTTATTATGGAAGAAATCTCAATTTACTACAGTCTTAATACACACTTAGATATGATGAGACATATGAAACAAATATAAATTGAGTTCCAAACAAAAATTCACTGAAGAAGAAACAGAAGAGCGAAGCATGACACTGAACATGCCCAAATTTTCCTGTTTTCCCGCCAAATTTTCACTTTTAGGGCGAATTTTTCTTGTTTTCCCGCCAAATTTTCCTGTTTTCCCGCCAAATTTTCTCTTTTAGGGCGAATTTTTCTTGGTTTCCCGCCAACTTTTCCTGTTTTCCCGCCAAATTTTCTCTTTTAGGGCAAAATTTTTCTTCTTTTCCCGCCAAATTTTCCTGTTTTCCCGCCAAACTTTCTTTTTTAGAGCGAATTTCTCTTGTTTTCCCGCCAAATTTTCCTGTTTTCCCGCCAAATTTTC
>VWZY01007362.1:565715-577094 GCA_013399075.1 Chloroceryle aenea | reverse complement strand
TGGCATCCAGCCGAGCTCCAGGGCCCGCGTCCGGCCTGGAGATCATCCCCACAGGACTGGGCAGGGAGAAGCACCAACCCTGCACCGAGACAAAACAAGCTCAACTCATCCCCTCTTCTCATCCAACCCCATCTTGAGGCTTATACTGAAATTGCACTTTTCCCGTTTCTGACTTTTTTCTGGCCTCCCACCCCAAGGTGGCCCTCTGGTCCAAGAGTGACAGGAGCAGTAACTGGAGGGCTTCAGCCCAGCCTTGGCTTGGAGAGAGGCTAACCCCGTGCTAGGTCAGGTGTGCAGTGGCCAAGCTTCATACCCCATCCCCGATGTATCCTTGCACACCCAAGAATGTCCCCTTGTGCACCCGGGGCTGTACAAGCCCCTGCAGGGGTTTCCACGCAATGTGAGCTGTGCCAGCAGAGCCAAGGACAAGACAGGTTAAAATGAGGGGAACCAGAGTGAGGGGCATCCAGCTTCAGGACTCTGTGAGAAGCCTACCGAAAGCCATGAAGCTTCTTCCTCTCCTCTCAGCTGGGGTTCAACCCCAGACTTCCAGACAAGGTCTTCCAGAAGTAGCAATGAGAGCAGGGAATGGTGAGTGTTACCACAGAAACATTTGGGGTCACACTGACAGTGCCCACGGGCATTTTTACCCTGCATTTTAAAGAGGGTGCCTGTAACAAAACTGGTTTCACCATTCTTGGTCTTCCCTAGGATGCTGCACAGATCTCTCTAACAATCTCCTCTATGTGCTCCAGCCCTTCCCAGTGCATCTCTCTTTTGCCAATAACATCCTTCAAACCTGAAGCTTGTCAAAGCTAAAAGAAGGAAAATAAAAAAAATCTGAGGTGTATTTCTGAATGGGACAGGAATTTTTTTAGGACTTGAAGTCCTGGAAAGGGAATCCAGAACCCAGGACCACAGCTTGTCCTGCTCCAAAGGACAGGTCCTTTGTTTTCCAAAGGATCTGACCTGTACAGGGTACACTGGTGTCTAGATGGGGAGGGAGCATATTGCTGTTAGCCAGCCGTGGAGTAACGTGATCCCATGGCTGGAAACCAAAGCTAGGAAACACCCACAGCAGATCTGTAGGAGCAGCTGTCATGGGGGATTTTGCATGATGCAGCATCAGGATGGGATGGTGGTCTTCTGAGACATGCTGCAGCTGTGGGGTTAATGAATGGACAAGATGCAGTTTTAAGGTCTAGATGTCACGAGGGAGGGCAGATGGCATGGTCTTGGGGTGCCTTGTGCAAGGAGAAAAAGTGCCTTGGAGACAGGATTAGTAAGCAGCATCTCTCCCCTCTCTCCTTGTAGCTGCCTGGCTGTGTCAGGGACATCTACCCCCTTCCCACTCAATCTGTGACATGGCAGAGGTGTGGGACCTGAAGAAGCTGTTGTAAAGTGCCTGGTCCCCAGAGAGCTGTCACTACAGAAGCATCGAGTGTGGCTTGTCATTAATCATTGTGTTCTGCAGTGATAATGGCCCATCTGAGACAGAAAAGATAATAGCAATAAACATTCATCCCTGATTCCAATTGTAGCTGCTGAAAATTGGTTGTTGCATCTTGCTGAGATAGAACTGTAACTGAGCGTTGATTGAAAAATTCAGGGGAAGCTGCCTTATCTTACTCCTTTGCCAGATTAAAAAAAGCTTCATACATAAAAATAGACAAAATGAATGAAGAATTAACAAACATCTATATTTTATGTTAGGAAATGTGATAAAATTAGGAAAACAGCTGAAGACACTGATTTATACAACTCTGACTTTCAGGCAATGAGAGGTTTACATACCACAGTTTAACAAGATAAAAGGTCTCCCACAAAATACATAGATGATAGACAACTCATCTGAATTTGACATAACATCAAATACACATGTAATGTGATGAACAGTGCCAGGTCATTCCCCAGTTAGGTAACATACAACTTTTTGAATAAGGCAATTCAAATATAACTCTTAATTCAAATCACAACATACCCAGGCAGCATGCAGGGAAAAGTAATTTATTTTGTACATCGGAATGACACAACTTGCAACATGATTCCATTTTATATAGTTAGAGCAACAGGATATAAACCATTCAAATAATATATATATATTTATATATATCTCAAGTCAACAGTTGTTTTTACTGGAATAAAGATTATCTGGTTTTGGTAAAAATAAAACTATTTGAATTCACTAATTAACAAAATGCACAGTGATTAGAAACCCAATTCTTCTCACAATTTTCTTCCCTGGCTCACTCGCATTTGCCTGTGATGCCACAGCTGCACAGCCCTGGATTCAGAGAGCTCACTGCACAGAGGAACAGAAATTCATCAGCACACAGTTCCCAGGGCTGCAGACTGTCCATGTGCTTTACCACATGGTTGCATGACCCTGCACCTGCTGGAGGGCGGTGCTCCTGTCACACCTGCACGCACCCCATGGCCTGGAAACTGCTCTTCAAGTCTCTGTTTCTGGGTGTCTGTCCAATAAACACACGTGTGCCTGACCTTCAGTGAGTCAAAAGTTGAAACCTGTTCACTGGAACAGAGCTCTCATTTCTTTGTTACCAATTAATTCCTCCAGACCGTGATGACCAAGAAATTTAAGAAACCGTGACTCTGCTCAGAAGCAAAAAAAAAAAAAAACCTGAGCCAAAAATCTCTGTGATATGGGGGAGCCAAATGAACATGGCTGAGGTTGTTTTTCCACTGCAACAGACCTGGGGATCACAGAAGATAACGAAGGTTTTTCCTAGTATTGTATAGTTCTTTCAAGAGAAGAAATTCCGAAGAGAAATTTATTTTTTTTCTCCATAAAAAAAGGAAATTTGTAATTACTGAACAGACTAATCTGGGCAACTTCTCCCTGGTAAAGGACCATACATCCCTCTGTTTTACAGCATACCTGCAGGGACAGATCCTCTTGCTAAGGTATCCCATCCCATAGTGGCTGGGTCTCCCTGGTCCCTGTCCCCATGTGGGGAAGGGGACAGGTCCGAATGCCAGAGGGCGGAATGCACCGCTGGCCAGGGCTGCTGCAGGTGCTGAGTGCATTGCGGGAATGTCTTCGAAGGGAGCCAGACCACATCAGGCTGAAGCCCCTGCAAAGCCCTGAGCAAGGTTTACCCACGTGCCTGTAAAGGGCTAATAAAAGTATCGTGCTCATAAGTAATGAGGAGGCAGAAGTTACCTGCAAGGGGATCCAAATGCCCTGAGCCTGCAGATGGGTGATCGAGAGATTTCTCTCCTGGTGAGCTACAAAGCAGCAACAGCAGCTGCTGCCAAGACCTTCCTGCTAGAGAGCTGTCCCGGGCTTCAAAACACATCTGTCTGCGAGAGGAACTACATGAGAAACCACGTTTCAAAGTGATTGTTAGTGGATCCTGTTTATTACCTTTATAAAGTTGTCTTGTGCCTCCCTACTACTCTATTTACTGCTCCAGTAAAAAAATTCATTGGCATAGTTCTTTGCCCTTAAAAGATACAAAAAAGCAAATCTTCAAAAGATAGGGGGGAGAAAGGTGCTTTCACAATGACATTCAGAGCAAAAAGAGAGAAACGACATTTTACAGATCATTAGAGAGCTATCTTTGGCAGAATAGTTCAAATAAATTATTTTTATAAATATTTTCTGCAGTTGTATATTTATCTTGAATAGTTCACTCTCAGCTATAGGGTTACTGGTTCACTACTCTCTATTAATAGGAAAAACACCACAAATATAAAAATATATGAGCTCAGCACAATTTTTAGGCTATCACAACTGTCTCCAATGATTTCAGAAGTTGTAGATCGATACCACGGAAAATATGAAACAGGTTTTCTAACAGCATGTGTCAGGTTAGAAGATCACATCTTGTCACTGTTGTAAAACGCGCTGGGGAGGGCGGCTGGCGCTGTTGCACGGGATTAGCACGGAAATGAGTCGGAGGAGCTGAATGCTCAGAGCCAGTCTCTGCTGGACATCCCCCCCGCATTAAATTGTCTCTCTCTGACCATAAGGCTTAGAGATGTTCGTACTTGGTGGTGGCCGAAGGGTTTCCACCTTGGGCAGGAGAGGAGGAAAGCGGGTGGGCAACGCCAGGCTTGCTGCACTGAGAGTTTCTGACAAACAAAGCCGAACCTGCTCCTGTGCTTTACCCCCAGGAGGGAGATCGATGTGACCACTTTCGCTCTCAAAGTCACCTCCTTTCACCTTTGTAGAGGGAAAAGCACCCAGAGAGCTGCAGGCTTAGCCCTTGCACCATGGCCAGATAATCACAGAATCACCGAATGGCTTAGGTTGGACGTAACCCCAGATTCTCTAACCCACCCTCCCGGCCGTGGGCAGCGACGATCCTGCAGATCCTGCTCCAGGCTTTGGCCAGGACCCCGGTGGGTTGTTGACTCTGCTGAGGACTCCGAGCCTGAGCCATGGTAGCCCAAGGAGGTGGCTTGCCCAGTCCCAACCTCCCCCCTCAGCACATGTCACCAAGTCCACCAAACATTTAAATATTTCACTTTGTTTATACAGCATGTACAGAATATACAGCATCAGGTAATTATTTCCCAGTCGACTACAAGTGTCTCCCAAGATGACCTCTTTTATCAAGAAATATATATAAATTGACGGTAATAAAAGAGTTGTACCAACAAATATTATGGCTTTTCAAATATTGTAGCTGCATTGTGCCATTGAACATACGAGAAACCACGAGAGAGACAGAGAGATCAGGAGGCTTCGACTGCTGAGCCTAGGGGTGACCCTCAGCTTTGACCCATCGGCGCAGGGGCTTCACATTTCTGGGGCAGTGCCAGCTCACAGTGCCAGGCACAGCGCAGGTGGCAGAGGGAAGGAAGGTGGGGTTGAATGACCCACGCTGTGGTTTCAGTCTCCAGGCAAGCCAATTCTTCCACAAACTCTCCTTTTGGCTCTGCTTTGGAAAAATTTGGCTCTACCCAGCTGGAGTCTGCCTGCCCTGTCCCGGGTGGGGGACTGGGTGGTGCATGAGGCTGTTGGAGATCTCTCTCTCTCCCTCTCTCTCTCTCTCTCTCTGTGTCAAGGTTTGCACAAGATGATTGCCTGCCCTAGAGTGCCCTGCGGCTGTGACGGGAGGATGCACAGGATGACAGGTGACACAGGACATGTGTGGCGGTGACTATGGTGGATGGCTTGACTGACTGGTGCTTAGGATGCATCTGGAAGGGTAGTCACAGCCTCCTCCCTGCCTGCTTCCCCTATGGGAGCTCCCCTTGGGCTTCTGAGCAGAGGGGCACAGTGGCTGCTGTCAGAGGAAAGCAGGAAAGTGCAAGCCATCATTTTTGGAGCACATATTGATGTGTTTCAACACATTAAAAATACCAGAGGACAACCTTGCCTCAGCAGTGCTGTCCCCAGCCACTGCCCTCGCATGGGGTGCCCACGAGGGGGGTTACCTGTGCCCCAGCAGCACACGCCTTGCTTCATGGGATGCATCTAGCCACTAGCTCTTCCCCTCACTTTTTAGAACCATCGAGCTAGCTTGAGACCTTTCTCTCTTGCATCCTGCTGTTACAGGGGGCCCTGTCTGCTTCACCTGTGGGGAGCATCCGGCATCCCTGGGACAGGCTGTGCAGCCAGCTGCCAGCTCCCTGCCTGAGTGTCCATCCACTTCTGAGTGGAAGAAGCTGCTGATTTGAATTACATCTCTGCCAAGACAGATGTGTTTCTGTGTCCTCTCCAAGCTCACAGCAACAGCAACAGCCTGTTTTCTACTCTAAGAAAGAGGAGCAGTTGCTTTCCCTGCACTTCAAGTGCGCAGAAATGGCTTTTGAGAACTGGAGGGGTCACTTAAGTATCAAGATAACTGGACCACTTAATTACAGCAGAAATTTAGTAATGGATCTAAATTACTGTCACTTCTTGACTATTTCCCATCTCATTTCCCTCTTCCTCAGAATATTATGGTGCCAGGGTCAGGGTGGCCCCTTAGACCACTACCTGCAGGTCTCTCTGGATGAAATCAAGGCTCACATGAACAAGCATGTGCAGCTCAAGTCTCTCGTCTGACTCTGCCTGCAGGATGCTGAGCTACGAGTGGCTCTGCCTGGTGCAGCAGCGATGTGGAGAGCAATGTGGAGAGAGTCCCACAGGGAGCCTGCTGCCTTTGAGATGTGTGAGCTTTCCTTGCAACAGCTTTGCTCCCTGGCTGTCTGACTGCTTCTTGCTGGGAATATCCTGTGTGCTTGTTTGTTGGGGTTGGGAGGAGGTAGCACACGGTGTCCTCCATGTCCTTGTCTTGCTTGGTTAACAGTGATGTTCACACTTGGTGAACACCAGGTGTACCAGAGACCTCTCTGCATATTCTAGGGACAGTAGTAGGTATAAAGAAGCCATCACTGCTGAGTCGTCTTCAGGAAGTTACAGGTTTGGTTTTACAATCTCATGCCACAGAGACCTGGGATACAGAAGGCTGCATTGTACCCAGCTCAGCTTTTTGTGGCTTTTATCAGCATGTATGTGTTTCTTCCAGCAGGAGCTAGGAAGCTTAGGAGAATTCATCCACTTCTCCCCTCCAGCCACAAATAAAACCATTTAGCTGGATTGCTGAAAAAGGTCCTTAACAGGTAGTCCTGAAAGCTGGGTTATTTCCAGAGCTGTGCCTTCTAATGCTTAACAGACAAAAGAAGGTGGACAAATGTCAGAAGTTGAGTTGTCATCAGGGAAAAAATAAATCACATTTTCTTTCTTGCTAACATAGTGGCTATAATGTAAAAGGTATTAACACAATCTTTGCTCTCTAGAGCTGCTAGAAGTAGTGCATGTTTCCTGATTAAGAGCAAGACAAGCAGGTCTCCTACAGGGCTCGCTGTGTGAGCACATTTTCTCAAGCGCTGGGAAGATGAAGGAAGCAACATGGGGCAAACAAATGAAGACACAACAGGCATCAGTTCATTGTCTTCTGTACAGGGGGAGTTCAGCCAAGGGACAGCTAATCACAGCTCTTATTGCAAGGTAAAACCAGGGCAATGCCCTGAAAGCAAGGGGCAAGGGAGCCATCTCAGCATTATGCCAAGCAAGGAGAAATCTGGTTGTGCATCTGCCTACATCCCCAGGAGTCACAAAGCCACTAGTTTGCAAAATCTTTCATTCATGCTCCTAGATAAGCCTGATAGCAACCTTGGACATGTTCATATCATGAAGATCCAATGTATCACCATGCTAGTGCAGCAATTTTACTCCACATTTCTAAGTATCTCTGCAAAGAAGCTCATCTGCCAGAAGCTCATGTTTCTGTAAGCAAGGAGCCTGCCAGGGGCTGTGGGCTGCAGCAAAGGGGCACAAACTCCTGCTGATGACAGTGCCATGGACTGCCATGTCAATTTTTGTCAAGAAAACAGAGCAAGGCTGTACTCCACACAGGTCTCACCCTGCTGTCATCTGTAAGAGACGCCCCTGAGTTAGAAATAACTCCAACCTCAATGGAGAGGTCAGGAGGTGCAGGGAAATAGTCCTGTGGCAGTCCTCCATGTCCTGTGGGGGTTTTGGAGCTTCAAGCATGTATAAGCATCCCAAGCCACCGCAATTTGCTTTACTTATGCTTTACCCATCTTAAGCAGGGGCAGAAAAATTTTGTAGGCAGGTAGGGAAGTTTAGAATATTTAGAGCAAGAACAGGCTCCATTTTGAAAGAAATGAGTTGAGGTGGACCTCGATCCCCCAGTTAAAGCATTTAGTTTGCTCTGAAAGTATAGAGGCAGGGTTGGGGTAGGGAGTGGAGTCGAAACATCTGTGAGACTTGGTAACAGTGGATACTCAGCAGAAATGTTTAATCTTCCAAAAACTCCTGACTGAGGGACAGCAGTGCAATAAAAACAGTGCCTGTGGGTAGTCGCCGTAGCGGTGCCTAGGTGATGAGCAGGAAAAGCTCAACATGCTGAAATTTGTCTCTTCTACATGGAAACCTGCATAGTCCTTTGCTTGCAGGGACTTGAGTCCAAGACATCTTTTGAAGCGGTTAATCTTTGCCCTAAGATAGAGACAACAAGCCTGAGATAACAAGCATTGCTGTTTGGTTCAGTGAGAGAGGACACTCTCTCACAAGTGAAGCCCCCAGCTGTGGGGCAGGAGGAACAGAGAAGGTTCCTCTGCAGGGAGCCTGAAGGAAGAGGGTATGTGAAGAGGCTCCACGGAGGGGCCAGCATAGGGCAAGCCCCAGGCTGGATTGTCAATGTGCACAGACAACAAATTTATGGACTTGAGATGGCTCAAGGCAGATGCTGGAGGCTCCCAGGAAAATAAGTGTTCCTGGTGCACTGTTGAAGCTCCTTCCCGCTACTGCCTGGCACTGCACACTGTTGTCTGTGGGGTGCGTGTGCTGGGAGGGGCAGAGATCTTAGAGCAGTACAACAGATCAAGAGATGTTTTGAATTAAATAGATAAAACTGCCTGGTGTTGGCGACCACAGACAGCCAAAAAAGCTTGAGCCTCTGCTATAGCCATGCAGAAATCAAATGCATGTTCAAAGCCACAGCAACTGGGGCAGGGGGATATGCTATGGCATAGCTAAAGCAGTTTTTCCAGGTCTGCATGGGACCCCAGGGAACTTCTCCCTTCCTCAAGCCCCCTGATGATGGATATCCCACTGGCAGCACCCAGCTCCACTGCCCACACTCACTCCACCTCTCCACAACGCCTGCTTTGGGCACCATGTGCACCCCAGTGCCCTCTTTCACACTTCTAGAGAGGGGAGCCCCAAGCTGGCATTCACTTTGGGAGGGTAGGAAGGAGACAAGGGAGGGTGCAGGGCTTGCAGATGAGAGCGAGCTGCCACCCTGGGGGCATTGGGTGCTCAGGGGCATGGCTGGCCATTCTCAGGATGCTCCAGAGAGACAGCAAGACCCTGAAGAGCCCCCTTGGATTCTCTCAGGGATGTCCTGTAGGCAGCAAAACCTGCTAGTAACAGCAATCTTCTGGCTATTTTTGCTGGTAACAGCTCCTGCATGGCTAGATGGGCCCCTTTCTTTTGTAGTGTCCCTTCTCTCTGCACAAGGGGTATTGCTGGCTGTTGAGAGGTTCTTGGCACTTCTAGTTCCGAAAGGAGGAAGGCTCAAGTCCTTAAAAGGTGAGGAATCTCACTGTATGTATTGTCTGTTGGTGCTTTCTACAAGAATACAGATGCCTCTGGATGCTTTCCTGTGCAAGTCCATTTTTTTACATGATAAACAGGCTTTTCTGCAGCAGTGCTATGCATGTGTGTGTGTGTGGTTGGTCATCGCAGTCTAGAAGAGGCCAGAGAGGTTCCAGGCATTTTGCAAACATGCTTCCCCGGATGGGCCTGGGTGCCAAAGCCTACAGAAGAATAATGCAGGGCTTTCTCCTGGAATAACACTCCAGCATTAACTATTCCCTCTTTTCTCTGTCAGTTTCTGGCTATACCCAGATCTGCCCTTCTGGGAATGCAGCTGAGCCTCCTCCTTAGATACGTATATGGCCCCCAATACTGTCGCACTTGATTCTTACTCAAGCATTTAAAATTAGCTGTAACAATAACACACAGGCTCTGGTTCTCTCTCCCCACCCGCAGCAGAAATAGCACTGTGAGTTTATAGACAGCATCCAGAATTGTGACCAGAAAGGGCTCCAAGCCTCCCTTTTGTCCTTTAAGAAGCAACAAAAGCAGAGAGAAAGTTGCACAAATGATTCTTGCACTCTCCCCTTGCCCCAGAGCCGCTGCAGACTGCCTGGAAATAGGTGACTCGAGGCAGGCACATTATTTTTCTGCATCTCTGGAGGAAGTGGTTCCTGTGCTGCCCTGGCACCAGATGCAGGTGAGTGGCAGCAGTGCAGGTAGGCTCAGCTGTGAGATGCTGCAGGTTTGCAGTTCCTGTTGGCACCAGGGACTCACAGAGTCCTTGGTTCTTCCGCACCTTTTTTTTTTTTGTGTGTTCATGTTGTGGCTGGGATTTGCTTCCACCCCTGTTGGCCCCTGAAGAGCTGTGGGTATGGTTTTGCTAAGATGCTCAGGGCTGTCACTGCTCTGTGCATTCCTTCTATTTGTCCCCAAGTGCTTTGCAGTGGCCTGTTGTTATCTGGATGTCCAGCTCTGAATGTCCTTTGCACCGTGCTGCAAACTTTCCCTTGGAAAGGTTTGCTTTTGTCTAGTGCAGTGATGAGAGGGGGTAAGAGCAGCAGCCAGGGCGGGCGGATGGACAGAGGCCGAGGGTTTGAAGTGCTCTTTCTGGCAAGCTCTCTGAGCCTGCAGCTTTATTAGAGATGCTCCATGACCTTCCCTTGTGAGGGAGGGTGGGGAGGCTGGCAGGGATGAGGAGTAGTTGGGAGAGCACTGGCATCAGAGAGGGGACCCAGAGAACCAGGCTGTGCCCCGCAGGGTGGGCAGGTGTGAGGGCAAGATGTGTCCATGCTGGCCCCTGGCAGTGTGCCACCAGGCACGTGTCTCAAGGAGGAGAGCAGTTTGCTTTTGCCTTTGGAGGGCTTGGTTTAAAGATGAGACTGTTGCAGAAGAGCAGGCATTACACCCTTGGAAACACAGGCAGGTTACTGTGACTTGGTGGAGCAATCCTCCTCCTTGGCACTGCAAGGCAGCAGCCAGGTAAAAGGCTCACCGCTCATCCATGGCTCCTTGTGAACAACTAGGCAAATACACATCACACGTTGCATAAGCTCGTTAAAGATGCCAAAAAGCATGTGGCTGGCAGAGAATAATTGCATAAACAAGGCTGGTGTTTACTATGTGATTTAGGCCTTGTCCTAAGCAAGCAATACTCCATCATTCCCTTTGGAAAGCTCTGCGAGCAGAACGGTTATTTACTGCCTGTTAAACTGAGTTGCTACAGAAGTCCCATTCCACTTGTTAATAACTTCAGTGACTGCAATTCATTCTGAAGAAACAAATGATGAGAGTAAAACACCAACATCACCTTTTGGTAGATGTAATTACTGGGTCAGGAGAGCTGCTTTGCTTTCATAATTCACTGCCTAGGAAAAGCACACAGATATGACTGGCTGCATTCACTTGGGGCTTGATGAACATTGAAGCTTGATGCTGAGCACCCGCAGGGTGAGGCTGGTGGCACGGCTGGCAAAAAACAGCATAGGGTGTGAGGAAGGGCCAGGTTTGCGTGAGAGCAGCCCAGAGATGGTACTAAATCGTCTGTCTGTCAGGGTGCATTAGTTACCTGCTCTGCCACATGCATGCCCTCACACTGACAGATGCCTCTGGGCATCATGGTCATGCAGCAACAAAATCAGCCTCCTCCTACCCTCTCTCTTTTTGCTTGGTGGCATGTTTCTAGCCTGGAGCTTGAAAGTCAGACACTGCTGTTGGTGCCAGTCTAACTGGCTGTGCAGTCCCATCCTTACCCTGTGCAGCTGACAGGCAGGAACATGGGCAGAAGCATGGGGCGC
>VWZY01007362.1:495463-564328 GCA_013399075.1 Chloroceryle aenea | reverse complement strand
TTGGTGGAGCAATCCTCCTCCTTGGCACTGCAAGGCAGCAGCCAGGTAAAAGGCTCACCGCTCATCCATGGCTCCTTGTGAACAACTAGGCAAATACACATCACACGTTGCATAAGCTCGTTAAAGATGCCAAAAAGCATGTGGCTGGCAGAGAATAATTGCATAAACAAGGCTGGTGTTTACTATGTGATTTAGGCCTTGTCCTAAGCAAGCAATACTCCATCATTCCCTTTGGAAAGCTCTGCGAGCAGAACGGTTATTTACTGCCTGTTAAACTGAGTTGCTACAGAAGTCCCATTCCACTTGTTAATAACTTCAGTGACTGCAATTCATTCTGAAGAAACAAATGATGAGAGTAAAACACCAACATCACCTTTTGGTAGATGTAATTACTGGGTCAGGAGAGCTGCTTTGCTTTCATAATTCACTGCCTAGGAAAAGCACACAGATATGACTGGCTGCATTCACTTGGGGCTTGATGAACATTGAAGCTTGATGCTGAGCACCCGCAGGGTGAGGCTGGTGGCACGGCTGGCAAAAAACAGCATAGGGTGTGAGGAAGGGCCAGGTTTGCGTGAGAGCAGCCCAGAGATGGTACTAAATCGTCTGTCTGTCAGGGTGCATTAGTTACCTGCTCTGCCACATGCATGCCCTCACACTGACAGATGCCTCTGGGCATCATGGTCATGCAGCAACAAAATCAGCCTCCTCCTACCCTCTCTCTTTTTGCTTGGTGGCATGTTTCTAGCCTGGAGCTTGAAAGTCAGACACTGCTGTTGGTGCCAGTCTAACTGGCTGTGCAGTCCCATCCTTACCCTGTGCAGCTGACAGGCANTGGTTTGCTTGGAAACCACATAGGCTGTCTTAGATCTGCTTTTGTACCCATGCACCCTACTCTGTTAATGCATGTATTCAATTCCCACTTCTCATCAGCTAGCAGTTTAACCTAGCGCAAGTCACTGCAAGGCTGGAACAAGAGCAGGAGCAGTCCTATGTAACCAGAGGACACAAGCACAAAGAGCTGCTAAGTATGTTGGGGGCATATGCATGGCTCTCCCCGAGTCTAGGGCAAGCCAGCACTGGTGGGGGACCAAGCACGGGAGCAGCTCCTGGCCCCAAAAGGGTTGCACTGCAGCTTCCTCCCTGGACGGTTTCCTGCATGCCACTGAGAGCTGGGCGGGCTGCAAGCCCAGCCTGTAGCACAGCGCACCGAGCCGGAGGCACAATGGAGATGGAGAGGGAGGAAAGCCACGAGATGGGGCAAGAATGGGCATGTGGACACACTGTTGGCCCTGTCAGTGGCAGAAACACAGCGAAGGCAAAACATGAGTAAAGAAGAGATGGGTACAACGTAAGGCGAGACAATGAGACGGGAGGGAAGGGTTTTCCATAGGTAATATGCAGGAGTACTACTGGATCCATCAGGAATCATTACAAACTTTATTTGTCTGTGCATTTTGTGTACCAATGGTAAGGATCATCACAATTAGTGGACTCACTGCCTATAGTGGTGGGCAATACACACAAAGAAAAATCAATGAAGCCAAACAGACAAAAATGAAATCATTGTACATAAAATGATCATAAACTTGAACAACCTGCCCCTGTGTTTGATTCTTCCCCAAAAACAATGAGAAGCAAAAAGAAAAACCCTGAAACCCCCCAAAAAGTGAAAAAAATTGATTGAGAAGAAAAAATCAAACTCATATTCCAAGAGGATATTTTAAAGGAGGTTAATTAAAATTTCCACAGATTGTTCAAAACGAATAGAAATACCTCCAGCCAATCAGTTATGGTACGAGTGTCAGACGTGGTTTCAGCTGAGTGGGAAGAGCTGGGTGTTTGCCTGGCAGGGACACCAGGAAGCCTGGCGAAGGGTGTGGGGTAAGAAGACATCTCTCAACACCAGTGCACAATGTCACCACTGTGCTGTGCCCAGGGGCGCTCTGCATCCATTCCTCCTCAGGGTCAGCTTGCTAACCCAGCCTGCACTGCTGGAGTAGGTGGGTATTGCTGAGGCACACCTCCCTGTCTCGTCCTTCCCATTGATTTGGACAGTACAAGATGTGGCCTTCTTCCTTGGGGACACTTCCCAGTTGCTCTCAGTGGCATGGGAGATCTCATTATGGCCCTTCAGCCCTTACACTGAATTATTCTGCCTCCAATGACTGTGGGAAAGGACCAGCTTTGGGGACTGATCCTGATGGCTTAACACTCAGAAATGGGGACTGTCACTAGACCTCTGGGGACACAGGGAATAGCAAGGGGACAAAGGGGTTTGAGGCAGGCAGCCACCATCTGAAAGAAAGGCAGAGGCAGGCAAGGTGCTGGGAGCCAACCTCGTTCCTCTTGGGCTCAGACACTGCTCAGGCTCCCACAGACATTGTGTAAAACCTCCTGCAGACAGCGGAGGCTTTCACACCAGTTTCAGCATGTCCTGGACTGGCTACACTGAAGGATGGACCCTGGCGACACAGGGGGATGGAGCCTGCAGTCCCTGAAGTCTCTGGAGTGTGGGTTTTACTCTCCTGAAAACCTAGATCTGCATGACTGTTAGAGGTTCTTGTGGACCCACACACAGAGCAATAAACAGGGACAACCTTCCCTCCTTTAGCCCCACCAAAAGGAAACAAAGGAAGAAAAACTTATGGCAAAACTAAACTAACTAAAATAAATAAAACCTGGTGAAAAGAAAACACTTGTATCTGTAATGCTCAACCCACAAGGCTGGAAGGACTATTGTTATAGGATGCTATATACAGATCAGGTTCATTTCATTCATGCAAATGTTACAAGTACCACCACAGCATGCCCGAGGAGGTGGATGAGGCAGGAGGAAAGCCCCTGCTGCTCCGCGCAGCCTCGGCTTAGGACACTGGACATGAGGTTGCAAATGCGCATCCCCGAAGCAGGGAGGGGGAAAGGTGAGGGGCATGTTGGGGAGGGGGGAAATTCTAGTTGTACACACGCCAAAACAAAACAAAAAAAATCCCAACCCCAAATCAATGATGAAAACGGTTTCTGTCCTATCCTCAGAAAGCTCCCAATTTCCCCTTGTCTTCAGTCCGGTCTCTCACTTCTCTCCAACAGGGCCCGAGGGGACGTTTCCAAGTGGTGAAGGCAGGAGGATGGTGGTCGGAGATCAGGACCCTTGCTTTCCTCTCCTTCCCTCGCCCACTGCTCTGTTTCTCACCAGCTACTTTGGCCTTCCCGGTGCTGATGTGCCCCGGTCGCCTTCACATCCATCCTCCTGGGAGGCCAGTGGGTGGGCGAGAGCAATGGGAAAGGGCTTGGTGGCTATTAGCTGCTTTTGTTGGTAGAGTTGCAGAGAGGGCCCTGCTGCTGGGCTTCTGGCTGGGGCTGCTGCCTGGGGAGGAGTCCCGCTGGCTTTGGGGTCCTGCCTAGTTCAAAGGATGCTCCAAAGCCGCTTTCTGTCAGCAGGTGTGTGAACATGGCAAATCTCTTTTATTCTTTCTCTGTTCATTATACAAAGCATTATATCTATATCTATACCTATATATCACTCTATATAGATACATATAGATATATATATATTTACTATCTTTGATTGTCCCTTTAGAAGCCCTTTATGTGGCAGTAGGCTTCCAGAGATGAGAAGAATATGTACAAGAGCCAGAGGAGGATAAAGAGTGAGGATGTGAGCAGCTTGGAAGTCCGCGGCCCGCCCAGCTCACCTCCGATCTCAGGTCTCCGCCGGTAGAGCAGCACGCCCACACTGATAAAAGCAAAAATGGTGAAGAGGGTGACAGAAAAGGCCAAGGTGCCGGGCGAGACTTGGAAGGCTTGTCCGTGCGCTGCATGGTAGATGGCTGCGATTGACCAGGCCACCCCGATGCCCAGGAAAACGTTCACGGCATTACTCCCCGTGACGTTCCCGATGGAGGCATCCGCATACTGGTCCTGTGTAGCTGCTACTTTGCTGGCAAAGGTGTCTGCAAAGGGAAGGCGGAGAGAAACCCTCAGGAAACAGCCAGGTAAGGAGGGACAGCAGCAGACAGCCTGGGGACACATGCCAATGACATCACTTGAGGAATGAAAGTAATGGGTAAGGTGACAGGGTACAGCCCCATATATGGACACTCTCAAGGAAGGGCACCTATAGCCAGAGCCAGAGTGACAGCTGGGGTCCAGAAATGCCCAGAAGGGAAATCAAAATGTCCAGAAATATGGGGATTCCTCCAGTATGGCCCCAGATGCCTCACAGTGCTTCAAGCAAGAGACAACACTTCCCAGTAATATATTCCCAGTAATATACTGTGTTGGCCCCTTCTCCCACATTCACTAATTTGTTGACTTGTAAAAGAACTGAAGAGATTGGAAAAGCTTTGTGGGACCCACAATGGTTTGTGTCTATCCTTCAGATTCCCTGAAGTTTTATATTTGTGATTCTTTTGTTTGCTTTAATGATATCTCTCCAAAACCTTTTGCTTCACTGAAGTCCAGTGTCTTGTGCAGACCCTGACACTCTGGTAAACAAGTGGTCGTCTTTCACCCCTCAGGGAGGAAAACCATGCAGATGGGTGTATGCTTGCCCAGGTGCTCCACAAGCTTTACTACTGGTGGCAAAAGAGCTGTGATGAAACTTGTCTGGCTTTTTACATGGCAGATCTTGTGTCAAGTAGACAGCACAATGCTGCTCTGCACCATAGGAAGCGCTGATTTTACATCCAAACCCACTCTGGATCTGCAGGGGAGGTGAGCAGGAGTAAGGATTAGAATCTGGGTTTTGTCCAAGTGGGCACTCTCAGCTAATGATAAGATGAATCCTTAACACATCTGCACTCCCAGATCACCTTGGGTACAGGAAGCAGAGCGGGGCTCAGAAAAAGGAAATTGTTGATGTCAGATTTCATGTTTTTCAATTCTACAGATGTTCCTTTGTGCTCCTTCCCAGTGGGGCTCCAAGGTGAGCGGGCAAAGCGCAGCCTGACGTGAAGGCCCCGTTTTGTGTGATAGGAGGGGCTGGGCACATATAAGCACAGCAAGAAGGGCCATTTGAAGCAATCAGAAGGCTGCTTTATTAAAAAAAAATGCTCCCATAGAAATGCTTCTGACTGTTGAAGGAAGGAAAAGGCTTTTCCCTTTGTTGTCAGCCTTGTTCATGATGCAGTAATGGAGTTGTGGGAAGGTGGGGATGCCGCTGTGGCTCTCCAGCTGCCACTGTGGGAAGAGGGATGGAGCACACCTGGGGCAGGGTGCCAGTGCCAGCCAGAGTGTGGAAACAACCATATGCACTTCTGCAAGCAAGAGCGGTGCTTTTCATGGAGGGAAGTTCTGTGTCAGTCTTGGTTTCACTGCACATTTGTCTGATGCCTGCCTGCCTCCTGAAAAGCAGGTGTGGAGAAGCCCAACTAGCATTCAGCTAACATGGCACGGTCTGAGAACATCTGCTAGTTCAAACAAGAGTAGCCAAATGTATTCTAAAAAGAACTCCTTAAATGCCACCTTTTGTCAACAAAAGCAGGAGGGAAAGTTTTCACTGTCAAGGGTGTGAGACAACCCTGCAAACTTCACACCTAAAAGCTCTAGTGACAGAAGTCTAAAAAATGCTCCTTCCTCTGTTCCTTGCCCAAATCAGTTCTTCCTTTTGTTTCTGCTGACTCTTTTCTTGGGCTCTGATATCATTAGGACAATTTCAAGATCTTTGAGCACCCAAGTGCTGATCACTGGAAGTCTAGGGGTGTTGAGGGAAGGTGTGACCATGCAAGGGGTGGTTCAGGCTGTGTTAGAGCCCCTTGTCTGGGAACCAAGCTCTGCCTGTCCAGCACAGACCCATGGAGGAAGGTGAGTGAAAGGCACAGGCACTGTTACACGAGCTGACACACAACTTCACACACTGGGACTCCCATATCACTGGGACCATCCTGTCCAGTACATTGGTTCATGCCTAAGAGAGGCCCTTTGCTGAGCCAGTCAGTGGCAGGTAGTTATGGAAATTCATGCTTTTTTCACTCCCTCATCAGTCCTTGTCCTCTGCCAAGTCCTTGTCTTCTGAAGCTTGATGACAACTCATCAGAGACAAGGATTTGTGGGACCAGGGCCTTCTAGGGGCTTCACAAATTGCATTTCAAGCAGCTCTCTCAGCTCAGCAACTTAACCTTGATCCATCTGAACCAAAGCTGTACCTGGTCTCACACAAAGGGGCAGTGTACCCCAAGCATGGCCTAGCACCTAACTCACCTGGAAGGCAAGGTTATAGGAAAAGATTCTCCGAAAGAAGGTGCAGGACTGCCAACACGGGCAGCATTATAATCAAAGACCAATTTCCTACTCTGAGAGAGGATGCCATGGAAGCTGTCCACAGAAATAGAAAATTCACAGTCTTTGAAAGGGGAAGGTCCTTGAAATAATTTCCAGGGGACTGGATCCACATCCTGGTTTGATCCTTCTGGCTCCTCTGAGACTGAAAAGCGACTTCCACATATACCTAAAATCTGTCCTCAGGGATCCTGCAGAGCACAGCTGAGGACCTTGTTGAACCCAGCCTTCCCAGCCCAAACCCAGGTTGGTCAGAGACAGACCTTTACAAGAAACCCTGCTGTTTTCCTTACCTGGCACCGATGTCCCCAGTGCAACAAACACAACTGCAGTGACTGAGTCCTTCAAGCCAATGGTGCAGCCGAAGTGGGATGCCAGGTCACCGATAAAAGCTGTCAGGAGACCGATCATGAGGATGGAGACGACGAAGCAAGCCCAGCCATTCCAGTAGTCTGTTGGGGGCACGAAGGCAAAAAGGACTTTCCAGAAGACAGTCAGAAAGTGCATCACATAGTCGAAGCAGGAGGGCAGCTTCTCTTCCCCACATTCATCATCATCGTCGTCTTCCCCTGGAGAAAACCACCAGTGCCTGATTAGACTCACCCACCCTGGGGAACACTGGGCAAAGCTCCTGTGCATACTGAGCCCGTCAAATGCTGTCTCTCATAATTAGGGGCCTAGAAGGCCTGAGTTCTGAATATCTTATTTTCTGGGCCATCATAGAGGAGCTTGATAGCCTTTCCTGGTCCCTTCCAGGGCACAGAAAGACCCTCCAGGTTAGTTACCTGCACTTCAGAAAATGCAGAGCCTCACCAGCACCTCTACTGGAGTTTAACCACCAGGTGCTTTCTGTGACTGCCACTCCTCAGGAGCCCTTTCCCCAGAAGATGTTGGAAACAACTGACCTCCCACTCTCTGAAGATAATTGGTGTGGGCAAACCCACCAAGAGCAACATGTGCCTCATGGAGACTTCCCTAAGGAAGCCCTTTTTGAGCTGCTTTTCACAAGTGTCTGCAATTATTCCCAGCTCTCTGCAAAAGATGGATGGTTTTGGTACCTCACATTTTCTGCAAACTGGGGACCAGCCATGAAGAATACCTGCCTTAAAACCTCCTTGGTCCATCACTGCTGACTGTCCTTCCCTGTTGCATTTCCCTGCTCCTTCATGTGCTTCCCTATGAGCCTTGACTTCCCCTTCCTTTTAGCCTGGTCTGACCCTGGCCAGTGGGCACCCTTTGCACAAGAAAAAGGCTTTCCCATTTGCACCCCTTCCAGGTAGCTGTCAAGCACCCCAGGTCATAAGCTACCTATGTGGTATCATTTATCCCAGCAAAATTGCACTGTCTTCTCTTTATTTTCTGCCCCTGATCCACGTCAGTGCTTCACTTCTCAACAATCTGTTCATGTCTTTCCCAGTATAAGCCAACAGTCCTGGCCCCATCTCTGCTTACCAGGCACATTGTGGGGCTTGGAGCCTGTCTCCTGGTACTGTGCTGAGTTCTCAGTCCCGCACAGTTCACTGCTGCTCATGGCTGTGACCCCTACAGCATGTGCAAGACCTGGGTCTCCAGCACAGACAATCTGTTGGGGATGTAAGTCCTCATGCCCATCCTGCCTGATGTCCCTGGTGCTCTCAGACCCTGAGTGCCAGCTACTGCATGCCCCCAAAGGCTCTCAGGGAGTTACACAACCATGTCCCCTGGACATGAAGGCTGGCTTGTGCTCAGAAGCTCTTTTGTGGATTGCAGGGAAATAGCTCAGTAGACGTTGGATTGTCCTGGCCCCCTCCCCTGGTTCCTCAGCCCTTCCTCAGGCACTGGCTCATCAGGAGGGTGGTGAAACCCTGGGACACATATCCTGGCTGATGGACATATCTTTGGAGATTTTTAATTATTCACCTAAAGCCATGACCAACCAGGGAAAAGTCTTACTCAGCACCCTGTCAGGGTGCAACTTTGCACACGTTGTCTTCAAAGTACCTTTGGAGATAAAGGCCAAAACATAAGACAGAGGCAGTGGAAAACTAGATGTCTACAATAACTTGATAGAAAACTATGTATTTCTTGGCTTTGAAGCTTCAAACGCACAATGGCAGAAACAGTAGGTAATCAGTGGCATGGTGTTATTTTTCTGGCTGATAAAAATACCCTATTCCTGTGCATTGTCATGAAGATAAGGAACATTTTTTCAGCCTGGGAAGCCTATGCTTTTTTTTTTTTCCCCTCATTGCACAAAGGCTGCTACTGTCAGGATACACCGTGCTGTGGTCACGCTGTAATTATGCAGCAGGTATTTTAATCTTTTCCCAAGCTGCATGGCAGCAGGACTGTCATGGATCTAAATCTTTATGGAGATGATAAAACGTACTGAAAAATGAACACGAGTGCCACTGTCATAGCACTCATCCAGATCTGTCTATCATTTTGTTAAACAGCAACAACAGCTCTCTTTTGAAGAGCTGGCCAGATCCTGTGAATGTGACTTGAAATGCAGAGTGAGGTAGGACGGTGACCCAAGGATGCATTCAGGAACATGCTCACAAACCCCAAGATGTTTTTACTGTGGAAGAAACTTTATGGGCTGTTGTGTGCATGCCAAAGGCAGCTATGGGTGAGAGGATCCAGCTCAGCCCCTCACCAGCACAGGATGGCACAGCATGGTGTGGCACACACAGTCTTGCCTGCTCCTGTACTGCCCGTCCACAGACCTTACCTCCTTACTGCTCCATTGCTCAGTCTCCCTGACAACATTGCTGCCAGTTGCTCACTGGGTGGGAAATGTGGTTTTAAGGTTTTTTTTCTTATCTGGGATGTTACATTCTGAAAGGGCAATAAGTGACTTTCACCTGGTGAGCTGTAGGAAAAGACACAAACCCATACTCCAGTGTTTGAGGTGTTTTAACTTGCTTGGCACAAAGCTTGAGGAGCTAAATCCTGGCAAAAAAAACCAATAGGTCCAGAGCTGAGAGGCAACTACTGTTCCCCAACTGCAAGTGACAGCTCATGTCCACTGAAATTAAATGTTTATTAATCATACTTTTAGCACTGATGGTGGCTGTATATTCAAGACACAGTGGCAACAGGGCTTTCAGATAACTGCAGTCCTTACATGTGTCACAGAGACAAGATCCAAGTACCAGTGATCATATTTGCTTAGATGTGGGATGCAATTAAATAATTGATTCTGGCATAGATTAGTTTAGCCGTATTAGCTACAAAACCTGCAGCAAGAATTGTCTTGAATGGTAAGTTCATGTCATATTTGAAATAATGGGAGGCTCTTGGCTGGAGGCACTAAGAACAACTATGCTAGGAGAGGAGGGATCACAATTTGAGGAGATAGCTGCTGCACAATGTCCTGTCCTTGTTTTTAGAAGCAGAGTGTAAATAGTACAGCCATCACTTTTAATTACTTCATACTGGGCAGAGGTTCCCCTGTACAGCAGAGCTCAAGGTAGGAAGTGTGAGTGTTCTTCCACGCATTTCAATGCACAATTAGCCACATGAACTCAAATTGCCTTCCCCAGTGATTTGAGCTGGTTGATTTGCCCTAAAGTGTGCACACATGCAGCCCAAGCTGGGCTGTGAGGGTGTGACATCCAGACAGAGAGGTATAATGTCTCCAGCGATTCAAACCACATTTGGAGGAGACCTTCTTTATTTCATTTTCCACAGTTGTGGGAATGCTAATACATCCTATAATGGACATACTGATAAACACAGCGCTGGTGCCAGTGAGAACAGTACAATGCAACATTTCTGAGGGAAAGGCAATTGTCCAGGAGAGAGTACATATGACCAGATACGATCTGATCTGACCACAGATATCACATGCTGCTGCAGCTATTGGGCTGCTGAGCCATAACCTCCAGCTCCAGCTAGCTGGAACAGCAGGAGTTCCTGAAAGCAGAGAGGCAAGGGCAAATTTTGGCAACATTGTTGGGGACCCAGTGACTGTCTTCAGGGCTACTACCATGTTGTCCTCACTGCAGCAGTACAGGGAGCACCAAGGGTGCTTCTTGCCAGCATCAGTTATACTGCTCTGGATTTAAACACTGTGTTTGTCTCCCAGATCTCTCTTACTGAAAAGGCTTTTCCCCTCTGCCATCCAGTAACAGCCAGCGTGTTTCTGTGCTGGATGCTACAGACACACTTGATGCAAGAAGTTTCCTACACATCAGAAAAGGTGCTCTCATGAAAGGATTTAATCAGCTGTCTTATTTATGCAGATGCTGTAAATAACCCTGCCACCTGTTTTGCATCCTGCTGCTCTCCTACAGCCTGTATTACTGACATTGCCAAGCCAAGACATGAGTGAGGTTAGAGAATCATAGAATCGTTTTGGTTGCAAGTGACCTTTAGGATCATTAAGTTCAACTGTCAACCCAGCACTGCTAGCTCACCACTAAACCACGTCACTCAGCACCACAGCTCCACATCTTTTAAATACTTCCAGGGATGGAAGCTCCACCATTTCCCTGGGCAGCCTGTTACAGGGCTTTACAATCCTTTTCATGAAGAAATTTTTTCCTAATGTTCAATCTAAACCTTCCTAGAGCAACTTAAGACCATTTCCTCTTGTCCTACCACTTGTTACTTGGGAGAACAGACTGATCCCCACATCACTTCAACCACCTTTCAGGTAGTTGTAGAGAGCCATAAGGTCTCTCCTGAGCCTTCTTTTCTCCAGACTAAACAACCCCAGTTCCCTCAGACAATCCTCCTAAGACCTGTTCTCTAGACACTTCACCAACTTCATTGACCTTCCTTGGACATGCTCCAGCATCTCAATGTCTTTCTTGTAGTGAGGCACCCAAAATGGAACCCAGTGTTTGAGGTGTGGCCTCACCAGTGCTGAGTACAGGGAGGGGGATGATCACTTCCCTAGTCCTGCTGGCCACACTATTCCTGATGCAGGGCAGGATACCACTGGCTGTCTCTGACACCTGGGCACACTGCTGGCTCATGTTCAACCACCTGTCAATCAGCACCCCCAGGTCCTTCACCAGGTAGCTTTTCAGCCACTCTTCTCCAAGCCTGTAATGCTGTCTGGGGTTGCTGTGGCCCAGGCGCAGGACCCGGTACTTGGCCTTGTTGAACTTCATCCCGTCGGCCNGCAGGATCCCGCTGGCTGTCTCTGACACCTGGGCCCACTGCTGGCTCATGTTCAACCACCTGTCAATCAGCACCCCCAGGTCCTTCACCAGGTAGCTTTTCAGCCACTCTTCTCCAAGCCTGTAATGCTGTCTGGGGTTGCTGTGGCCCAGGCGCAGGACCCGGTACTTGGCCTTGTTGAACTTCATCCCGTCGGCCTCAGCCTATCAGTCCAGCATGTCCATATCTGTCTGTAGAGACTCCCAACCTTCCAGCAGATGTCTGCAAACTTACTGAAGGTGCCCTCAATCCCCTCATCTGTATCACTGATAAAGATAGTAAACAAGAANCTCCACCATTTCCCTGGGCAGCCTGTTACAGGGCTTTACAATCCTTTTCATGAAGAAATTTTTTCCTAATGTTCAATCTAAACCTTCCTAGAGCAACTTAAGACCATTTCCTCTTGTCCTACCACTTGTTACTTGGGAGAACAGACTGATCCCCACATCACTTNTCTGCAAACTTACTGAAGGTGCCCTCAATCCCCTCATCTGTATCACTGATAAAGATAGTAAACAAGAATGGCCCCAAGACTGAGCCCTGGGGAACACCAGCGGTGACTGGCTGCCAAATGGATTTAACTCCATTCACCATAACTCTCTGGGCCTGGCCATCCAGCCAATTTTTTTTCCCAGTCAGCCAATTTTTTTTCCCAGTGAAACATACACCCATCCAAACCTTGGGCAGACAGCTTCTCCAGGAGGATGCTGCAGAAAACAGTGTCAAAGAGTTTACTGAAGTCCAGCTAAACAACACGCACAGCCTTTCCCTCATCCACTAAGTGGGTCACCTGGTCATAGAAGGAGATGAGACTAGTCAAGCAGGACCTGTCTTTCAGAAACCCATGCTGACTGGGCCTAATCACCTGGTTCTCCTGTATGTGCTGAGTGATGGCACTCAAGATAATCTGCTCCATAACCTTCCTGGGCACTGAGTTCAGACTGCCAAGTCTGTAGCTACTCAGATCCTCCTTCCAGCCCTTCTTGTAGATGGGTGTCACATTTGTTAACTTCCAGTCAGCTGGAACCTCCCTAGTTAGCTAGGACTACTGGTAAATGATGGAAAGTGGCTTGGTAAGCACTTCCACCATCTTTCTCAGTACCCTTGGGGGTATCCCATCCAGCCCTGTAGGTTTGTGTATGTCTGTGTGGTGTGGTAGGTCACTGACCATATTCTCTCAGACTATGGTGACTTCACTCTGCTCCCCATCCCTGCCTTTCAGCTCAGGGGACTGCGCACTCAGAAAACAACTGGTTTTAAAGACTGAGATTAAAAAGGTGTTCAGTATCTCAGCCTTCCTCATCCTTGGCCACTGTATTTCAACCCATAATCAACAGAGGATGGAGATTCTCCTTAGTCCTTGTTTTGCTGTTAATGTATTTATAGAAACATTTTTTATTTTCTTTTATGGCTGCAGCCAGATTAAGTACTAGTTGTATGGTCTTTGACCCTTCTAATTTTCTGCCTGCACAGCCTCATGAAATCTTTGTAGTCTTCCTGAGTTACCTGCTCTTCTTCCATAGGCCACTGACTTTCCTTTTCTTCCCCAGTTCCAGCCAAAGTTCCCTGTCTCACCAGGCTGGTCATCTCCCCCACCAGTTCGTTTTACGGCGCACTGGGACAACTGCTCCTCTGCCCTTGAAAAACGTTCAGCCTTCTTGGACTCCTTTGCCTTTCAGGAAGGCCTCCCAAGGGACTCTGTCTTCTCCTAAACAGGTCAAAGTCTGCCTTCCGGAAGTCCAATGTGGCAGTTCTGCTGACCCCCCTCCTTACTTCCCTAATGATTGAAAACTATTTCATGATCACTATGCCCAAGACAGCCTCCAACCTTCATATCACCCACATGTCTTTCTCTATTCTCAAGCAGCAGGTCTAGCAGGGACCTTCCAGTTGGCTCACTCATCAGCTTTGTCAGGAAATTCACAGAATCACAGAATGTGAAGGCCTCTGAAGATCAGTGAGTCCAACCACCTTGCCAGAGCAGGGCAAAACTAGAGCAGATCTTGCAGAAATGCATCCATACAGGTCTTGAAAGTCTCCAGAGAAGGAGACTCCACAACCTCTTTGGGGAGTATATTCCAATGTTTCACTAAAGCAGTTCTTCCTTATGTTGAGGTGAAACTTCCTGCACTCTAGCTTGCATCCATTGCTTCTCATCCTATCACAATGCACAAATGAAATGTCTTCTTGATGCCCAGTCCCTATGTATTTATAGACATTAATTAGATCCCCTCTCAGTCTTCTCCTCTCCAGACTAAAAAAACCCAAGTCTCTCAGCCTTTCCTGATATGGCAGCTGTTCTAGCCCTGTAACCATCCTCGCAGCCCTCCACTGGACTCTCTCAAGAACATCTCTGTCCTTGAACTGGGGAGCCCAGACCTGGATGCAATACTCCAGGTGAGGTCTTACTAGGGTAAAGGAAAAGAACCTCCCTTGATCTGTTGAACATACTCCTCTTAATGCACCTCAGAATTATCTTCCACACTCTCCAGAAACCTCCAGGAACCTCCTAGACTGTTTCATCTCTGCTGTATTGTATTTCCAGCAGACATCTGGTAAGCTGAAGCCTCCCACAACAGCTATAAAGTGCTATCAATTGTGAGACTTCTCCCAGCTGTTTATAGAATATTTCATCTGCTTTTTGATTCTGGTTGGGCAGTCTGTAATAGACCTCCACCAAGGTATCTGCCTTATTGGCCTTCCCCTTGATTCTTACGCATAAACACTCAATCCTATCATTACCATTGTTTTGCTCAAGACAATCAAAACACCTCTAGCAGGGACCTTCCAGTTGGCTCACTCATCAGCTTTGTCAGGAAATTCACAGAATCACAGAATGTGAAGGCCTCTGAAGATCAGTGAGTCCAACCACCTTGCCAGAGCAGGGCAAAACTAGAGCAGATCTTGCAGAAATGCATCCATACAGGTCTTGAAAGTCTCCAGAGAAGGAGACTCCACAACCTCTTTGGGGAGTATATTCCAATGTTTCACTAAAGCAGTTCTTCCTTATGTTGAGGTGAAACTTCCTGCACTCTAGCTTGCATCCATTGCTTCTCATCCTATCACAATGCACAAATGAAATGTCTTCTTGATGCCCAGTCCCTATGTATTTATAGACATTAATTAGATCCCCTCTCAGTCTTCTCCTCTCCAGACTAAAAAAACCCAAGTCTCTCAGCCTTTCCTGATATGGCAGCTGTTCTAGCCCTGTAACCATCCTCGCAGCCCTCCACTGGACTCTCTCAAGAACATCTCTGTCCTTGAACTGGGGAGCCCAGACCTGGATGCAATACTCCAGGTGAGGTCTTACTAGGGTAAAGGAAAAGAACCTCCCTTGATCTGTTGAACATACTCCTCTTAATGCACCTCAGAATTATCTTCCACACTCTCCAGAAACCTCCAGGAACCTCCTAGACTGTTTCATCTCTGCTGTATTGTATTTCCAGCAGACATCTGGTAAGCTGAAGCCTCCCACAACAGCTATAAAGTGCTATCAATTGTGAGACTTCTCCCAGCTGTTTATAGAATATTTCATCTGCTTTTTGATTCTGGTTGGGCAGTCTGTAATAGACCTCCACCAAGGTATCTGCCTTATTGGCCTTCCCCTTGATTCTTACGCATAAACACTCAATCCTATCATTACCATTGTTTTGCTCAAGACAATCAAAACACCCCTTAACATACAGGGCCACTCCACCACCTCCCCTTTCTGGCCTATCACTTCTGAGGAGGTTATAGCCACAGGATGCCAGTTGTGAGAATCATCCCACCATGTTACTGTGATGGCAACTATCGAATATTTTTCCTGCTGTACAATGGCTTCCAACTCCTCCTGTTTGTTGTCCATGCTGTGTGCATTGGCGTAAATGTGCTTCAGTTGGGCTACTGAAATTGTCACCTTTTTTGTGGGAGAAGGCCTACTTCCTACCTGACCATTCCCAGGCACTTCCGTGATTTCTAGACCATCAATATCCCTTCTGTCTTTGCTATTGCATGACACTCCATCCCCTACCTCCACTGGGATCACAGACATAAGGACTTCTCTAGCACACCATTCCACAAACTTTGATGTACTGCCCCCAGGCTTATCTCCAGGTTTTACCCTTTCCCCTTCAAATCTAAAGCCTTTTCAATGAGCTACCTGACAACTCCAGTGCAAAAACTCCTGTTCCACCTTTGAGACAGGTGGATCCTGTCTGTCACCAGCAGGCCTGGTGTTGTGTAAACTGATACATAGTCAAAAAACCCGAAGTCCTGCTGGTCACACCAAGGTCAGAACAAGGGAGTGATCTGATGTGTCCTTCCTCATTATTACAGAACACTACTTGTGCTCCTGATCCCTTGTCCAGTCATCCCAAGCCCTTGAAGTCTCTCTTGATTGCCCTTGGATTTCCTGATGTGAGTTTATCTGCCTACCTGAAAAGTCAATAATAGATAATAATCTAAGGGCTGTATCAGAGTAGGAAGTTTTCTCACCGCACCTTTAACCTGGGCCCTGGGGAGGCAGCAGACTTCCCTAAGAATGTGGGTCTGGTCTGCATATGGAGCCTTCTGTTCGCCTCAGAAGGGAATCACCTGTGACAATGACCTGTCTTTTTTTCTTTGTAGAAGTAGCTTTGGTGCAGGGCGTAGGCCAACTTAATCTCAACTGGCACTTCTAAACTAGGTGAATCACCGTCCCCATTATTGTTGGGTTCCACTTGCAAGGCTTTGTACCTGTTATGCAAGGGCACCTGGGAAGGTGGGGTTGTTGCTGAGGGGATGCACCCTCTGCACTGCCATTGCCCCCTCTCCTTCCTGTCACTCTCTTCAGTCAGTCAGAGAGGGGAAAGGGAATCCTCCTCTGGCTTATGTGTCTTGTCTCATTCCTGGGCCTGGCGCAGGGAAGGCAGGTTGTGGTTCCAGTGTTCAATCTCCCCCTCAAAATCCCTGATACTTCCCAACCCCCTCTGCTCCTCCCAGAGCTCTGTCCCTAAGCAAAGGAGCTCCTCTCCCTGGGCACACCTCCCCCAGGAGTGCTGGCTGCTGCCGCCCAGCCCCGGTGTGAGAACAGGACACAGCCTGCAGCCTGGCACCAGGGTGGCTGCCTGCTCCCACCAGAGCTCGGCCGGGGAAGCTGCATCAGTCCTGGTGGGTGCAGAGCTTAGAGAGGCCATGGCTTTCTGCTGTCTGGAAACCATCCCGCTCTGGTCAGAGCTGGCAGAGCTTTCAGCACCCTTCCTGAGCCCCGTTCTGTGCAAACTGCTTCTTGAACTGGCACGACACGCTCTGGCTGATGCGGTCTGTTTGCTCGCTCTGCTCACAGTGCTTCTCAGCCATAATTCACCTGGAGCTGTTGTCCAAACTCACCTGCACTGACGGTAATAGCCTCAATAAACTGCTCCCTCCAGCTGTTTGTGCCAACCACCAGGGCCAGGTTCGTCTTCTTAATAAGCTTGTCCACTGTGTTCTGTGGATATAGATGCAGAAGACAGAATTAGGGGCTATAGGGCTGGAGCTACTGGGCTAAAAACCATCACTGCTCATGGTTACAGCCATGCACTTATGGAAAAAGTTTAGCAGGTTTTAAGCTCAGGTCAAGAGCCCCAGCAGCAAAAGCAAATATATGTACTTGCAATTCCCCTTGCTTTTGCTCAAAAACACCATTTGGAACCTGCTCATGATGTGAGTTTGAACCATCTCAGTGGAGGGTTAACAGCAAAAAGTGCAGAGGTGCCACAGCTCCTGTTGCTCCCGATAACCATTGGAAGAACTTTTACTGGGCTTCTTCAAAGCACTAACTGAGAAAGACTTGGTCAAGGCCCATTTACAAAGCTGGGCTCTACCAGGGGGTATCTTATCAATGCTTATAAATGCTTAAAAGGATGGGTGTCAGAAGGATGGGACCAGTCTTCAGTGGTGCCCAGTGATAGGATAAGAGGTAATGGACACAAACTTGAACATAGGAAGTTCCATCTAAACATGAGGAGGAATTTCTTTACTTTGCAGATGATGGAGCACTGGAACAGGCTGCCCAGAGAGGTGGTGGAGTCTCCATCTCTGGAGACATTCAAAAGCCTCCTGGACATGTTCCTGTGTGGCCTGCCCTGGAGGATCCTGCTTTGGCAGGGGGGTTGGACTAGATGATCTCCAGAGGTCCCTTCCAGTCCCTACCGTTCTGTGATTCTGTGATTTTACCCACTGCCATCTCACTGGAGTGACCCTCACCTTTTCATCATGCCTTGACTCAGCCACCTTTCAAAGTGGCCTCTGGTACAGCTCTGAGACTTTCTGATGCCAGGAGCTGTCTCACTTTGCTGCAATACCATCAACATTTGCTTGCTAACGTTGTGCAAACCCTAAATGAGTGTCCCCAGCTGGGAGGGAAGAAGTACAGGGACAGGAAATGCGGTCAGCACCTTGAACTCATAGGATTCCTCAATGATGACTTCAAGCTTGGTGTGCTCCCCCAGGACTGGGCGCCCCATCTCTGCAATTCGACGCTCTTCCTCCTCCTTACTGGTCAGTGGCTGCTTTTCTTCATTCTCCTCTGCAAAGCAAAGAGCCCATTGGTGAGCCAGGCCTGGCTGCTGGTCACATTCTGCAGCTGGCTTCCTGTCAGAGGCAGAGGTCAGGAAGCCTCCGAGTGGGAGTGTGAGCGACAGAGTAGCTGAGAAGAAGGAGCTCATAGAGCAATAGACAAAGTAGTTTTTCTGGGAAATGCTAGGAAGAGGTCTGCAATTTGTCCATCCTCAGAAAGAATCTGGTTCACCCTCAGATCTGGGGAATAGCTTACTGCCTGGTATCTGCTGCCTCTCCCACAGGGATGCTGGGAGAGGACAGATCATCACTAAGGTTGCACCATTCCTCAGCTTTCCATGGCTACATCAGGGCATGGTCAGGACATTTCCATGAGCCTGTTAAAACCAGAGAGAGCTTCCGGCTGCCTCAGGGCTGAGGCATGTATGAAATCTTGTTTCTGACTCCTTCTGAGCAAAGCTTTACCTTGGGGAGGGACCTGGAAGCTGGAGACCATGAGACTCCTACTGTGATGGTTGGGTTGGAGGCAGTTGTGTTGGGCCATACAAGTATGAGGAGACATCCACAGGGTATGGCCTTGTCCCAGACCCTGAGAGAGGAGGCAGCAGAGAGTCTACAAAAGCAATGGAGCAGGTGTGGACCTCCACTGGCATCTGTGCAACCTCTGGGTCATAGAAACACCAGGCAGCATGGCTTTTGTCACTGTCCCTCCACAGACCCCCACTGAGCTCCCTTCCAGTCTACCCTAGCTTTGAGCAGAAGAATACCAGGGCTAAGAAGGACTGGATTCACTGGAGACGGGTATTAAACTGTCAGTAGGCAA
This sequence comes from Chloroceryle aenea, assembly GCA_013399075.1. Classification (NCBI taxonomy): domain Eukaryota; kingdom Metazoa; phylum Chordata; class Aves; order Coraciiformes; family Cerylidae; genus Chloroceryle; species Chloroceryle aenea. The sequence goes on along the minus strand of VWZY01007362.1, from coordinate 545,553 downwards.
ACACCCCAGTCAGTCCATTTTAAACCACCTTGACGCCCTTGGGTGTCACACTGCAGGTACCTTGAATGGTGACCACGGTGCAAGGAAGAGGATGATCTCTAGCCTGGACCTTCCTGAAGACAGGTTTGCCTATCAAAGTGATCAGCATGAGATCAGCAGGAGGGACTGTATGCCCTGTGCAAACTGCCACCATGCAGTTAGTAAACTCTACTCCAAATTCACACGGGGTTAGTGTCGCTCCCTTTCTGGTTGCCCCCCTCTTCACACTCAAAACCATGCTGTGGGAAAGCCCTTCTCCTGCTGGTCAAAGGGGCTGGCCTTGGGGCCAGAGCCTCATTAGCCTGAATTATTGTTTCTAGGGGTCCTGAGGGGGTGCTCTGCAACATGTGGGACAGGGGAACCCCCTGCAGTGCTCAGTCAAACGATGAATACTGGACTGGCTAATGGTGGATGAACAAACCCTGCTGCTGGGTATCACTGGTGAGAAGGAAAAGGGCTGTGTGCCTGAAGCAGCCATGTGGTCCTGCACTTCCCACAGTACACAGGCACCCTGGCTGCTGCCTGGGGAGCGAGGCCAAGCTCCCTGTGCTGCACAGTGCCTTGTGCACACCTCCTGTGTGGGCAGCAGGGAGGGGAAGGCTGGACCAAGAGGAGAAGTGCCCCTAGCTCCAAGAGATGGAAGGAGGCTGCCTGTTGCTTCAGGGGTGACAGGTCACCCTCCCCGAGGTTGGCATTAGGTGTGTGCAGCAGGCAGAGCACTCTGTGTGAGGACACAGTGTTAGTTTGACTGCCCAGGGCAGTGGGGCCGCGGCACAGTGCCTTCTTACCCTTCCAGAGTTTCCCTCCAGGACAGAACAAAAGCAAAGAGGAAACCAAGAGGAAAGAGCAGGGTGAGCATATGGCCATTAAGAGGAGGGAAGGGGGGAGTGGAGGGAGAGCAGAAATCCATACCTGTGATGGTGAAGCCACCTGGCAGGGGGGGGAAGAAAGAGAGAGAGAGAGAGAAAGAATTAGTATTGGCACAGCAACATGGACACCCCACAGGGACATGGTGGTTTTCCCTGCCCCATGGTGGGGCTGCTTCCCAACACACACCCCAAGGATATTGCAAGGAGACCTGAACACAGACTTTTCAACCCACATCAGCAAGCTGCTACCTCCCAGTAACTAATATATGCTGCAGAGTGGGTAAAACCGGTATAAGCCTGCCCTGAGGGTGCTTCAGGAAGCTTTGCTTCCCTCCCTGGCTGCCCTAACCTGGGGATAGCCAGCACGGAAATTCAGAAGCTAGGTGGGCTCTAAATCTCCCCAAGACTGGAGGCAAAATTTGCACCATTTCTTCAAAAAGGATTGTCCAACTTTCCTGCCTAGCCACAAGCATCCCTAAGGCACCAGGCAATCCCGTTTCAGCTATGCCAGTGTAAGAGGCAATGGGTTAATTTGCACAGTGCAGTTTTGTAACTTGGGGTGTTGTTGGGCTTACTATAACAATGCCACTCCCAGAAAATTCTCCTCATCACAGTGGGTACCGCTTGATAACGTTAGTGACTTTGGGGCTCTACTCCAAGGAAAGATGTGGCATTAGATACCTGAGCTTACTTAAATAGTGCTGACCACCCTAAAAGAGAATGTTGTGAGCAAAGAAAAACATCAAGCAAAATCAATTGTTTTCTGAAAATACACAAACTGGAAAAATGGAAAAGAAAAACAAATGCACGCTTACCAAGCTCATTCAACAACAGGGCTGTGAAGGAGACAGACAGAGACAAACACAGAAGAAGAAAAGTAAATGAATAATGAAATCAAAAGGGATATCCACAGAAAGACTCCAGATCCCAGGGCAGTGATTTCAGATCTGTAAAGCTGGAGGATACCATTAGTGCTGAGATAAAGGCACTAAAAATAAAGGAACAGAAATGTTTCATGGGATTGTGGATTTAAAATAAAAACTATTGCAAACACAGGGTAGATGTGAGATCAAAAGGCACATTCCAAAAATTCATTTTTCCCCTTTGAATTGTATGTGCAAGATCTTCCATTGGTCTCAGAGGCAGTTCTGCCCTGGGGAGGATACAAGATGTCCCATGTGCAGCGGCTACTGGCTTTGACCTCCTCCAGCTGCCTAATGGGGAGCAATAGTTCCAGCAGGCAGCTGCGCTTCTGGCATGTATGAGAGAAGAAAAGCCAGTGGCAAGGCTTGGCTCAATAATTTAAGTCTCCAAAACAAATGAGAAAGGCTCTCCTTTAGTGCATAGGTGGGCCTCTGGTCTCTAAGGCGCAGACCCCACCATGGCTAGGTGGCCCAAGGGTGACATTTTAGAGATGCTCTCGTCTCCAGGGTGCCAAGCACACATCTTACCCTGCCTCGCTGCCTCTCGTACAAAACCAAGCACAAAAAAATGAGGTAAAAAAAATCACTTCATGGCCAAAGCAGAAAATAGCATCTTTTTAAACTTTGACTTGCTCTCTAGCTAGTGAGTTGGCAAAACTGAGCTTCCCTCGGGTTTCTTCAGTTATCTTTGTGACCAGGAAGATGAGAAATGTTCTTCCCTTTTTCTTTTATTTTTAATTAAAAATTTCAGCTGCGATCTTGTGAGTTGGTACCATGATTATCAAACGAGGCCTGGAAAGTGTGTTAGCCCACACCGGTCCGATGAAGCTGGGCAAAGATGGACCTGCCCAGCTAAGTTGTCCATGTATGACTTTATCCTGGCAACACTGATTATGCTCTGGTGATGATAGTGGCACCATTTAATGACACAAATCCCACCTGCAGAACCTGGGGTCATGACAGTGTGTCTGATTTTTTAGCCCTACTTTAGCCAGTCACATAAACCATCAGGAAATCTGACAGAAGGAATGATGCAGCTGACCTGGATGCTCTGAAGGGGAGTACAGCACCACTGCGGGATGTGGTTTTAGCCTGAAACATAGCAACGTGTCCCCGCTCAACATGGGGACTGCTGGGGGCCCTCTGTCCTGAACAAATAATACATTACAACCCCACACCTGCCAAAGTGAGAGCTTATGTCCCAGAACTTAGAACGCACCTTCCAGGCAGATGGACCAAATGCTGCTGCCGATTTTTACAAAGGCTTTAACAAGGGTCTTTTGTAGGGCAACTAATTACCTTAAGTATCTGTGAAACTGCTTCTTGCTTAGCCACCAATAGTGTACTGAATTAGCTGCTGCCATTAATTTTCACTTAATTTCCTAGCAGCAAATTTGGGAAGGTTTGCAGTTGGCTTAGAAATGTGATAAAAGAGGAAATTGTTTTTATTATTCCTATGAGAAGCTATCATCCAGTGCAGAGCCATGAACTTCATTTGAGTATAACCTGATTTCTCCAGGACTGATTGCATCTTATGGTATTACCTGCTTGTGCCATGATTTTCAGCTATTTTCAGATCCTAGTGCCAGTATAAAAAGGCCTAAATTAATTCTCTGGCCTTGCATTTTATTTCAAGCAAAGGCTATTCTATCTTCTGAGAAAAATGATGCAACATTGTCTACTTCTCAAGACTGAATTTTTTACTCGATTAAAAGGGTGTAGATGCAAAGTGGCAGAGCAGCGCTCTTGAAATGTCTCTGGGGGCTGGCAATGCTCATTGTCCCCTGACCAGGTGCTCCAGGGACCTCCAGGGAGTGTGTCTTGCTCCTGGGGGACCCTCATGAGTCAGACAGAGTCCTCCCAAAATTAAAGAGGAAAGAAAATAGAGCAAAAAGGTGCAGTGACCAAGCTTCAAAGGAGGGAGGGCAAAATGGCCAGGAGCCAAAGTGCGAGGAGAAAGGAGTGTGAGAGTAGGGAGACACAGAGAAAGCGGACGGCAGCGTCTCGAGAGCTGGTCTGGTTTTACTCTCACACCTTTCACTCCTCGTCGTAGCCACACCGGGTCCCCAAGCACAAGGAAGAAACTGCACTCTTTCTCATACTCCTCACGGTCAAGTACTCTAAGGGTAATGAATTTCCTGTGGGAACACAAGACAAAGGCAAACACATGATTGGCATCACACATGCATGCAGTTCATGTCCACCCAGGTGCTGTGGTGACGGAGATGGTTGGGCGGGGGGAAGTGGCTTCACATCCTCCCTGGGGCGTATGGGGAAGGGCAGGAGCATCCCCATCACCTGGCTGGGGTCAGACCTTGCTGGGCTGGGGGAAGGCTGAGTTCATGGGGGATGGGAAGTGTCCTCACTCCTGCCCTTTTCCATAGGCATTGAGGATGTGAGCTCGGTGTTGCAGGTGCCAGGCATGAGTGAGCCAGACAGGGACACACAGGCTGGGCTCATCCCCGGAGCACGTCCCCCACCTTTCTTCTCACTCATCTCCACCAGCCGGGGCTCCCCGATCTCTAGGTAGAAGGTCTTGTTTTTCTCATACTCCTCATCATCTATCACCTTGATTGATATCGTTTTGCTGGAACAGAGAAGAAGAAATAGAGATTCAAGAGTAAGAGGGGAAAAGGGAAGAGGGGAGACAGGGAGAGGAGTAGGGTGGAAATGGCAGGAGCAGGGGCCTGTGGACAGAAAACAATGGGTTTGGTAGCACAGCCTGGAGAGCCAGCACAGCCGAAAGCAAAAGGAAGGAGATGATGGTCTGAGCTTGCCTCAGGATGACTACAGACCAGGGCCAGAGCATCAGCAGCTCACAGGGTGCCATCCTCCCCAGCACATCCAGACGCCATGGGTGGACATCACGCAGCCTGGACCAGCCTCCCCTAGAGGTGCCTCAGCCTGGGGGAAGCAAGACATGTCCCTTTCCAAAAACCCAGGGTACAAAACAGCCCTTTGACAGCTTGTGCACACCACATGGGCTCCCGGGGGCACAAGCACTGGGAACCAGCACAGACCAAGCCCCTGAAAGCATGATGCACTACCTAAACCAGCTCCTGTGTGCAGAAGAGGCTCTGTCTCGCCAGGCACAGCAGATCCATGCACAACTTTGTGGTGGGCTGCTCAGTTTGGGCTTTGAAGGCTTTAATTTACAAGCTTGAAAGGGATGTTGGAGTTAGGACTTTTTCTATGGAGGGAACATATGGGAAAGATGGTCTTTTTCCTTAGGGCAGGGTGAAGGAAAGTTTCACTGACAGTGAGATTTGACTTTTTTGTTTTCCTCTGCAAGCAGCACATCCTTCGCCAAGCCCTGAAGATTTAGTTTTCTCCTGTTCGAGAGTCATGCAGCAACTCTCTCTTCTCACATGGCTGGAGTTTGCTGAATTTGCCCCTGCAACATCAGCAGCGTAGGTCCAAAGGCAGAGCTCCTGCTCAAAGCACCACCACAAAGCATGCACCACGAAGGGCAAAGGCTTCTCAGGAGGCTGTGGCTACCAGCAGAGAGATTTGCTCCTTAGGGCACCCAACAGAGTGAAAACTGAGTGAATAAATTGCTTTACCAAGGGGAAAAATTAGCACGTGAGTTTTCCAGCTCTTTTCAGGGACTCACCTAAGTAGGCCTGAAACATCCACCTCAAAGCTGCTTGCCAGAATGTGACCAAACCCCTGGGGTGCAAGGGGCTAGCACATAGCAGAAGACTACTGTGGTCTTTCCTACAGTGCTAAGCCCTTGCAAAGACAAGGTGGGAAGGTGGGGGTCAGAAACCCACCAGTGCCTGCTCCTGCCTGGAGCGCCCTGCTCATGGTCATGTGTGCATGACATTGCTGCCAGGATGGGACCTCCTTCTGGATCTGATCTTGGCCAAGACAAGAAATAAGGTGGCAATAACAAGAAGAAATAAAAAACCAATGCAGTGACTGCCTGCAGCCCTCTGATTATGGCTGACCTCCTGGCTGGGTTTGCTTTTTCCCCCACGCTTGACGGCACTGCCCTCCTGTGAATGCTCTTGCTTAAATAAGCTTTCCAGTCGCTCTCCCTCTGCTGAAGCCTGTCTGTCCTGCCCTTCGAAGAAATGCCTCTTGCCCTGTCCTGGCTCCTCTGCACTTTCCACAGGCAGCCAGCACAAGGAGGAGCAGCCCTGAGGATCAGCTGTTCCTGGCAGGTCCCAGCACTGAAACCCCATAAATATGGAAGGAAGCCATGCTCTAGAGGTGTGAAATTCAGGCCACGCTGCCATGATTTCTGGCTTTCTCCCCTCCTTGCACCTCTGTACTGCCACCCAGAGCCCCTCTGTCAAGTTGACAAGTAGTTGGCAACAGAGTCAACAATTTTTTCTCATTCAAAGAAAACACCGCCAAGAACTTGGAGGAACAGCCAGGGTGATTTCTTCTGCTGTTTGCTGTGAGTCAGAAGTGTATTAAGTTTGCCCTTCATACTTATATGAAACCATTTACTCAAGAGCAAGAGATGGTTATGCAAAATGTAACAATGCAGCATGATCCAGTGTAATTTTATTTTGTAATGAATATTGGTAATAATTTGCTCTGTTTATAATTATTGCTGCAATAGGTTTGTACATAGGAAAAATGGTTACCAAGTGTGCAGCTGATTTTGCTTTACATTGATGAGTTAGGAGAAATTATTGTGTATTAAAAAACTAATGAAGGATGCAAAGTGCTCTCAGCCAAGCTATCAAAGAAGACCTGACAGAATTAACAGAATGGCACAATTTCAAAAACATTACCAGTGAAATCAGTAATTTTCCTGACAAGCTCCATTAAAATGTACTCTGCACCCTTCCCCCATCTATGAAAAAAAACCCTTTTTCAGGAAAGTTAATTAAAAAAGCTGCCTTCATCAATTCTGAGGGCAGCAGAGGTATCCATATGTAAACTTCATATAACTATGCACTGGATTGCTGTGTGTGGCATTCCTCAAAGCCCCTCAAATTCCCTCTCACAAAAAGATATCCGTGTACCAATTCAAAGAGCTGTTCCTGATGCTCAGACTCAACACCAATAGGGCTTGAAAAATGTGGCCTTGAAGCTTAAAATGCCACTGCCAGCAGGTGCTGCTACTACGCAGTTTTTCAAGTGATCTTTCTAGGGTGTGAGCAAGTGCTCTGTGTTGGGTAGACGGGTGCACTGCTACTGTTTCTGCTGTACAAGATCGTTGGGAAAAAGGGTGGGAGGAACAAATGACAAGACTGCTCTCTGGATGAATTTCCAATCATCAAGAACTGCTGAGGCAAAATTGTCCCTGGGGTAAGACTGCAATCCTGGAGAAAAGGATTTTCTTCTAGTGGCATTTGAGATCACAACTGTTTGAGAAACAGCAAGTATGTGAAAAGAACAGAGGCTATTCTTAGAGCATGCCTAACTCCATTATGCCACCTTTTGCATACTGCAAAGACCCTCTGCAGGGTCCTGCATGCTTGTGGCCATGTGGCAGGGCTTGATCAGTGGACAGGAGGAGGATCAGGTAACACTTCATCCCGTGTTAGTGTAAGGACTGCTTTCTACTGCATCCTAGGACGTGCACGGACGACGCTTTGTTCTTTCTGCACACTCTGACATGGTCTCTGCTTCTTTCTGACTCCTTACCCAGGGAGAGATTTGCTGGATAGCACAATCTGTGACAATCTAGAGCAGCACTGAGCTAGCATGAGGCTGCCCATGCAGGCTGTGGATTGAAGCCCATGTTCCCAGTTGCCTCACCCAGTCCTGTGCTCCTGCTGCATTGCATGTGCAGTTTTGCAAGCCTGCTGCCTGCAGTCCTCTTTTTCAGAGATCCATGTTACTGTTTGAGGCCAGTTTTCTCTCTTTACACTACATGGTGCAAACGAGGCAGATCAAGAGTGCCTGGCAGAGCCAGGACAGCTTTTTAAGGCCCACAGAGCAATGCGGGCTGCAGTGATGTCTGCCCCTTGGTTTTTGAGTGAATCTGGGGTCAATCTAGGTGGTGTTTCCAAGTTGTCTCTCAAATCCTCACAGAGGACCAGATTTGATTTGGGGACGAACGTGGTGCTTCTGCCATAATCTAATGTCTCCAGGAGTTGAGTATTTAAGCCAAACACTCAAGATCCCATGAGTGTGCAACAACACAGACCTTGAAAAGGCTGGAATACTTATCCCTGCCTCGTCTGTCAGTCACACTGCAGGTGGGAAAGAGCAATTTCTGGAGCATCTCTCCAATGGATTTGGGTGCATGGAGCTAGAAGTCCCTCTGCAGAGCCATCTGCTGCATGTTGGCCTAAACCACCAGGCTGGCACACACCCTGCCTTCCTCCCTGTCTGCTGCAGGGACCCCGAGTGACACCATGGGGCAAGTTTGCAGCAAGCCACTGCTGCAGCTCAAGTTTTCCTTTCATTGGTGTTGAGTCAAATTTGCCTGAGACAAAGAGTCTTGCTCTGGCATGAATGCTGAGGGCGTCCACGGTGCATCCAACTGTCTGCATTTCTGTACCAGAAATTGCTCTTCCCTGAGTCTGTAGCCAAGGCAATTGCTGAGGGAATGAGTTTCATCTCATTTCCATGTACCGGAAATCAAAGAATAAAACAAATCTTGCAGAATTGCAGCTCCAACTCTTCTCCTCTTGCTGACACTCAACAGCAACAAGAGAAGGATGATATCTTCATGAGCCTGGCATTAAAATCTCTGTCCTCACTCCAAGCCCACTGCTCTCCATCAGGATTTAGTTTTCATTCCAAAGCATGCCATTTCATTTGAACTGTAAAGGTCTTTTAACAGGGCATTACCACACACCCCTTAGTTACAATAGCCCATGGAAAAGTCCTCTTGTCTGGTGATGCTCTAGGGATGGCACACCAAAGGAAGAACTGTTATACCTGATTGGACCCGATTCCCATCCAGCACAGCCTCTTCTTCTGACAACTGCCAAAGCACCTTGGAGTAGGAGGATATAAGAGCAGGATGGGCATATAGACATTATTTCCAGCTGATGCTCTCCCAGACCTTTGCATCTCAGGCACTTCCTAGCCAGACTAATTTTCTATGTATTTATTGATGATCTGCAGATTTCTCCCATTTCCCTCTGAGCCTGGGCAAGCTTTTGGCATTCGTTGTATCCCATGTGTCAGGGAGAGCAATGTGATTGCTAATGCCAGCTCAGTGTCATGGACAGCAACTAGCTGCTCTTAGGAGATGATGTGTACTTGGCACAAGCATGCCAGCTCACTTGTGTTTTCTGGGAACATCTCTGGAAAGGGCAAGAGATGTTCCACCACCCAGATGCTTTCCTGCAAAGGGACCATGACACTAGCAGGATAGGGCTGAATGTCCCCTGTCAGTGAGCTACCAAAGTGGCTTCGTACAATGGCAAAGGAAGGGCAAGAAGAGAGCTAAGTCTTAGAGAAAAGTGCCAGCTGGGGAAGGCAACCTGTGAGCAATTTCATACATGTGCAGGTAAAGGTACATATGTAATTAGATAGCACAGCCTAGCACAGGGTGAGAGGAGCAGAACAGAGACCAACAGGGGAATATTTCTCTGGAAGTATTGTTTTGACCAAGGCCACATGAGAAGATGGGAGCAGCACTGGGCAGAGGTGTAAGGAGCCCCTGGAACTCAGAGTTCTCCTGTCTCCACTAGCCTTTTCTCTCTTGTTGGGATCACATGACACCAGGAATGACTGGTGACAACCTGCATGGTCCTTTGCATTCATTTTGAACCTGAATGTTTGCACAGTCACAGCACACCAGTGGAAATCCTTAATATACTCACAAAAATCCTGCCATTTCCACTGTAGTGATTAGGTCTGTGAAATGGCAGAAACTCCTCTCATCACTTGGACAAGTGACCAGCACTGCAAGGACCAAGGGAGCTTGCTATTAACAAGGCATCAGCAGTCAGCTCCAGAGAGATCCAGGCAAGACATGCTGGGAGACAGGGGACATCCTCCAGGGCACTTCTTGACTGGGCCATATCTCCAGAAGCAGAGATGCCACTCAGATTTAGCATGGCAAAAGGTGGTTTTCATTGACACACAACACATCTCTTAGGTCTCTTTCAGAACTGTAGTCATGCTTTTTTAACAGTGCTTTAGTTAATCTTTTTTTTTTTTAGTGAGAGAATGAGGCCATCTATCTCCATCCTTGGAGATGTTCAAAGCTTGTCTGAGCAACTTGCTTTAGCTGAGAAAAGGTTGGACCAGAGATCTAATCCAGAGACTTTCCAGTCCAGAGATCTTGCCTACCGTAACCCAGCTGTGCACCTAGATCAGAGATCTCACAGCTAGCACAGAAAGAATCATTGTGCCCAGATCAACCACAAGCTGGAGCTGAAATAGCTAAGTACTGCATATAGCCAGTAATGGTGTCTCTGGTGGGCCAGGAAGGAGATGATGTCTCAACACACAATCAAACAACCACTACAGCAGTCAGTAACTAGCTTGCCCATGAGAACATGTCATTCTGTTGCTGCAAGAACAGACAGACACTTATTCCAGAATCAACAGAGGGAACAATGTGCTTCTACAGGTTGTCACCCATCCAGTTTCCACTGCTCACCCAGGAGAACTACAGCTTGGAGGACTTTCAACTGTAGTTTCATACATACAACATCCAGGGCAGGCAGTCTGGAGTGCAGTCCTGTTGCCTAACCCTGATGCTGCCAGCCTTGACCTCCCAACAGCCAAGAACTTCTCACCCAGAGGGACAGAGATTGTGGTCGAGAGAATAACCACGAGGGATGCGCATTCTGGAGGTGACAGTTCAAAGAGACATCCATTGGTGCTGCCCGTTCCAGCACACAGACTCCCGCAGAAAGCTGCCACATTGATTTCTCATACATCTGCTTGTCAGCCAGTCACTTAATTAGCTGAGGTTAAAGCTTGCCAGGAGAGATGGGCACGTGGCTTCAGGAGACTCCTTGCCTTGCGCAGCTCTTGTGAGTGCTGGGCACCAGGCAGTGCCTGTGCAGAGGGGCAGGTGGGCTGCTGTACGGGACCACATGCCATGAAGAAGAAAGCTCACAAATCATCATCAGGGTTGGGCAGCACCAGACCCGGCAGCCAGAGCCATGCAAACTGGTCATGGCCACAGCAAGAAGCATAGACCAGACCTCAGGGCATGGCTGGAGCCTACCACCAAGAGCAAGGCAGCTCCTTCCCCATCTCCACTTTCACTATGCTTTGCTCTTCATCACTCTGTCTGTCCTCATCTGCTCGGTGAGCAGAGGCTGCAGGGGCTTGAAGCCCTGTCTGTGCTGCTATAGACACAAAGAGACGTTGATTCTCCTGCATCTGTCTCTGCAGCACACAGATCTTCTGACCAGGGTACCAGGGCGTGCTTTTATGCACTTAGCAGCTTCATTGCTCAAATTTCTGACAGCTGCTCGAGGAGGGAAGTTATCTTGTTGCTGGGAAGGAAAAGGACCAGATCAGGCTTTTCTTCCACCAGATGACAAAAAAACTGCAACAGCCTCACATGCAGAGACAGCCAGGTCTGTGGTGGAAGTGTTTATCCTAGCTGCAAGGGACATGTACCTGGCAGGGGACACATGAGAGGGCAACGTGACGCCTGCTCAGCCAGCAGAGGGACAGAAGATGTGCAGAAATGGGACAGATTATGCAAATGACTTTGTGTTGCTCATGATTTTAGCTGTTACCCAATGGTCTCTGACAGAGGAGAGGGTTCATTAGGATTTCTGTCCCTGCTGATGGGATCCCATCTTTGTAAGATGTCCTATGAGTCACCCACACAGGGTTCTTTGCCGAACAAAACCTTGCTGACATGAAATGTCTGTACCGAATGAAAATTCTGCCTTCAGCATTGTGCAAACATAAGATGGAGGGCAAAGGAAAACGTGCCTGAAGCTACGCCTGATGCATGCTTTTCCACACGGGAAGTGATGATGTGAACTGATCTGATGTGGCAGCTTGGTTTGATGGTCCAGCAGCCCAGGTCTGCATAGGACTGCACAGCACAATGCCTACCAATACCTACCAAATCCACGATCAAGCACACCAGCCTAGGCACTGCAAACAAAGGGAGGGGGAACTGGTCCTTCTGTTCCCTTCCCGCATCCCCCCACACCTCCCCTGAAAAAAAAATCATCTGTCTGCTCATATTTTCTTGATTGACGTTCATCTCTTTCTCCAAGTCTTGCTGAACGAATCTTTGTAAGATCACAGGGCTATGTTGCCATTTCCATGTCTGCATAAAACAACTGCTCCTCTGGCCTCAGAATGTATTTGGTTTAAATGCAACATAGGGTTCTAATACATAGCACTGGCCTGCTTCAGAGAATCATTATCAGTAACATCCTGGAAGAGCATCCAGCCTGCTCTTCCTTGGCCTTGTGGAGATACAAGACATGAGAGGTGGTTTGCTTGAATAGCTGGGAGATGAAACATGCAGCTGATGCTCAGTGCCTCAGAAAACATTCTTCAGGAGCAATGATTGTGAGGTAAGATGATTTCCCATGCTAGACTGAATGCTACTTGATTCTCCTTTTTGGAAGACCATATTGGACAGGATTTGTCAGACCACAAATTCTTTTCTGGGGTATCCTCAGTGTCTGCTCTTGTCTGACTGTGAATTTTGTACTCTGGCTAATGCACTGCATTCATCTGCCAACGTCATGTCTTGCAGGGACCCAGCTAGGCAAAGATTCATGGTGCTCCCTTGATCAGCTCCAAAACGGGGCCTGAGCCCTTGATCATGCTTAAATGCTCTCCAAGGCCAGATGAAGGTGTGGCCTTACCCTTTCTTTGTCTCTGGATGCAGTAACACCAGGACAAGACAGTGATTTGCTATTCTATTCCAATCCCTTTGCCATGCATGGTCTAGTGATGGTGATCCACAGTCCTTAAAGTTCCCAGAGTGGTAGAGGCAGAATCACTGGGGGATCAAAAAGGAGAGACCCCATCTAGAACAGTATCTGGATCTCCAAGGACAGCATGCACAAACAATACTATGAAAGTGATGACAACTGGAAAGAAAACACATTTGATATGAATTTGATCAAAACCACCCACAGCAGCAATTGTTTAAGGCACCCGGGAAAGCTGACAAAGTAGAAATAACTTCTCTCCTGGCTTTGCATGACCCTGCTCATGCCAGCTAAAAACTGCCATTAGTCCTTAAAAAATCAGCCTGTGATGCAAGCAAAGGATTGGCTGTCCAGGGCTCAGCCCAGCCTAACATCCTTGCCCGGTATAAAACCCTGCAAATCCCATTTCTAAGGCTGAGGTGTTCACAGCCAAAATCTGTCATTTCCACCTATTTTGCCTTTCTGGGATTTTCTCCTCATGTCTGCCTGGTCAGTCAGGTCTGTGGGTAGTACAGGCAGGTAATGATGGGGACAGAAACTTGCCTCCTATGTTTCATCAAGCTCCACTGGAGAGATTTGGTTCACAGGGAGCTGGATGATGAGGATGGTGTGTTGCAGGAAAGAGATGTGCTGAACTGGGAAGGGGTCAAGGCTGGATTTGAAATCCCCGCTGGAAAGCTTGAAGTGGAAAACAAGCATGGTAAAGAATAAAATCGTGAATGGGTTTGGGTGGGAGAGGAATTGTGTGTAAACTCCCCACCCCTCTCCCTGCTCTCCATACACTTTTACCCCAAGGAAAGCAACTGGAAATTCATACAGTGCACTTTTCTTCTCTACACACTCAAATATGCATGCAACTTTTCTTTACAGCCAGATCCTTCTTTATGACAATAATTGCTCCAATCTTTCAAATAAATATGAGTCGCTTTTCCCTGTGTGCACCTGGCATAGTTGCCATGACAATGCTCCTCAAACAGGAGATACCACTCCTCTTGAAATGGCTTTGTCACTCTCCAAAATTAATTTCAACAAGCAACTGCCAGCAGTGAAGACAATTCTGCAGCCCTGTAAATCATTTAGCAAACTTTGCTGAGTTAAAGCTGACTAAACAAAACAGTGGGGATCATGCAAAATAAGGAGTCCATGTCTAATAGCATAGCTTCAGCATGAGAAATCAGAATTCAAAGAAGCCCAAAATACATCTGCTGTGCATCAGCTGCTCCAGCACTGCCACTGCAGCAAGATGTTGTATCAATCATAGCAGTGCTTCCCTCCCAGGGAAGGCACAGTCCAAATCCCGCTTGCATGGGTTTCAGGGTGAGGGTGAATTTTCCTTGTTGGTTGGGGGACAACAAGAGGGTCTCAGTTGTGCCCTACCACTCCGTCAGGGCTGCTGACAGGTAGCTCTGCTGCTGGAAAAGCAGTTGTATGTGGGAAAAGGAGAGGATGAGCGGAAGCTTAGCAACATCAGAGGCCATGCCACAGAAATTCAAAGGGCAAACATCAATGCTGCTCCCTTTCAGGAGCAGTATCCAGCTTCATTTAAACTTCATATTCAGTCAGGGATGCATCTCACTCCTCTTATTTTCTGGCTGGCTCCAAAGATAGACTCCCTCTTTTAAAGACACTACCCCAAACCTCTTGAGGTAGTGACCGAAAGGCAGTATCAAGGCCTCCTGATGGTGTTGCAGAAATAAGTACTTCACCATCACTACATTTATCATCCTATGCTTAGCAATGCAAGTGACCAACTTCAAGGCTCAGAAAGCACCTATGATCGAACCATTTTGTTCTGCCCTGCTCACACTGACAAGCCTTGCTGTTCCCTACAGCTTCTGTGCCAACTTAGCAAAACACATGTGCACGCACACACACATGCACACAAGTTGCAGTCAAACTACTGAACAAAATGACATCTGCCTCAACACACGATGTGTGCATGTGTGCAGATATGATCTGTATTTGCAAGCGCAGCACACAGCAAAACATCCTATCTGCTCTCCCTGATGGGCCCCTGCTGATGCGAATGGATTCCTAAGTTACAGAAAAGCCTTTTGATCTCTTTTGAGCTTGTCTCTAAGTGCCACACTGAACTTTTATTAGAAGAAGTTGTAAATAATCTGTCAAGGGAGGTTCAAGTGCAATTCTCACATTTAACAATTTAAATGACTGGCTGCAGAGTTCACTCTTGGTCCAGACTCCCTTTGGCAAGTCACCCATGCTGGACCAGTGCGGGGGGTTACCTGACTGTATAAAAGACACAAAGCCTCTGGGTACCAGCATATGAAATATTGTCATTATACAGGTTTGAAGCATCAGAGATGCTCATTTCTGAAGACCATAACCTAAGTCACAAGATAGCCCTACGAGGGAGGTGATGCAGATCTACCCAGGGATAAGGACAGCAAAGTAAGAATGGGTGCCATAAAGTACTCCCCAGCCACCCCCTGAGAAGCTGCTATGGCAATGATGCATTAAACAGTAACAATGTTTGGAGCATTAAGTCAAAAAATGACCCCAAAAATCTCAGTTCTAAGTTCTACCCTAAAGGTGCTGCTTGGTGTTTTCAGGCTGCTGCATCCATCGAGGATAGCTCTGGACAAAAAAGAGCTTGTGCTGGAGGTGAGTGCCAAAAGGGGGCTTCCTCTCTGCCCAGCAAGACATGACAGGGAGGGGAGAGGGGACAAACATGTCCCCAGGGCTTGGCTCCAAACACTGCATAGCAATGGGGAAAGCTGGTCTGCCTCTGAAATTTGTGTCTCTGGACACCACTTGTTTTCAGAAAGAGGGAATAAATGCAGGAATACCTCCCCTGCCTGAAAACACAACAAAGCCTTCAGATGGTTTGGGAGTTATTTTCATTTTATTTTAGTCTTTCCCCTTTCCTTTCCAATGAGTTGCCTCTCCAGAGGACGGAGGAAAAAACCCATGTCAGCTGAGGGCTGATGGGATATTTTCCCTGCCTTTTCAAACACATCCAGGTCTTTAGGAGCTGCGAGTGATTAATGCCCAGCCCCTTACAGGGACCTTTCTTTAACTGCCCGAAGAGACCGAGAGGCCCCTAATGTGTTCTGTCAGAGGCAGATTCTAGAAGATGTGCAGGGCTGTGGTACCCGGGTGGAGGGTGCTGCTGCAGCAAGGTGTTGTTCCCTATCCCTGTGAAGGGTTTTGCCACTCCGGCTGCTGCAGCAGCATCCCAACAAGGACCACTCCAGTGGGATTTCCCTCTTGCTGGACACACTCAAGGGCAGGAGCGTGAAGGCAATTTCAAGAGCCACCATTCACACTGTGTGACTGACACGCCATCTGTTTACTGCCAGATTAATTAAACTGTGAAATACAGCCCTCTCAACCGAAATTCTGTGCATAGAAACACTTTGAAAGAGACACCAGGTCTCTTGAAATCCCCAGTGATACATGGGGTTAAAGCCTGTGGTGGGTGCACAAAAACAGATGCATATTTGCTAAGGATCCCTCCCAGTGCTGAGATAGGCAGGAAACCAGCCCTACAAGGATGAAAAAAAAATCTGGTTTTGTCTCCAGTTACCAAGGAGATTGTTTAAACAAATCTAAAATAAGAAGAACTGAGTGGTCGAGCGGAACGTGAGTGTGGAAGAGCACTTGAGTGCTTTGTGACAGCTTGCTGCTTTACAAGCTGGGCAGGGTCCCTGTGATGGGCTCAACTTTGGCCAGCACCTCTTCCCCTTGTTCTGGGAGGGAAAAGTCCACATTTCAGTTTACATGCACCTAGGTGTAAATGGCAAGGAACATTTAAAAATGGCAATAAAGAAAAGTCCTTGCCCACAGAGGTCTCAACCACATGTCAGCCCCACTTACAGCAACTGTGACAGCAGGATGCAGCATTTGGTGCCCTCAGCCTAGACCTGTCTTTGTGTGTTCAGGTCATCAGAGGACACTTCCCTCTGGCAGCAAAATAAACCCAGCTATATGTAGGGCTAAAAAGACTCCCCTTTGTGGCCAGCTCAGCAGCTCCAATGCCTACCTATAAATTCAGAGGACTGGTGGATACACAGAACGCTGGATGGAAAGGCCCCGTGGACACACACATGCTGGATTTGGTCCTGTGAGAGTCAAACTTCAGAAGCCAAATCCCAACAGATTATTTGCAAAGATAGGGCTCTCTCAAGACCTACAGGTTGCACAACCCATGTCAGGGGGTCCTCAGGCCCAGATGTGTATTATGCTGGAAACTGTAGATGTTACGTGGAAGTGGGGATTCCCACACAAATCCCAGAGCCTAGGAGCTGGCTTTCATCCTTCTGCAACCCTTAGCTAAGACAACAAGAGGGAGGAATTCCTAGACACCATTTCTCCAGCTGATCCTTATATCTTACACATGCTCATCTGGATGCCTGCTGCCCTCAGGGCTTTGAGTTAAAGGCAGAGCATGTCAAAGCACCTCTCCTTAAACTTGCCCATGACTTTCCACTGATTTAGTGTCTGTTTCTGTTTCTTGATACTGTGCCAGACTAGTCATTCAGACAGAAACTTTCCATGTGGAGTGGCCACTGCTGAAAGAGTTAAGAAAATCCCCCCATCTTCACCACTGAAGGCTCAACTTCAGGGAAAAAAAAGTTACTTTGCCCATGCAAACATTTTTTTTCCCAAACACCACACTGAGTAATTCTCTCTTCCTTATGCTTTGCTGCAGAGGATGAAACTTAGCAGAAGGATCTCTCCAGTGCTTAGGATGTGCCAATCCCATAAAAAATTTGCTTAAATTAGACCAAGTTCTAAGACTCTAAAAACTTGCAAAATGCGTAGGCTTCTTCGAACAGGCAGCTCAAGGTCTTGGAAGATTTAATCTGCTCTGGAAAGGCTCCATCCTCTCCCAGTGCCAAACCTGCCTTTGCACAGGCTGTGCCCTCAGCAGGGCTTTCCCTGTGCCTGGGCGCCACTGGGGAGCTGAGAGCTCTGGCTGTGACAGGAAAGCTGGCTGGCCTGGGTGCCACAGCAGGGGCAGCCACAGGGCCTGGGGAAATCCCACATCTGTGCCTCCCCTCCTCCCCCTTACTGTTGGCCTCTGATCTATGAATGTCTCTGAGCACATGGACCCACACTTGCTAGGAGGATGACAAGCTCTCCCCAGTAATTTTTGTAGCCCCCCTCATCAGCTTGTGCTTGGTCATCAGTGAAGCTTTTTACAGCATCTATATTATTTGTTCCCTTGTAGTCAGGATGGGATCTGCAGGAGGTTATTTTTTTGTCTGTCCAGATCCTGAGCTCGACTTAGTGAGCCAGGGCAACTGTGGAAAGCCAGAGGCATGTGGCTCAAGTTTAACTCTGGGTCGAAGTGCTTGGCTTGGTAGGATCACACTCCAACCCTCTCATTGTGTTGGTTAGCTGCAGGTGGAGTGAGGCTACAGAAAAAAACTGCTCCTCCTTTAGAAGGGCAATTTAAAACCAGAAGACTTAGAAGCATTTAAAGCACAGAGGTAGAAGCATACCTCAGTACTGTGCTTTGGAATGTCTCTGTAGCCTGGGACTGGTGGGAACCATGGGGATGGTTTAGGTGGACAAAGGAGGGCAGGAGGGAAGTCAAGGGAAAAACAGCTGCCCAGCGAGTCTTCCCAGTACAAAGAAGGAGAGAAACAAAGCTAGCATCAATTGCCTTTGGCTCCAGAAAGCCATGCTGCTGCTGGTAATTACAGTGTTAAGAAAAAAAGGTGCTTTTAAGAAGCATTCCAAAAACACCCTCTGTCAAGAAACAAGGAAACTGTAGCAAAGAGGAAAGAAAATAAATTGACCAAAACAACCAGCAAGAAAAGCAAGACTGTCTTTTCTTTTTGCCCCACTTCCTCTCTGAAACTCATTAGCTTTTCCTTCAAGTATGGATAGGTGTTGTTGTGGGGATATTATTGTGGGGATATTAGTGCTTTTGAAGAAGAGAATGAAATCTCAGCAGGAGACTACATTCAAAGAACCTGTTTCAAACAGGCTAAGGTGCCTTTCTAAATGCTGTCCAGGTTCAAGCATGGCCTGCAAACCCCAGCCTGAGGTTGGCTGTCCAGAAGCTGCAAGAACACCTGTGGCAGCACAGTCCCAAAGGCTCAGCTGACAGTACCATCATAGGCAGCAAAGTGCATGAGGATCTGGACAGAGGTTGAAGAGAAGGGCTGTGAAGCCACATAATAAAGACAACTTTCACCCCTCAGTTTTCAGTGTGTTTTGACTGCATTTCAGAATGAATTAGGAAAATCTAGGCAACAAGCAGTGACTGAGCCTCCAGAAGTGCTCGGAAGATGGCAGCACCAGAAGAGGCAAGGTGAGTCCCATCTCAGTGAGCAAGGGGCTCATATGTTTGTCTGATAACTTGCCCAGGTGCAGCTGCTGCAGCCTTGGACTTGGAAGCTGTCTGCGGAGGTGAACATTTGTTGACGATTGCTGTTTCCCCAGAGGAACCTTTGAAGATAACATTAGCAAAAGTCTCTAATTTTATTGGCACTACTCAGGCAATGTGTCAGTGCATGGAAAAAGAAGAAGGAAAAAAAAAAGCTTAGGAAGTTGGAATGGTGTTGCATGCATTTGCTGACAGAAATTTTTAATTTGCCGCCTCCTTCTCTGAGAGCTATACAATGTATCAAAGTATATATATATATAAAAACAAAACCTCAAAAAACAAAGCAACAAAAATCCCCTCCAGTAATGGTCTTTACTGTTTTTCAATTCATAGCTGCCAGAGTGCCTGGGGGATTATTCTGTGCAGAGCTATAAATGATGCCCCATATTAATGATTACTTTCACGGATCTTTGGAGGAAAATTCCAGGGTGACTTGTGAAAATGAGATTTCTATTTCTACACCTCAAATAAACAGCTTCATGTCAAAATCCTAGCACACAGGCAGAAAAAAATGTGCCTCTAAGCTTGCAGATGAAAATGCCCAAGGTGTATTCCAAGTGGATGACAATTTACATGTGATGAATGGCCCCAGCCAGAAAAGCTGTGAACAAGAACTCCAGCTGAATAGCAAAGAGGACGCGCCAAGGCAGCAAGCAGCTCAAGCACGAGGGAAGACCACAGCTTTTTAGAGGGCCAAAAAATACAGTTGCTTCTGAACTGAAACATCTGTGCCATAAAAAAATATCAGAGGGACACTGGTTTGAAAGTTGAAGAGAGTAAAGATTTACATCCAATTCACACAAGATCTAGGTATAGGCACCGATTCCTCTGCATTTCCAGAGCAAGTCACACGTCTGCACAGTTACTTCCCTGGTACACATATGTTGTCCCACAAATAGCAGGGCCATGTATATTTAATAGGCCCTGGCACACATGCACAGCCTAGAGGCATACAGCCAGCCTCAGAAACTTGCAGCCTCAATGACGGCTTGTATTGGTTTTGCCTTTTAAAGTCCAGTAAGGGCTTGTTTTCCAGCTGATGGGCACACACAAACCCTGTAAACATAGTCTGTTAAGAAGGGAGAATGACGCTGCAAACACCACAGACCTGTTTGCTGATGTGATGGGAGTCAAGTTCACCATACATTTTTCTTTTATTAGGCCTCCTATATTCACTCTGCAATTCATGAATCCAGACGCATTTCCTCAAACTGCAGGGGAAGCCAAGAGCTAAGCAGGATGAATGATTTTGGAGCTGCCACCTTTCACCCACCAGCATCCCACAGGGATACACCGGGTGCCAGGGGAGCCAGGATTTCCTTTCCAGGGCTGTTACAAGCACTAGGAAAATGAGCAATATGAAGGCAAACAAAAAACAGCTGCAAAAGTCACTGCAGTTGTTGGGAAAATTTTGACTAGTCCACAGGGCTTCCTTTTTCTAAAATGTTGATAGGTACAGGAAACAGACACTTTTTAGAGTTTTCACAAGTGGGTTTCAGGAGGACTCATCAGCCTTATTAAATATAATATTTCACTCTGTGAGCCCTTATTTATTCATTTATCTTGGCCCTACCATCCCCACAAAGCTGCCTGGAAGTGAGGAAACTCAGCCTCACTGAACTTCAGACTGAAGCAATGTTCTGGGTCTGCAAGCCAAGGAAGACCAGAAGCCAAGTTAAAAATATGCATGCATGTGTGTATATATATATATGCAATCATTCTTTGTGGCAAGGATTTGGGAATTTGTTTCATTGCTTTCATTGTGTTTACGGACCTTCTTTCCAAATCTAATAATTAGAGAAACATTTTTTGTTACTATATCCAGCAACTATTATGATATTTGGATTTGCAATGTGACAGGCTACACCATGAACAGGACTCCAGCCAGGCTCTGGTAAACAAGAGAAACAAGTCTGGGAAGTGAGGTATGTGGAAGACTTGTTTGTGTGGTTTGTAGCTGTTTATTTAATAAAGATCTTTGCATAAGCTGGATTCCACATATCGATGCAACCAAGACAGATGCCGCTCAGTAAGTGCATCCAGGCAGTGGTTGATTTTTCCCACTCTCTTCATGCTGTTTGCTTCAGCTATGTGCTCAGATCACAAGTGGGTTCATCCTGTTCCTCCATGTGGATACTAAAACAACCAAAATGCCTCAGAGGAAATGAAAGTGCCCATCTTTGGAGCTGGCTGCGCACACCAGCCATTTGCACCAATTTGCATATGATTTGCATTTCATCACTAATCACTGCACAAATGTACAGAAAATACTGTTTTTATCATCTGACTGTGGTGGAAAAAAGAAAGTAATATGTCTTGCAGTTTGAAGCTAGAGATCTCCTGTCACGGCATCAGAAGTGATGTAAATTGTCACTCAGATGGCCCAGGCTTTTCCCAGGCAAGCCAAGCCGCCAGCCTGTGGGCCATCAGGACAACCTGCCCTGCCCGTCTGCTCTCCGCTGGTTCCCTCTCACTGGCAGGAGTAATTTCTTCTAGGAAAGCAGTGTGATGCTCTGTGCTACCCATGTAGTTATAACTGTCAAGTATACATCAGCACCCCAACGCTCATGTCTGCAAGCAGAGGCTGGAGGCACCGAAGCACAGGACTTATCCCAGTCCTGCCAAAACTGATAGACTTGCTCTTAGCAACCCTGTCCATCACTGGACAGACAGATATCTCCAGGGGACACCATTCAGGCTATTGGGAAGCCAAACACTGCAGAGAAACCTGCTTTCACAGCCAGGGATGGGTAGTTCAGCAGCACTGGGCTCTGCGGGAGCACCAACAGCTTCTCCTCCTGACCCTCTGGTTTTCCTGTCTTTGCTTTGCATTTCAGCTCTTTCTAAAATCTGTATGTGGCTTCCAAGAGATGCCATATGAAACCTGAGGAGCTCATAAAGTGCTGTGCCCTTGGACAGGCATGGAAAAGAGAACCATGGCTACAGAGAGCTACTTGAGGAGCATAAAGGTGGGTGCCTGTCACCTAGTGAGTAGTGATTTGCAGTGATTTCAGAGGGGTACATGGGCCTGTCTGTCCAACTGCAGAGGCTGACAAGAGTGATTGATGTACATTCCCCTTACAAAGACAGCTACTTTTTGGATAGGTATTTTATAAGTGTTCTTTATCAGGAAAAGATAATGTAGCAGTGATTTACGTCTGTCTTCCTGGTTCTTGGCACTGTGGGAAAAATCTTTGTGTCCCAGCAGTGGGAGGCATGACAAAGTCAGGAAATACAGCTTTTGCCAAAGTCAGGTGATCTGAGACACACAGCCAGCACCTGCTGCAGCCCCTCTCACCAGCATGGTTCTGATCTTGCACCCTCAGAGGAGATGATGCTCCAGTACATGCACCACTGACCTGGGGGACTATGGAATGTCCTAAGGGAGATTGTAGTATGTTTGCTGGGAGGGTGAGGCTTATGGGATCACAAATGAACACTTGTTTCCCTGTGCTGCTTCCCTCTTCTTAAGAAATCTATGACTCCATGGATGGTTTTTAGCATTCAAAAATGCATTTTCGAATATTGTCCTTATTAGATACTAGAAGCTGAAGTCCTGCCAGCAGGCTTTCTCCTGCTAAGCACATGCAAACTCCACAGAAAGATTTTTCTGCAGTGATGTTTCACTCCTGGGTGACTTTTCAGGTGTCTGCTCCAGCCTCTATGTAATTCACTTGAGACAATACTCAGCCATGGGTAAACCAAGTCTCATCAATCAGCCAAATCAAAAACCCGAGCCTCATTCATGCCAGCACATGTAGGATGTCAGGTTTTGTCGTTTTGGTTTGGGTTTTTTTTCCCCAAATCTCTCAAAAATAGGCAAGCCTGTTCAATTCACCTTTTAAAGGTTTGTTGATGGGTCAAGACATGAGATGGGAAGTTCTGACAAAAAGAGGAAATTTCTGGGCAAGTGCAGTGTGACTGGGTTTCCTGAGTGGACGTTCATGAGCCTGAAGTTGAGATAATTCAGCAGAGAAATTCCAGATCTGCTTGTATGAGGTCTCAGGAGAGTAAATCAGGCCAACATTTCAGTGCAGCCTTCAGAGGAAGATACTGAAGTCACCCAGTCAAACTGGCCCAGTGCCCAGTGGCCAGTGTCACCCCAGTGGGCAACGGTCCAGTTTGGCTGCTCTGTAAATATAGCCTTTTTAATGAAAGTAATGAACTGGATCTGAATGTCTGGCCTTAACAAACCCAGATTAACCAAGGCCTGACTCAACTCTGCTGCTATTTTTAACTTCCAAAACCCAACACCCCCTCTGCCTGTGAACTCTTTCAGCTTGATTTGACTCAGAAACTGACTCAACACAAGCGTCTATGAATCTGTTACTCATCACCAATGTCCCTGTGGTGCTGAATGTCCACTTCGTTCCATGCCAAGCCCGCTTCATGCTATTTTTCAATCCATGTGCACAAGTGAGTGTCTCCAAATGTTGGTGGACCAGTTCCCCAGGAGGTGCCTCAAGGCAACCAGACTGCCAGGCTCAGTGGGATGCTTCCTAGCAAAACCACCTGAATATGAACATGATGTGTTCTCTGAGACTCAGGTGCTTTACAAATCTAATAAACTGATACCTGCACTGCCTTTTAGGTTCGTTTTGCCTCTGACAAAACATATCTCTTGAAGCAGCAGCTGTTTGGGCTCACGCACCAAAATAACTGAGCAGATTTAAGGAAGGGAGAACCAATGAGGCCAGACTGGCCATGAGGAAGAAATGGCTTAGCCACGTTTGATTTGATTAAGCAGCCTTGGTAGGTGCCAGCTGAAATGTCCCAGACAGCTGGTGGCATGGGGAGGGCTGGTTGTGCGTCAAGATGTTCAGATCTGCTTGGAGCATGCTAGAAACGTGATGTCCTGCTGGGTCAAAGCCAAACAGATACAGCCCCAGCTGCCTTTGTCTCAACACCTCCAGGGCTGAGTGCTGGCACTCCAAGCAGAAATGCCATTAGCCTCTTCCCAAATAGGTAAGGCACTGCACAGGCAGAAACTGATACAGACGTGTGAAAATCATCATTGAGCTTGTGCTTAAAAACGGAGGTCCTGCAGGACTCCTTATCTCTCCTGCTCCATGAAATGTGGCCAGATGAATCTCTGAAAAACAGGTCACATGTTTTTCCCTCCATTCCAGAAAGATAGGGTCCTTAAAAGCACAGGCAAATTTTAGTTGTCTGGACCTACTGTTTCCCAAATCTCAGAACACCAGAAGAGGACAATTAAGTTTGGGTCTGTAAGTCAAAATCTACCTGAAAAAAACCATGCTCAGCCCCACCCCAAGCCCCCTCAGTGTAGCTACAAGTCCTGCTGGGCTGGGAGTTGCTCTTTTCTAACTACCAGATTTTATAATATATAAGAAAAGAGTTTTTTACATTGCAGTTCTTTTTTTTTTTTTCAGAAAGTATGAGATGAACATTTCTTAAAGGTAAATATTTCCTGGAATACAGATGGGACTCTCGTGCAGATGTGAGTGCTAAGCCTTATCTGCACCACAGTTTGCAGGAAGCTGCTTGCTTTAACTACCCAGTCACCGGTAACATGTAGCCCGCAGCTCAGCCATGGCACTTCTGGTCTCGCCTTGCTGAGAACTGTGGTGACCACCAGGCCATCCACATGCAACAGCAAGGAGGACAGCTGTAAGCACAGAAGCTAAGTTCAGGCTCCATCTCAGCCTTGTAGTGGTGGCATTACCAGCTCTAGAGGGGCTTGGTAGCACAAGTCACAATGCTCCCACTGCCACGCTGCCACTTGGGGCTGTAACCTCTCCCATCCCTCAAAATATCCTTGCTTTGGAGAAACAAGATGTTGAAGGAGGGAAGATCACCACAGTCCCGTTTCTCAAATACGCTCTTTGTAAGCCAAAAGGTGTAGTTTTCATTTTTATTAAAAATGAAGCACTGTTCTATGTCCAAGGATCCATTTAGTGTATCTTATGCTATTGGTTAAATGCCAATTAATTTACAGTCTTATTATCTACATTCATAACACAAGGGCCACAGCGTCCTTACAAACACCCTCATCAGTTCTTTGCTGAAATGGCTGAAATTCTCACATGTACAAAAGCAACCTCCCCATTTTAAGTCAAGATATCCTTACCTCCCATTTAAGGACACACCAGTCCAACAGACCAACAAATCACAAAACCTTTTTGGCCTTCTGGCCCAAACAACAAAAGTCAAATGATTTTTCCTCCATCAAAGGCAAACCATGGGACTCCCATTTGTGTTGCACCACTCATCACAGTTTCCAAGCAGATGGGGCCCAACTCCATCCTGCTT
Source organism: Chloroceryle aenea (assembly GCA_013399075.1). Taxonomy (NCBI): domain Eukaryota; kingdom Metazoa; phylum Chordata; class Aves; order Coraciiformes; family Cerylidae; genus Chloroceryle; species Chloroceryle aenea. Next base: position 520,292 of record VWZY01007362.1, on the reverse strand, counting down.
ACATCATTCCATCCAACTACAGATGGACTCAGCAATCCTATCTGACAAACATCATGAAATGAACTCCATTATATGACCAATCCTCTAAAAATACTGCTGTTTTACAAGGGGGAGGGCCTGGGTGGGAAAGCGCCAGCATTTCTGCTCTAGCACATTTCAGTTTGGCCCTGATCAGTTTTCAGCCTGTTCAGCATTATGAAACAGCAATCTCATATGGCACAATTAACTAGAAACCTCTCCTTCCTGCACAAGGTCATCTGTCATGGGGAGAACATGTATGAGACAAATCTCCTCCATGCTCAGCATCTCCAAGGAACCTGCAAAAAGTCTTTGAAATCCCCTTTTTTCCCCTCGAGTAGCCATTGCTGTATGCTTTCTGCTAACAACACAGCTTTTATGTGGGAGGACAGAGAATTGTACACAGGAGGTTTGGGGAGATAAGGCAGAAATTGCCATGCCCTTGTGAAACCAGTGGGAAATGTGCTGATGGTGCCAGGCGTGATAGCGCTTTGTCCCTTGCCCATCACTCCCAATGTCTTCCTCACACTCTCCCCATCAAATGCACCCATGCTGTTTGGCTCTTCTTTTAATCTCAAAAGCAGCTGGACTGAGGCTGCTGTCTCTTTTCTTGCACCACACTCCTGCCCCAGAGGCACAACCTTTCTACAGCCAGGGCTCTGGGCAGCATGCAGCACCCATGGGTGTCTCAGACGTTGGCAGACCTGGGCATTTTTCCCCCCTGAGCATGCAGAATCAGTCATCTTACAGAATGTCTGTCCCCTTGATTAAGCCATCTGTCTATTATCCCTTTCTGATCCCTGCAGTCCATGCAGGGAGCAGTGCCACTTGCCAGGTATCATTCAATAGAAAGCCTCCAGGGGCAGGGTGGCACCCATTTGATGTGTGCCCTTCCCCAGCATGTCATGCCCTTCACCATTGAGCCCAGTGAACTGGGATCACATGCACCCCTGCTCCTTGACACTTCTCCTCTTCATGCTTCCACCCGTCCCTCTTTCCCCAGTAGCTGGGTCTGCAGAGCAGCCCTGACACCCATTCCAGGAGGGACGCTGAATCATACCAGAGTCAGCAGTGAGAGCCACCTCCTTGGCTCATCCCTGAGCCTTGATGTGTCAAGACAAACTCAGTCTGGTCACAGAGGGCTCCCAGCAGCACACTCAGGTGCTCGTCTCACTTAAGTGTATTTCCTCTGACTATATACCAGGTAGAAACAGAGTTAAGGAAGACTATTGCTGCCCCTTCGCCCTCTCAAGGAACCAGGTACTTCCAAGGTGCCAGCCTGCCACAGAAAGGATTATGAGCTGTAATTAATGCCTGGCCTGTTTTCCAGGGTTGTCTTTTCCTTCTCAGGGGAAAGGAGTTACGAGGTTGCACCAGCCCCGCCAGCATGATGAAAATGCTGTTGTAAAGCCAAAGCTGGGGACATTCCTGGAGCCCAGCATCAGGCAGAGGCATGCTCCATCCCAGGCTGGTGGAGCTGAGAGTAGTGCTTATCCCTAGCCTTCATCTCCTGCTAGGCTGCACTTCGAGGGGGTACTCTGAAACATGCACTGCGAGATGCAGTTTTCCTCACCCTTGGCCCTAGCCCTTCCCCAAGGCATCGCCTTGGTTTTGGGGAATGTGCAACATCACCAGGGCAGTGAAAACATCTGACTGGCAACAGCTCTTCAGTAAAAGATATCAAGGGTAGAAGAGTTGTTGGGAATCAGTGGGAGCTATTTCTGCAGTAATAAGGAAGGTGGACAGTGTATGGGGGTGTGTAGACTATAATCTGGAAGATGACAGGACATGTAACTGTTCCTCTGTAAGCCCACCCTGAAGCCACGGTATGATATCTTCAGAAAGATGAAGGTGACCTTGAAATGTGTTGGAGGATGTTTAAAAAGCTCAGGGGTGGCCAGCAATGGAAAAGGAAAGCTCTCCTAAGAAAAAGCAACCTGTCAGGCAGGGGAGGTGTTGGGGCTAGTTGTACAGAGGCAGGTCAGGATAGCTGGCAGGGAAAACCCATGGCAGCGTAGACTAGAGGCATCCTCTGCCACACCAAGGGGGGATGTCTGGAGTTATCCTTCACCAGATCTCCCAACTTCCTCCCTATTTTCCCTCCATTGCTCCATCTTGTTTTCTGCAGTGTGGAAAAACTTTTCTCTACCTGCATCAGCTGCCAGCTGCCCCGAGAGTAAAATGAGGCCAGGGAGGGATCTGTGGTGCTGGGAGGTTTCGGCACAGTGAAACCTGGGGAAAAAGGAGCATGTTGCAGCCCAGCCCTGAGGAGGGGATTATAGTGCGCCTGTTGCGTGCAGGACTTGACGTCCAACATAGTTAATGCCTCCTTAATCATTCATAAGCCACTCTGCTCTGAAAGAGTAATAATAATGATAAAAAACCCCTTTTTAGTCTCTTTGTTTTCCATTTTCCTGTTTGTAAATCCCAAGGCCTCCAAAAAAATGCTGTCACTGCTGAGTGAACTTCAACTGTTAACCTACAAAGAGCCACCAATGATTATGCCTCTGAAAATAGATTTTATCCATTCCCTTCACTCTCCTTTACTGATCTAGACACAAATGCTTAGTGATTGTTACTTGGCAACCATGGTAAAAATGTACGGAGCCACAAGTGGCTACAAAGGATGAAATTACTGTCATGAAATTTCCAAAATAAGTACTGTAGTACCAGAACTCTTATACCCAAGAGGAATAAATAAATCTTTTCATTCCTTTTTTTTTTTTAATTTTGTTTTAAAAGAATTTATTTTTTTATTAGTAAGGTGTTATTTTTTTTTCTTGATTCTTTGTGAAGCTTCTTTGTGACTCAATTCAGCTTATTTTGCTGCAGTGAGTATCACATACATTTCCATGCATATATGGGCAACAGCCTTTGGGAAACCACATATATTTTGTCCTGAAGTCTAGTCAGAAATACACAGCTGTAAAACAGTTTGGGTGGGCAGGGACCTGTGGAAGTCTTTGGTCAATGCAAGGCCAAACCCATATCTAAGGCAAGGTGCTCATATATATCCATGCTCTGTATAGATGCATGCATGTGCACACACACCATCTGGCACACTTTCCAGACTCTTAGAAGAAAGGCCAGAACACATAATAAAAAGTGAATCCACCTGAGACTGCTTTAAACTAGATATCACTAGTGCAATGAAAAGCTGTGAGAGCTAACAGTATTTGATTAATCAACAGCCTGAACCTACAGTTGTGACATATCCAAGTCACTTCTCCATAAATCCATTCTTCTCCTATGGTTTAGCTTCTCTATTCAGTGCTATGTAGCCCCATGGATTACACAAAAGAACCCCAAACAAACAAACAAGAAACCAAACCACCAAAACAAAACAAAAAAAGATGTAACTTGTAGGAGATACTTTTCCAGTTAATAAACATCTGAGCTTTAATCTTTGATAAAATATTTCATAGTGAGAAAATGTTTGTGTCATGGTTCTCATATGAACAACTCTATACTTTTTTATCTGATTGAAAGCCATCCTTAGTAGCCTTTGATTAATACATGTTTCTCTGTTGGTCTCTCAATAAAGCAGGGAAGAAATTGGTTTTGCTTTGCTCAAAGGTCCAGTGGTTGGACAGCTTCTGGACAAACTGAACTCCTCACTATCAGAGAGATATAAAACTAGCGCACACCAAGCTTAATTGTTCAAACAGGAGCTTCTTGAAGTTGTCTAACTTCTCACTAGGGAAATATTTAATTCCAGAGATTAAACACTCTGTCTGGAGACTCAGAGGCAACTTGTAATGCTGATTAGCATTTGTTTCAAAGCCTTATTATTCACACAGTTCTCCTTTTATGGAACACACTTCTTTCAATCTTGCACATAAATTTGTGCCCACGGATCTGCTTTCTCCTCTGATCAATAGCCATTAGTTGCGATTTTTCCTAAATCTGAGTAGCAAGGACATCCATTCCTCTCCAGACCAGTGCTAGATGGGATTTGAAATCTGAAATCAGATTCTCCCCAGCTTTCAACCCAGCCCAGACCCAGAGCCCTGCATGCTGTATTGGTGCTTTAAGTGAGGACAAGGAGCACAAGGAGGTGCTTGTCCATCCCTGCCATGATTGCCCTGGATGCAGGAAAGGCTTTGAGGGGGTTTCAGCTTCCATAGCAGGAATATCTGTTCAGTTCCCTTTTGCCTCTTTGGGTGGAATTTTATCAGCTGTGAAGCAACCTGCACCATCTCTTCCCACAAGAAAGGGCTTAGGATGCAGGGTCCGTCACTTCTCTAGGACATTTGCAGGCTGATGCAGGCACTCCAGCATGCCTGCAGTGTACAGTGGATTGAATGCCCTGGTTTACAACAGAAGAATCCCTTCCCCACTCTGCAGCTGCATAGAAATGAAAAGTCCTGGTGACAAAAGCTGTGCTGCATGTCCCATATGTGGTCCAGAGTGGCTACCCATTGAAGATGCTCTCCTTGCACAGACAGCAGTACTTCTTCAAGCCTATCACAGCCAGTGCTCTTTACCTGAACTCACTGGCATGCCCAGACTCCTCTATGGAAAAACTGGGACCCTCTGAGCCCTGCCTTGGTATTAGGGCCTGAGCAAGGAAACCTGTGCATACTAGACAGATTCTGGTCTCATGCTGACATCTCGGATCTACTCTGAAGTGCTGCTTTCCCATTTTCCTGTCTGGCTATAATGCAAGAACACATCTAGAAAAGACATCTGCATCTCCCCAGCTTTCCTTCTGCAAGGGTTTGGGACCAGCACCCAGATATCTCTAGGAGGCCCTTGCAGACAGTGAAATGGTAGAGGAAGTAGCTTAACTGTGAAAGGAGATGCTGTGGGACTGGGCTACTCTGGTGGTGACAGTGCCAGTGTCTGGCCCACCTTGCTGGAATTTCATCCTAGGCAAAGCTGTGGGGGAGGCTCCCCAGTTCCCTGCGGTTGTTTCATGCCTCCTTCCCAAAGCCTTCAAAAAGCAACTGCCAGAAATCCCATGGGCCCAAGGAATAGCTGTGGTGATCACTAGCTCAGAGGGAGATGCTTTCATCTCTAAAAGAGCATGAAACAATACTGAGGAGTTAAAGGGATCCACACAAACAGGGTGAGTTTTTTAACTAACCTCCCCAGGCCAGTGACAGAAAACTAGCCTGAGGAAAAAACATACTACAAAACCACACACAACATTTTGCATCTGTTTCTGGAAGCCTGTGTTCAGCTGGGCTCTAAACTCCCCCAGGAAATATTTCTGCTTCCTACTAGCACTTTAGAAATGGGTTTGGACACTGGCTTTTAATCGGTGAGAACTGCCAGGCCATATCAAATTTCCCATACTTAAAAGCTGATTTTTTTTTCACAAGTGCACTTTTAAAAGATTCTTTGAAAAGAATCCCCTGGCCTGCAAAATTGCATCTGCTTTCTAAATGTACAGTGCAGCCATGCAGAGCTATGGGTGACTAACAGGTATTTAAGCTAGCTGTTATTTTCTTCTGCAACAGCAGCAAACTACAAATGCTAATCATACAGGATTTCATTATCTCACGTGCCAAAGCCTTAGCGCTCCAGACAGCTGATGTCCAGGGAGAAATCAAAACTCTTGCTTCTCAAAATGTAAGCCCTAAGTGAGGTACTCTGAAAAGTGATGACCCAAACCCACCTCAGCAGCATTTCTTCAGGGTTAACTTGCTAGCAGCAACTAGCTGGCAAACTCCCAGCATGAGCAGTTTGTGGGTATTTAATGCTTTGATTGCAAAAAGAGGTGCCCAGCAGCAGGGCAGCATGACCATACAGAGAGACAGCATCTTCCCTGACCCCATAGCCTTCTCAAGTGCTGTCTTGCCTCAAGCGAACGCCCTTATAATTTCACATCATATCCTCGGTGGCTCGGCAGCAGCTGCATTTCATTGAGGAGACATGAGTGTAGAGAGCTACATGTGAACAGAAGTGCCTGTGGGTAGGAAAGCAAAGATACTCCACATAACCTTAATTCTGCAGAAATGCACATGATCATACATCTGAGTCATGTTCAGTGTTCGTGTACTACATTTCCAGCAGCCAAATGCAATGGTACTGCCTGCATAAATAGTTCTGACCACACAGGAACAGGTCCACACCTGTCACTAGAAGTCTGAGCTCAGAGGCCTTTTCAAGATTCAGCCACAACTAAAAACCATTTTCTGGCTGACAGACAATTGTGGCATAAAATTTGTCCACCTCTGCTCTGCAATCCAAGGAAGACAAAGGAAAACTGAGATGTCATTCTGTCTTAACAGGCAGCAAAAGGAGCCATTTCTGTGAGATTTTAGAGGATTGGGTTTTGTTTCTGTTTTGTTTTCCCCAAGACCTGGAACAAGACAAGGTTTCCTATTTTAATCCACCAAAAGTTGATGACCTCTCTGTTTTGAAGTCAACACATTCTCCACCTGCTAACAAGTGACAGAATAAACCAACCACCTTCACTGCGGTTCTCCAGTCTGGGAGCTTTTTGAATCACAATGAGACAGGCTACTTGCCAATTCACTTTTAAATAAAATGTGTCTTTCAGCAGAGCAGGCTGGCAACTGGGGAAATGGCAGCTTCCCCTTCCTCCTGCACCGTACTGGCAACTGGTGACTTTGGCATGTCACAGATGCCGAGAGGCATGGCAGCAGGGATGCGGAAAAGGGGTGACCGAGATACCAGTGCTGCTGGAGGTCTTGTGTCCACCTTCTCCTTCAACCTCTCCATCTTGCTCCCATTTGGCTCATTTTTGCCCTCTTCTCTGTCTGTCTCAGCTTCCAGCTCTCTTAGGCACCAGAATCCCAGTAAGCCATCAGGGCAATCAGTACAGCAGCAACCATTGGCAAGAGGGGACATCTGCTTAGCTTGGACAAGTGAGGATCAAATCCCCTCAACAGCAGGGTACAGACATAATACCCTGTCCAAACACCCTTGTGCTTCCTCCATTGCCCTGCTTCTCTCTCCATACCTTTCTCTCTCCCCCTCCTCTGAAGAACAAGATCAGTTGAGGCAGGGAGCTAAATAACCTGCCCCCAGCCTACAATAAGCGTAGTAGCCCTTAAATAACTGTTAGTGGATGGAGAAGCAGAGTGAGGCTGGCTGCACCACTGGCGAGCAGCAGTGTTTCAAACTCTGCCAGTTATCAGAAGAAATTGATTATATTTTAACCGGGGTTATGATTCTGCTGTCTCTTTCAAGAACCCAGGGCCAGCCCGTCAATCCACCAGGCTCTGGCCAAGGCTAGTTTAGCAATTTATCTTCATGTCTGGAACAATGTCCTAAAACAAGTGATGAGTTGCCCCAACCTCCACAGGCAGGTGGGCAACAAGGCATCCTGGGACACATTTGGGACACAGGACAAAAGGACATGTTGTCTCAATGCCTTTAAAACTGCTCAGAGATAAAGAAAAAGGTAGGTGTCAGGAAGGCAGCTGCTGTCAGAGGATCCAAGGGAGGGATTAGTTTGCATAATTCATTCCTGAGCTTCAAGGGGAGCTCAGGAGCCAAAGTCTCCTCTTGCTGAAGTTGCTTTCCTCTGTCAGTGTGCAGCAGAGTTATGATCAATCACAGCCACTGCAGCTCCTCAGTGACAATTCTAAGTGATCTGCTGAGCGGAGATGAATTAGAGATGGTCGCAGTATAACTGTGGGGTGCCCACGCCTCTCTCCCAGGCTCCTGCAGCCACAGAGCTCCATCCTCACTGTCCTCTCAACCACATTTCCTGAGACAGATGGGATCAAGGAGATAACACTTGTACATAGCAGCACCGGTCCTGATAACAAGCTATTAACAAAAGGCATTTTCAGACTCTACCACCTTTAACAGGAGACTGACATCTGTGGAGTAAATAACATAGAGCAAATAAACCCCAAGTGTTTTTCTGTACAAAGTGTTGCTCACAGCCACAAGGCAGTGTCTGGACTGCAAGCCACACGCTGGAAAACTCAGCCACATGGTCTGAACCAGTACATATCACCTCTGCCTCAATCTGTCTGTGCCTCAGTTTCCCTTACCTCTATGACGATACCAGTTGGGCTTTGTGAAGCACCTGGGGACCTCTGAGTTAGAAGTGCTGCAAAAGACTCTAGATGTTGCTGCAAACTGCTGAGGTGCTGATGCAGTGCTAGGACAGGACAGTTTGAATGTGTTTCCTCCCATTGCCTGTTACATCCATTCTTCCAGCAGCTTGAGGGGACTTTTATTTCTCATCAGCATTACCAGGGCCACCAACCTCCTGCATGAAGTCCAGAGCAGAGTGCAGAAACACCTGAGGAGTGTGTGGGAGCCCCTCCAGAGCATGAGGAAAGCCAAGGGGAAAATTGGCACCACTGGTGTGATGGCGGGATCCAAGTGTGATGCCCCCTCACCAGCCAAGCTCACAACAAGCACAGACTTAGTCCAGCCAGTGCAAAAGATATCTTTAGGTGCCAGTAAAACCCTCTATCTGCTAGGTTGGACCAAAAGGTCAGCATGGTAGGGGTGAGCAAGAAGACAGACATAACCTAGAACTGCAGGGCAAACGCAAGCACATTTCAAAAGCTGATGGAAGGAAAGATTGCTCCTGAAGGAGGAAAAAACGTGTGAACTAATGAAGCCACTGAGTGAGGAGGCAACAGCACAGTTCGTGCCAAGCGTTACAGAGGCAGCTTGCAAATGGAAAGCAGCAGATGTGGTGGGAACAGGCAGCGCCCAGGGAGCCGAGGGCTCCTCTGCCACGCAGGCACTCGGCCCTGGCACCGAGAACTAAAAATACAACACTCCCAGCATAATGCCTGGGAAAGAGCGGGATTCCCATGGCATAGCCAAAAAAGCATGGTGCATGAGGCCAGGAGCAGCAGCACCAGGGCTGCCGTGCAAACCCACCATCATCCCTGGGACAGAACTGGGCTGGGAAACGAGAGGCTCTGGGAGGAAGCATGAGGAAAATGTGCATGCCATCAATGATTCCCATCCAGGGGACAATCCAAATGCATCAAAGGTAAGTCCAGCCCTGACACTGAAGCTTCAGTTGATGTCTATGGTTTTGAGCTTTTGCTGACTTCCCATCAGAAGACCCTGCCTCCACTGACAGACTTCTGCTACTGTGGCTGACATGTGTCCAGGCTCAGCATCAGCCCTGCTGGGTCACTTTGCTCAAGCATTGCACCAGCCCTTCCTGTTCACAGACATATGGCACTGCCCTGCTGGCACGATAGAGAAGCCCCTTGCAGCCTTCCCACCCAGCTCTGTTGCCCACCTGAGGCTGATGTGGATGAGGGCATGCAGGCAGGTGGGCAACAAGGCAGTTACTGCCTACAGGAAGCCAGTGCATTTTCTATAGGGCCTGGGAGATGTAACATGCACAAGATGGGGGTGGACAGGGGGAAAGGGGAGACTTGGGGACAACTCAGCTCAACTCCCCTGGAAAAGCACCCAGTGAAACTGGTAGCTCTGCTCTCAACTTAGTCTGGGGACTGACCCATTGCCAATCCACAAAGACACTTGCCAAGTGAAGAATTTAAGTAGATGACATCTATTAAACAGACCAAGAAGATGTTGTTTGTCAGTACAGGGGGTGAGATCTAGTCTCTCCACTTGAAGCAGAGGTTTTGAGTTATGGGCAGGGGCATTTTTGAGGTTGCCCATTTACCTACTTTGGTTGGCACAAGGCTCTGCATGCTGACTAGAACTCGCTTTGTTCAGAGGTGATGTTCTTGCAAATCACACCAATACAAGATGATGTAAGTATGCCATTCATTATTACTATTTTCATTCTTGACACATAGAAAAATTAATTTTCTTTTAAAAAGTGATGTATGAAGAACTGAGATTTGCCTGAATAATATACGAACCTATAATCTGGCTTTTAGTCTTTGTCTGAAGCATTAATATTAGCAGAAGGCAATTTAGGATGATTGCTTTTAAGTTGTAAAGCCAATGTTCAATTAGAGCATGCAGTGAAAGACTTATCACTAGTACTGGCATAGAGATTTATTCTCAAAGTATTTATTTTGGGTCATAAAGATGCTGGTTTTGTCAGAAGTGGTACATTTAGAACATGCTGCTTTTGTCTAATATTGCTATGAAAAATTATTTGGGATAAAACATTTTAATATTTAGCATAATGACAGCTTTTTGTTAAAAAAATTCAACACCATGCTTTGAATTTAGTTACAATTCGCTTTGAGGGTATTTCTACTACTGTGCTGTGTCCTGCGCATCATAGGCTGTAGAGGAGAGCAGCAGTTTGCCTTCGCTGACACCTCTTTTGCTAGTTCAGTGGTAGTGGAAGCTGGGGTGATACCGCAAATGTTTTAACAAACAAACAGAGCTCTCAGCAGTCTTCCACAAGTCTGAAGCTTTGTGTGGCATCTCAGAATGAACTTTCTGTGAATCAAGTCTTTGTTGAAATGCTGGGGACCAGAGCTGTAGGCAGCCTTTCCCCTAGCAAGCAAACAAGTATCCACAAGTTCGTGGCTTGTAAAAAACCCCCAAAAGACAAGTGTGTCAACATGTGGAGTCAAAGGGGTACCCACAAGCCCAGCTGGCCCTTGGCTGCATACGGGACAGGTTCAGGGGTGGGTAGCCAGGCTGAGCAGAGTTGGGAAGCCCAGGCTCTGCTTCACAACCTGCCAGCACTGCCGGTGACACCTCAAGTACAGCAAGCACAGCTCACAAACTCTCATCTGTACACAAACCACGGGGCTTACAGGGTGCTTCAAAATGGTAATTCCTATTTTGTTTGCACCTTTGGATTACCTAGACACTAGGTTTTCTAATCTTGAGAGAGGCATGGTGAGGGATGAATTTGTGAAGATCCAGCAACTACAGCAGGAAAAACTGTGCATGCAACACAAGGGATACCACTGGGGAAATAAAAGAGAAAGTAGTGACAAATATCCCGCTGGTACATAACACCGTTACACAGCAGTCAGTCTGCACACTGCACAGGGCTCTTCAGGTGATTGCTTTGTCCCAGGTATTGCTGATTTTCTCTATGCAGTGCCATTTCTTTGCTTCTCAGGCCCCAGTATCCATTCAGCCCCATGACTTTCAAACAGAAGCTGTACGGTATGTGGTCAAGCCATGGGCTGCAGACTCAGGGTTTGGACGAGGCACAAACAGTGACTGCTACAGGAATAACAAAATTTTAAAAAAAGGGCATTTTGCTGCTTGCTGTGCCATCAGTACTTGGAAATATCAGGTGGACACTGATGGGGGTGACCAAGCCCCAAGCCCCATGTGGGAGACAGCTACAGTCAGGGGGACTTGGGTGACCCAGTGCTGGCAGTGGGAGAATGGAGGAGGTGCACAACTGTGCAGTCTGCCTCTTCCTAATTCCTCACAAATTAAAAAGACTTCTAACTGGATCTTAAGGAAGGCTGGAGCTCCCAGAGCTGTAAGGGAGGAAGGCCATCGGGGTTGATATCTGCCTGGGACAGGGGAGCCCTCCTCCTTGCTGGCTCCCATGAGGGGCAGCCACGATCTGCCCAGTCCCAGGGAAGCTCGCCAGTACGCCTTGTTCCCACTCGGCACTATTCATTTGGCTAAGCAGTCAGAGCTGGCAATTCATCTGCACAGAGTCCTGCACTGAATAATAACTCCCAACATCGAGACACAAGGTAGGGCCAGGACAGAGCAGCCAGCTGCTCCTCTCAGTCTGACACTGCCCACTATGCCCAAAGGTCTCGAACCACCATGCTTCTTGCCCCTCCAAAATGCACTGCTGTATGTCAGTTGCCTCCTCATTTCCAAGTTGCGATGCAGATGCCCATGTGCTCACTCAGCCTAGAAGCACAGGACAGACCAGAGTTTAACTAGTTTAACTTCCTGATATTGCAGCTGGTATCTTTCTCCTATCTTCTTGCAACATTCATATAAACAATATGCGTGCAAGCAGTAACACACAGAGGAGCTCTCTGCTGTCAGAAAACAGCCATGTCCACCCCACTCAACAGAGAGGCACTGACTTCTGCAAGGCAAAGGTCTAGACCTGAAGTGCCATCAGGGCAGGACTTGAAGGTAGAAATGCTACCCAGCCACACTTTCGTGTGCTCAGGTTGGCCATTGTTTAGCTTAGCAGTATGATACGGCTAGTTAGAGCAAGACAGCTGGGTATCTGCAATTAATCCATACCTGACACAGACCAAAAATGGGCAATATGGTCTGCTTGTGTTTTAGGGTGCTGATACGAAAATCCCAGGGAAAAGATTAAAGGAGGAAAATGACATAATAACTCCAAGGGAAGTTTATTCCCACAGAAGAAATTGCTGTGTTCACTTATACAAAGCTCTTTCTCAAGGCTGTAGTGATTGTCACCTTGCTGAGATATTTTCCAGCTGCACTTTGCATAGGTCTAGATGGATCAAAATTACACTTTGGATCTGGGCAGCCTCTAGCAAAAGTTTATACAGCATCAAGAAATGGAAAAAAATGTACTAGAAAGTTTCTTGCAGTGAGAACATTTGTCACTGAGATGTTTCATGGAATAAACCCTGGGCATGGGACCAAGAGAAGTAATTGGACTGGCCATGCTCCATGTTTAAAATACTTGTCTCGGGTTTTTCAAATGTGAAAAGAATATCAGGTCTTTCTTCCAGAGAGCAAAGAAGGGAGGGGTTGATGGCATTTGTTTCCAAGGCTCACATATCCTTTAGGCCTTTACCCCGAAGCCATGACACTTCCTCCCTTGAAATGCTGCCAGCATGAAAACCTTCTGCTTATTGCTGTCCTGATAGCTCTGAAATGCACTAAGCTGCCTGCACAGTGTTGCCAGAGCAGGCAGGAGAAGACAGGAGCAGGCAGAAGTATGCCCACATGGGAGCATGCCACATGAGAGTCACACTGCAGCATATAGTGAAATTAGCCCTAGAGTTGTGCAAGGACGGTGTCTCCAGAGAGGCACCTTGCTACCTTGCCTATGGCTCAGGAGAGCCAGCAGAGATGTTTTCAGCATGTCTTTTGCTGGCAGCTCCCCTGGGACATCCATCTGCCACCTTGGTCCCAAGGGGTGCCTGCAGACAAACCCAACCCCAGTCCCTCCCCAGGCTCCCAAGAGCTGGGAAAGGGAGGGAAGAAGACAGTGTGAAACACAGCGGGAACACTGGCAGGGTAGAGAAGACTGTGGCCGGACCTACCACCGTGCATCAGAGTTAAAGAGATCGCAGCTGGATCTAAAGAAGCTGGGGACAATAAGCCAGCTCACATACTGCCAGCCCTGCACAGGGAGAAGCTAGCTTATAAAATGCCTCTGCTTCTCAACTCCATGCTGTGGTTTAAACATTTAGGCTTGCACATGCAATGGCCTCTGCTACTTGCTGAGCTGAGCACCCACCCATCTCATTTCAGGAATGGCTCCTGTGAGGAGCCTAGGCCACATGGACGGGCCCAGCAGGAGGCTGTGAGGGAGCTGGGAGTGAAAAAGAGCAGAAAAAGAACCACAGTTCTGAGGTTCACCTGGGACAGCACCCAATTTAACCTTATGCAGGCAGCCCCTCTTGGTGTGCTGGGCTTGTGGCTGGTTTTGGGGATCCAGCTGCTGCTGCAGATGTGAGGTGGGATGGGGAGGCAGTAGTGGCATCTGTCTGGGAAATCTGTGTGTTTGGAAAGATTGAGTGAGGCTGGCCTGGGCAGTACGGGAGAGTCTGTGCCAGCTGCATGCAGCCGAGCCTGGACCTGAGAAGCTGCTTCTCATTGCACTGGTCCCTCAACAAAGTAACTCCCCATGCTGCCTTTCTTAGCTGGGATATGTTGATTAAGATTTTTTTTTTAATTAATCCTCCATACTATTTGCACCTGTCAGGTTCTGAAGTAAAATAACAGCAACTGGAGCCACCAGTTATCCAAGCAATAATGCAGATGTACCAATAGCCATGGGATTATGGGACCTGATGTAGTCCCTGCTGAGAATGTGCATGCTTCTCAGGGATATCGCAAAGATCAGCACATTAAAGACTGCAGCTAACTGATGCTGTATTTCTACATAGGTAAGTACCCAAGCACGCATTAATTACTACAATCAGGAGGTAATTAAAGGAACTGTGAGCCCCCCTTCCACTGCAGGCAACAGAGACCACATCTCAGCCCATGTGGCTGCAACTGCAGAAACGCTCTGCATGCTTCTCAGGGATATCGCAAAGATCAGCACATTAAAGACTGCAGCTAACTGATGCTGTATTTCTACATAGGTAAGTACCCAAGCACGCATTAATTACTACAATCAGGAGGTAATTAAAGGAACTGTGAGCCCCCCTTCCACTGCAGGCAACAGAGACCACATCTCAGCCCATGTGGCTGCAACTGCAGAAACGCTCTGCATCCTGAGCAGTAGCAAGCTGAGAGGGATAGATTTACACAGTATTTGTTTGCCAACAGGAGATCTGCCATCAATATTTAAAGCTGAATGAATATCAAGAATGGGATGAAGAGCCCTTCATAAGGCAGCATCCATCATTTTGCTTTTTAATTTTGCACTTGCTCAGTTGCTGCACAACATTATATGCACATTGGGTAAATGAATAATAGATAAATAATTCACCAGGTTGCTCAACCTCTTGGTTCTCCCAACCATCATGGAGCTTGGGTGAGTGGCACGGGGATTCTGGAAGTACCAAGTGCAGGGACATGGGTTTCGGGGAGTAGCAGCACATCGACGCATTACTTAACAGTTCTGAAATCCCTCTGCTAACACCACAGCTGCCCAGGTGGCTCTACAGAGGCACATCAATGCCTCTTGTCTTCCCAACACTGCTTAGGAGTCTCAGCAGCCCCTGACCCTTGTCTCTGCTCACTCTGCCTGTGCAGTGAGCACCAGACACCCATCCCTGCCATTTCCAGCATGCTGCAGGGGTGCCAGCAGCAGCACAGGCAAGTGCCCAGGACTTTCTGCTGCACTATATTCAAGCTCCAAGGGCAGACAAAGAAATCTCAGTCCTCCTGAAGCTTGTGCTGAAACTCTACTGGCCATGCGAGCAGCAGAATCAACTTCTGCCACCACTGCTGAGTGGGGAGGATGGGCTTTTGTGCCTAACCCCTGCGTTGTATGGCACAAGGGCCTTCCACACTGTACTTCACAGCCCTCATCAGCACCTTTGAAAGTGACACTTCCTGAGTTGAGGGTAAAAGGGAGAATGCTGCCAGAGTCTGCTCTAGGAAAGACAATAAGACCAAGGATGTAACGATCAATAGCCTCTTGAAAGCATACGAGCTGACTGCACCCCACTCCACAGCTGTTAACACACTTACTCCTCCTGGCCCTTCTATGTACCAGGATGCTGCCCATGGTTTGGCAGGTCCCTTCTGGTCTAATGTAGCTCTCTGTTCACACTTCACCTTCCAGAAACAATGTTGAGATCTGCAGGCCATGTATGCCTGGTTTGAATGTTGCTGGAGCACCCAGAAGCTTTACCTGCAATAAATGCTGATAAATATGTAAGTGGATGGTAAAAGCATGATAGGCTGTGGAGTAGGGACTTAACATGTGCAAATTTTCTGTCAAGATTCTCCAGGAACCACACATTCATCCTCACCAGCATCAACCCTTCCTCTTTACAGTCACATTAACACCATTCAAGAGACCTTCATCTGCTTCCACCCTGTCTCATCCACATAGCAGTAACCTGTTCCAGTGCTCAGCTGAGCACAGGTGTTCTGCCAATGGACTTGGGCGCCTTGATCTCTGGTGATGAAGAATCACAGCCTAACCCCAGGGCTGGGCTCCACAAGAAGGCCCTATAAGCCAAAACCAGAGCTGTGAAACCCCTGGAGCCCCAGTGATATGGCTGGAGAGGCTCCACCTGCCTGTGTTCACTGGGTGGTGCCATTCCTGCAGCCAGGACACTGCCACTTTGCAATATTGGCAGAGTCAGTGCAACAGTCCAGTCCTGCCTCTCAGCCATCAGCACAGCACGCACCTCTACTTGGAGATCTTAGCTTTAGCCTTGGTCAGGTCCCCAGCATGCCACCAGAGAAATAGCTCTGCTGGGAGAGTTGCTCATGACACTGGTGGAGAGTAAACCTGCCAGAAGTACTACAAAGCTTCCCTGATCCAGCTTCTCCTTCTGGCCACTAGAAACACAATCAAGCTGCCTGGGACATGTTTGGTGTAAAGGACTCAGCAGTTCCTACTAGAAGCTGCTTTATGCACAGGAGCTGATTTTTCTCCAGCAGTCATCAGTGGGCTCTGAACTTTTGTAAAGCAGCTTGCTTTGTGCTGCAAACTTTACAGTTACACCAGGACTTCCACAACCCCTGATCCCAGAGGGATGTGAAGGCAGTGTCACCTGCTCCAGAGCAATCTCAGGCCGTCTCTGCCTGCAGAAGTGCTGATCTGATGTGACAGTTACAGTCTAGGTCTGCTCTGGCTTCAGATCTGATTTGTAAGGTATCTTTGTGCATTTCTGGGTCTCCACATGAGATGTTAGAGCTCACCAGCTCCACCTGGTCAGAGTGAGCCAGTAGGATACATGGCACATCTTAAAAGATTAGCAACAAGATTCCTAAAACGTGGATCCTGAAACACAGAAAACAGTTTTGTTTTTCCTACAGCTTGGTTGCAGTAAACAGTCATTTCCCAATGGTAAACTACATCAGCACTCTTACAGTAATGCTTAGCCTGTGTTGGCAAAGGTATTTTCAGGCTGCAGGCCACCAACATACAAAGCCCATGTACAAGAATGGGTCACAAGTACCCTGTAATGTGATGCAGTAGAAAAGATGCACAGAAATTATTTTGGCTTCCACAAGGAGCTTCCTGTTCTCTCCTCACCCCTCTTCTCCGCTATTTCTCCCAATTTCAGCTGTCACACAGACATGCACAGAATCTCACTGTGGCAGTCAAAGTGTTGCTCAGCGGGAAACATGTGCAGGAAATCCCTGGGAAATCATGTGTCCAACTGGTGGTAGGGGCTGGGGGAAAGCATCTCCAAACCACCTCACCCAGAAAAGCCACAACCTTGCTCCAGTCCCTGCTGTACAGCTTCAGTTCAGCACTAGAAGTTACAGGGGATGCAGTAGTGAAATACGCATGGTGTCAGTGTTACGGCAAGGAGAAAGACATCGTTGTGCATGGTAAGAGGACATCTCTCAACCTCCAGTACAGCCTGGCACTAAAATTTGAGAGTTTCGGGACAGTTTGGTTTTTGTTTTGTTTGTTTGTTTTTTTTTTTTTTTTTTTTTTTAATATTAAACAACAAGTCATTCTTTTGTGGAATTTGGAGCCATGTGTTTTGCCATGAGAAATGGTTCAGCATGCGGTAGCTGAGTTCATGAACAAGTGGAGATGTGTCTTTAATGCACTGCATGGATACCTCTTTTAATGGGAAAATCTGTGGAGGTGCAAATAAGCAGAAGGAAGTGGTGTAAGAGACCCCTCACCAGCCCCTGTGGACAGGGCTCCCAGCAGTGACAGTTGGGCCCAGGTCTCTCTGGCTAGCACTGTGCCCAGGGTGGACACATAGGGGTAGAAGTAGAGGTGAGGTGGTTCACTCCTCTTCCTTCCCCTCACCACAATCCAAGGAAGAGAAACAAGAGCACAACATCAAAACAAAAGGTGACCAGATCCCTCTGCTTCCTTGGTTTGTTTTGTGTTGACCTTTAATCATTGCAGAAAGGAAAATGGACTAGAAATTAACTGAAGTGTCTGGTGCTTTCTCCTACTTATCAAACCCAAGATGCTCATATGAGCCCAGTAAGCAATTAGTGCTACAAACCTACAGCCAGAAATTTTCAAAGTCCATTTGCATATAGTTAGGAAGGAAAATGTTGATTAATTTGTTCTGATCCACTTCTGAAAAAGCTGCCTAAATACCACTGGGGAGCTCAGGCAGGTTATAAATTGCCTTGCTCAAGACTGTAAATATTGCATCCATGCCTCCCAGTGTGTTTTAAAGACATCTTCATGGGCTGTGCCTATGTCGAATAGATTTGTTTTAATATTTTACAAAGGAATGCATATTTCATCTGCATGGTGCTTGCAAAGGAAGGATTTTTTATTTTGAAAAGCTTCTTCAGCTGTGAGGAGAGCAAGTGTGGACAAAACACAGACATACAACTGCAATAAGCCAGGATGCTGCAGCTGCTCTGAGATGTGATTAAAAATGCACAGGGCAGGAGTGAAATAAAATGAAATAATAAAAAAAAAAAAAAAGAAAGAAAAAAAAAAGAAAGAA
The DNA here is from genome assembly GCA_013399075.1 of Chloroceryle aenea. Taxonomy (NCBI): domain Eukaryota; kingdom Metazoa; phylum Chordata; class Aves; order Coraciiformes; family Cerylidae; genus Chloroceryle; species Chloroceryle aenea. Next base: position 502,161 of record VWZY01007362.1, on the reverse strand, counting down.
AAAAGGAGACCAAGAAAAATGGAGCAGGTGATGCCTCAGGGATGAGTGAAACAAAATGCAAAGCACAGTGTTGAGCCTTGAGCCTCTCATCACAACTGTGAATGCATCAGGGACCAGCTGAGTCCAGGCAGAGAAGGACCTTTAAATGGTGACTGCTGTTAACTTAAGGTGATCACCTCTTGCCATCAATATCCAGGTATTTACTGATCAGGGCTGGCATGGCATTAACATCAAGGGATCTTATAACTGCATTTGAATCTGGGGATGGTCACTGGATCATTGGATGATCCCTCCAATGCAGGATGACAAAACTTTAAGGTACTTGGACCTGCTGATGGCCTCTTGTGCAACATTAGCATATGAAACCACGTTTTCTCTTTTCCTCTAAGTAAGAAGTGTCAAACTTCAAACAACTTTTTGACCGTGAGGGTAACAACTTCAAGCTTCCTGACCTTGTGGACTGCTCTTCACAGACCCCTTAGAGATCACTCACAAATCAAAGGCAATGGTGCTCAGCACAGGGTGTTACCCAGGATTGGCAGGGCTCCATTTCTAATGTGCAGTGCTGCAGCATTTGTTTGCAGAGCTCTGTGCTGTGTGGGCTGATGCTCTCCCAAAGGTCTGATCTCCTCAAGCCTGGGAGCTATGGAAAAAGCTACATTTTTCTTCACACATAACCAAGTCTTGCCCCATACAACTGCAGAGGAGAAACTGAAAGTGTGAACTGAATACAACATAGCAGCTCCCATGGCCAGTGTAAGAGCCCTCCACTGTCACTAAACCAGATATCTCATTGTGGGGTACTCTGACCCTGCAGCACCAGTGCTGCTTGAATACTCCTGAACAGAGCTGTGAAAGTTGGCTCCCCAGGAAAGTCTCTGTCTCCTGCACCTTCTTCTCATGGCAGACTGTAGTTACACATGCTCAGCAGTGTGCACAGCCAGCTCCCAATAAGTTATTTGCTAGGAGAAGCAATGATACTGAAGTCTGATTCATTTAAAGACCAGGAAGCAACACCTCTGCCTTGCTGGAGCTAAGGATCTACCTGAACAGAGGGCTTCTCTTCTTAAAAAGAGAGTAGAAATGTCCCTGGGCCCTGGACCCCCCATGACCATCACACTTGCACTGGAGGGTGACATAACTCCATGAGACCCTACCACAGTGACAACTCCAAATGCCAGCAAAAGTTGCAGACCTCACCTGAGAGAAAACAAGCCCCATTCTGTGCAACAAGCAGCATTTTAGGGAGAAAGTTAGCAAGACAAGACTGAAAGATCTGCCTTTTAAAGAGCTATTAACATTTAAAGGATGCCTTGAAGAACTTTCTTGGTTCTGTGCTGTGAGCCGAGTTCTGCTGATCTAAATCTGTATTGGCTGCATTTCACAAACACATCGGCTCCGAGTTCAGCCTGGTTTAGCTCTGGCCTTTTATCCTTGGGAAACGTGGCCTGCTCTGAAGATGGGACAAAGCACGTAGAGAGAAAAATGCAATGAAAAACACCAGGAGCTCAGTCCTTGAAGGTAAAGAAACTAGCATGTGCTTGCAGACTGTAGAGTCCATTTGCAGCTCACTGCGGTTATCCTGAGACACTGCAAGCAAATGGCTAACTCAGCAGCCAGCCCATCCATCCAAGGCAACTGAGAAGTGGAAAGATCTAATAGAAATTATGTTGTTATTCACTCACAATGCCACCAGAGATGGATTCAGTTTGGAGGATGAAAAGTTTGCCAGTGTTCAGTCTTCTGCTAAGAGCAGTACATGCTGAAGATCTATGCCAAAAAAGGGCCACTTTGTTCCTCAGACTTTTCCACTTTCCAGCACCCTCTGGCCTCAGCAGCATTATCTGTACAAGTTGCAGAGACGCTTGCAAGGCCTTTGCAAACTGGGCTTTGCAGAGGATGTCATGGTGGCTGCTTGGCTGGGGAGGTGACTCTGGTCCGAGGGCTGGGATAACACAGACAGCGGCATCAGGGATCCCCTGACAGGCTGGCAATGGGCAGAGGGGAGCATGCAGCCCTGTGGATTCACACCAGCAGCTGACCTCTGGCAAGGCTTTCAGCCTGGCTGTGCTGGGCACTGGCAAGGTTTCAGAGCAGTATGAATTCCAAGCAAATCCTGGATGCAGCTGGAAAGAGCCCAGCACATTGCTCCTTGGTGCCCACCCAGGCCATTCACTAAACATCCTCCATGTTTTTATTGCACATTGCTGTGAGGTGGAGCAATGCTGCAATCCAGAGAGGAGATCTGAGACACAGCCAACACTTGTCTTCCTCAGTGGTCAGAAGACAACTCAGCATTCTCAGAACTCCCTCCTAACACAGCTTCAGACACATCCTTCTGGCGAGCTGCTCATGGCTGAGCTTGTGGCCCGACTTTCAGTTCTCTGATTTCAACCACAAAGCACCAAAGCAAGGCAGAGGCATTTCTCCATGCTGAAACATCTCCAAGCTTGGATCATTATCCACTGAAAACCACAGCTCTGAATGCTCAGCTGCACCTAAAATCAACTGCTTATATTAAGTGGGTCCAGAAGACCTGCAGCTGCCTCCTTGGGAGCAGAGGTCATACAGCAGCTGTCCTGCAGGGCGTCTTTCAGGTATGAGCAGCTCATCTAGCAGACGTAATCTGCCTGAAATCGTCCACACTCCTCACTTTGGCTGTAGTATTTGACTGCCTTGCAATCTTTACCAGCTCTATGCCATACAGGGAACTACTGCTAGCTGCTAGGAGCTGGTGGAAGACTGATGGGGAGAGAGTGTGTGTGTCCTTGGAGTAGAAGATGTACACCTCAGCTCCTCCCTGCCAGGCTGACCAAACTCCACTCACCCTAGTCCATGACTGCTGGCTCCAAATCACAACCATATCCACCCTGGGGTAAGTAGCAAAGATAAGAGGCTGGGTTTCTGCTCCTCTTTTCTCCTAATGTTCTCCCTAGTATTAGAAAAACTGCTGCTTCAATCTCCTCTCCTTTACTGCAAGCAAAAAGCCTACAGAGCACAGGAGGGGCAGCAGGCACATGCTCCCCCAGGCACCCACTTGCAGTCTTCGAGGGACATGTGTGGTTCCCACAGCTGCTGGCCAGCAGCAGGAGGCCTTCAGCCCAGCAAACATTGGCAGTGGGTGAGCTTCCTGCTTCCTCTGTAGAATGTGGCTGCCCCTGAGCTACAGCTCTCCTTTTCCACAAGAAAGTGAGCAGGGTATCTGGCCGCAGATGTTTGTGTGGCTACCCTCCCTGCCTGGCCTCCAGCAGCCAGCCCCAAAGGGGGAAGCTGAATTGCTCTCCCAAACACATAACCTTCTCTCTAGATGTGCAAGGGAGGTCTCCAGTAAAGGGCAGGGACAGTGGGCAGGGCACTACAGTGACTGAATATTTAGTTGTTGCATCTGCCTCTGGTTTCATCCCTGTCAAGTGGCATAAACAATCAAATCAACATTAATAAGGGCATTTGGTGGAGGCTTTTAGGTTCTTATTTTGCTTTTAATGATTCATTCAGCTTTCCTCAGCTCTTGCTACCCAAGCCCTCTCCATCTCTTCCTCCCTGAATGAACAAAACCTGCCAGGAGCCACACTAGAAATTCTCAGCACTCTCTGGAGAAATTAAAGGGGTTTGGGCTACATCCTGGCTGTGAGGAATAAAGGACTCTTAAGGAGAGGATGTTTTCTCTGTAGAGGCACACAGAAAACTGCTGCATTTGCTTGAGCTCATTATTCTTAATTAGCAATGCCACAGACTGAAGTAATCGAGCCACTTCTGCTGCCACCACATTCAGCCACACTATGTTTTGTGATAGCATGATGGCATCATCCTCACCAGGTGCCTGGCCCCCTCCCACCACTGCTACAGAACAGAGATGTGCCACCATACCATGGCCGTGAGACCCAGCTGCTGCTCTGCCGGTGCTGTAGCCACTATGGAGGGAACGGGGGAGCAAAGAAGGGAGGTTATTTTCTGATGGTGCCCCCTCCATTTTCTTTTCTCCACTGAGTCCTTGGCCGCACAGCAGGGACAAAATCTCCGTGGCTGGGGAACAGGAGCCAAGGCATGCCTCTCACTACTCCACCCTCACCTGACAAAAAGGTGGGAGGGAGCTACCTTCATCTCTGCATCATGTCAGCCTGAGCAGCTCTCACCCCAGTTCAACCGGAGCAGAGAAACCCTCTAGCACATCTCGCATCTTTCAGACAGTGTTCCCTCCTCCTTGACGCTGATTTATGGTCTTGTCCAGCTGCCAGAGGAGCCCTTTATACCAGATAGCTTTTATCTCAAAATAAGCCCTGGAAAAATACCACAGGCTTTATTTGTCATTTGCTCTGGGAAAGTTTTGAGCTAATAAATAAAGCAACGTTATTTTAAAGGGCAGCAGCTCTCCTGAAAACTTAAACTCAGGTTTCTGACAGAAACAATACCTCTATTGTTTAAATACCCATAACATCAGCTCCTGAAAAATTAGGTTTCTCAGGCTGCAAAGAACAAAACTTTGCAAATCAAACTGCTTCACACTCATGTAATTAGCAATTATCTCCCTGGTGGAAAGTGATTCCTCCACACAATATTTGGATGGATAATACCCAAATGTTTTGTGGGGTTTTTTACTTGTTTTTTTTGTATGTGCACACACACAAACACAGATGCACATCAGGATCTTGGCCAAGTATTTGCCTTTAATCCGCTCTTCATTCCAGTACAATTCAGACCAGAGGTTTCCAATCTTAAACCACAGGAGATTTACAAGTGTTAATGTTGGTATTAGCAATCCCACTGCCTTACTGTCACTAAAACAAAAGTCAGGGATGTGGTCCTGGTGTGGCCAGGCCAGGACTCCCAAGGACAGTTGAAGAGTTCTTGCACAGTTTTACAGAGCTGTTTACAGAGTTTGAGCAAAGAGGTGGGAGTGTTAACTACCCCATGGAGGTATGGACATGCAGGAGGCACAGCATCATGGAGAAGGACCCTTCACTATAAGCTGGATTTTGCACCCTCATTTTCACACAATAGATCAAGGCTATCACACCCTCTACTAAACGTCATTGGAGCAGCAGTCTTGTGACACAACCCTCCAAAAACAACTGTATTTCTTATTATTCTTCTGGTCTTGGGGTAGCAGATGGGGCCTTTCATCACTTTCCCAGATGAAAAAGTTGGAAGGATAGTGAAAAAATGAATGGTCCTCAGTAAACTCAGTGATGTTGACCAAGACTGGGTCCCCCTGCTCAGGACACTAAGACAACCATAAGCAGTCAGTAAAGCCATTAGAACAATGTATATCCATGCGTGTATCTATGTTTTGATGGCAACTCGTAAAAAGCTGAGCTTCAAAGCTGTTTAAACTCTTGAATTGCTTCAGCTCCCAAGTCATCAAGAAAAATCCAACGAACCAGATGACATGCTAGCATAAACCAGCACTGCCGCTACAGTCCTCTGAAAACCCCAGTCTTAGGGCTTTGCCCTGATACAGAGGGTTTAGACACTTTGGATCTAATCCAGGAGCCCTTAGTCATCTCTCAAAGGCAAAATCCCTGTAGCCTTGTAAAGCAGCATGGCATCTGTACCCATGAGAGAAATGCAGAACAGGAGCCACAGGAGGGTTTTTCCTTTCTTTTTAGACTGTCTGAGACAGGGACCTGTGGGAATAATGGAAAGCCACCTGCACCCAACGAAGAAAGCAAACAGAGCTCTGGCAGGCGAGGCTGGAGTGTGGACAGAGCAGGACCACATTACATGCAGAGCTGTCCACATATTTCATTTGTCTGCAGCCTGCAGCAGCTCTCTTCTATGTTATTTCAATATGAAGCTTGACCAGGACTAATCATTTGAGGTTGCTGTTGGCATTCCTGCTTGTGAAGTGAATGGTTCACGGGATACCTAGTGCTTTTTTTGTTGGGACAGGTTTCCTAGTTTGAAGGGAAATGTGACTTCATTGAAATGTGAGAATTCTGAATTCCACCCCCAAGACACACATTGCAATGATGCTCTGGGATAAAATAAAAAAGCTCACAGTGTGTTTTTATGTTCTCTTTCCCCTCTGTACTATTTAACATTGTTTCACAATGTTTCAGTAACAGCATGCATGATACACTCCATTTCTCCCAGCATGGTGAACCAGAATTTTAGGTATAAAACAATCAAGAGAGCAGCTCTTCATGCTGAATGAGACACTAGACCTCACTAAAGTACTCCCCCCTTGGCTTGTCAGTGGGTAAGCTGACAATTCAGCCTAAATCTTTTTTGAAAACTTCACAAAATGAGGGAATCCCCACTGCTTTAAGTGTAACTTCCTTGTGTCCTTCCTTAAGGATTCCCAAAGATGCTGTCCGCCCTCCTCTGCTCAATCTGCAATGGTGGTATCACCTTACGGCCCACCTGGAAAACAGATCCTCCATGGGCAGCTTCTTTGGCCTGGGAAGGCAGTGGTGATTTACACCCCACAAGAAGCTGGCCGGGTAGGGTTGCGAGATGGGAATTACATCTAATTGTGTGCTTGCTTATTCAGGTTTCTTGTCCATCAAGCTGGGCAGCTGCTCTGTGGGACAGGCAGCTGGTAGCCAGGTAGGGTGGTATGGCTCTCAGCCCTGGATCCGCTCAGCCTTGTCAACTTGCTGGCAGAGCAATAACAGACCTTTGACATTTTGGCTTCATCTCCCACCCTCAGCTCACATGTGGCACAACAATTTCCAACATTTTTTTTTTTTTTTAGT
>VWZY01007362.1:443066-495358 GCA_013399075.1 Chloroceryle aenea | reverse complement strand
TTAGTGTACAAAGTGGCTTGTGCAGTTATCAGATTAAATTTGGAGAGAGCATAAAACATCAACTGGACATGTCTGGTGTCAGAGAATGAAATCTGAGGGGAAGCATTTAAGAGCACTCTGCAGCACTATCTCATGAGTAGTTCAGATGGCTTCAACCTAGTCCAGGCCTCACAAAAGGATAGCAAAGAAAGGCGATGATTGGTAGTTAGCAGATCTGAGAGAGGTCGAAGCCTTGAAAATAGCTCAGAAGTAGAAAACAAGGAGGAAGAAAAAATGGCCACTTTTCAAGAGAACAATCTTACCAGCAGGATGCCATACAGTTGCACAGGAGGATATATGGGGCTTCATAAATTCTTTAACAGTCCAAAAAAGAGCCAGTATGCACACATAGACACACACATCCCTGTATATATTTATATGTATATACACACACAAAAATGAGAAAACTATGGGAAACTTCAAAAGCACCTGAGAAAGTTGAGGGAGTGGAAAGCTAAGTCTGAAGAAATTAATGCAAAGCAACACACACATCAATGGGAAAAAACCCAAACTGCTCCTACCTAACCTACATTGAGTAGCTTCTTGCGAAAAGGACTTCACAGAAGACAGCCCAGTGAAGAACTTTGCTTGACATCAAGAAAACAAAAGAAACCCGTGGATGTGCAAACAGTAGATTGAAAAAAATAGCATCAAACCAGCATGACAACTTTCAGTAAATGTGCACCAAGGACACATACACGTTTTTTGTCATTCCATGTCAGAAGTGGAGAACATCAAGTAACAGGGTGACAACTGATAAAGGGGTGCAGAGATTTCCATAATAAGCTGTACACAGCTGATTTGCTTAGTTTAAAGATAAAGCAATATATAGAAGGTCTGCCCAACACTTCTCATTTATCCTTCCTTGACACAAGATCTCTTGGTGAAATTAAAAAGCAATGCATTTAGAAGAAACAAGAGGATTTTTGTATTTTCACATAAAACATGCCAAATTGTGGCAGTAACTAAAAAATATTTTTTGAGGTCAGGAGAATACAATGACTAGAGACAGAATCATATGTTTATATGGAAAATACAGTTACTTTAAATAAAAGTTTAGAAAAAATCATGCAAGCCCCTGTATTTGTATGAGGAGGTATCAACAATATACTTTCAAGGTCAAAGAAATAGGAATAAAGACTTGGTTCAAAGTTGCTGGAGGAAGGTTCATAGCCCCAAAGCGGTGACCCTGGAAATGGTGCAGTTCTCCCACCACCATGCTGTGTGTTCTGAGCTGCGGTCATAGAATGGGAGATGATGGCTTACAGCAGGGAGTCACGGACATGACAGCCCAGCACCAATGAGACCATCACTGCAGTATCTTCCATCTCCTAGGCCCACCTTTCAGTATTGCTGTTGGAGGCCCTTATAAAGGCTGAAGACCAGCTGACGTCTGGAAAGCTCATCTGGCAGACTGGACCCAGAATAGTGGGGCACCTTTCCGTTCATTTGGGAGAGACTGATCTAACCTGAACAGCCAACAATGTAATTTGTGGTATGAGGAGCCTAAGGAATCCAGATGGTTATGGAAACATATGTAAAATATATGCAAATAAGTAAGATGAACAAAAAGAATTGCTATGTCTGCAGACAGAAAAAAAAAAAAGAGTTGAATTTACTGGATAAGGCAAATAATTGAACTCCCTTTTCTCTGAACCAAGTAAGACTCAGCATAACCCCAGGCTCCCAGTGGACAGGATTTCACCAACCAGTTGTTTTTATCCTATGGCAGCCTTCTTTCCCCATCCTCTCTCGCAGGCTTTACTCCTCTCAACATTGTGCCTCACAGCTGTGCACTTCGGCCAAAAGAGGTGGGTTTGGAAATTAAGATGCAGAGGGCAAGCAGGCAGCCCAAGGTGCACTTCCAGAGGTTACATCCTCCAGGCCTTTCCCATGGCAAAGTGCTCTCTAAACTTGATCATTCCCTTCTCCAACAGTTGCAGAGGCCGAAGCAAACCACCCAGTTACATGTCTGTGATGCTATTCTCCAGACAGGATAACCTGGAAGGACTGCTCTGCTCCAAGAAGGGAGCAAAAGGCTTTTTCCTCTCCTGGAAAGGCTGGAATCATGATGGTGGTGTTCAGCACCAGAAAGTGACTCTCCTTGGGGAAATGTGAGCAAAGTGGCTGCTTTATGTCTGTGGTGGGGATACAGAAAGGGAGAAGATCTCCCCATGGTGAGCTCAGCTTTGTGATGGGAATGAAACTCCATCTCCTGGCTGCTGTGAGGCAGAATCCACTGACCAAGCTCAAGCAAACTACTTGCCATGGTGGGGGGATGTTTGCAGAGTGAAATAACTTCAGTCTTTAACTTCATGCGCCCTTGGATACATTGGTATCTTCCTCTTATGCCACAGAAGCATTGACAGCTTTTATAAGGACCAGATCTGGGACAACATACAGGCAAGGAGAACCATCACAAAAACCCCATGATTCTGCCAGGGTCCTACTGTTGGCCAGCACCTAGACTGGACACAGGACTGAGTCTGTTGGTGCTCAGTGGGCTCCTCCCACCAGGGCATGATACCTCCTTGCTGTTAAGTCCCAGGTGTGCTGTCCAGCAAGAACAACAGTGACTGCAGTTGGCTTGGGACTTCCCAGACAAACAATTATTGAATTTTCCCTGGTATTGAACAACTGCATCCAGGGCCTGGGCAAGGCTATGCCTGCAGCAGAAGCAATGCACACAGGCCTGCTGGTCACCAGAGCTGGTTACTATCTCCCTTTCAGTTGTCCCACCAAGTGGAAAAAACCTTAATGTTATTCCCAGCCCTTGACCTGACTGTGGTAACCACGGTGGGCCACTACCTGTGGTCCTCTTTTGTTTGCTGTGGGGTGATGCAAAAAGATGGGTGACAGTAAAAGCCAGTCTTCTCCTGGGACTGCTTGAGCATACGTGCCCACGGGAAAACTCCACTCCAGATCCCTTCAGTCTTTTTATACTCAGAGGAGACTGGAGCAGTAAGATCTATGAAAAGTTTTCAGCTGCTGCTTTGTTTTCCAAGGCAGCATGTTCATCAGATGGTGGAGATCTGTGCTTACCACACCTCTCTGTAAGGTGGTTTGTTTGTGGGAGTCATCCATCACAGTTACAACATGACCCTGTGGCCTGAAACTGGTTTAGGGACCATCTCACAGGGGACCCATGAAAGGTGATGAACTGAGCATATGGTGCCTTCCTGCACCTGTTGCAGGGGGTACCACATGCCTGATGTGATGAGGACATTACTCACCTTTACAAATAGTTTTGCTAACACACATGAACCTGAAAGACCTAGTGCACATTTCCTTCTGCTCATCCTCACTATCCACAGCTCCCACAGGCATATACAGAGCAACCAAGAGGGAGAGTGCACTGGCTGTACCTGACAGCCTGGTGCTGCTCACAGCTGTAAAGGATTTTTCAGTACTGCTGGAAATAATCCCTTATGCAAACCACAGCCAGAGGGGAAGTCTCCTGGTCCTCCCAAGCCACTGCTCCTCCAGTGCCAAAGCCCAGGCTCCCCAACACAGGTGGATAATGTCTGGAGGGAAGGGGGAGCTTGCACATCCTTGATTTCTTCCCATTGGACTCTCTTCATCCCGTTCACCATCAACAGGATGAAACTGGCTTTTAATCAAATTAGGTTTGTGATTTTTTTCCCAAAGGCATCTCATGGAAAATGATTAGAGGTCTTCACTCCCAAAACAGCTGCCAAAAACTACTACAGACGGCCTGGGGTGTTTCCTTATTCACCCTCCATCAGGGCTGTTTCACCAAGGGGTAACAGGAAAGCCACCAAGCCCTTTCACTCACCTCGCATTGCCCCTGTGAGACAGACCCCCTCTAGTATAGAAGTGGCTTTGCTGTTTGCTATATGAGAAGAATCAGGCCTGGCTGAGATCAGTTCTACCACTGCTCTGGGGCAGGGAGAATGGCTGCAACAGGTCCCCATGTTAGTGGGGCCTGGAGATGTCCCCTGGTCCCTGTAGGATCCAAGGATAGAGACTGGGAATGGTTCATGATGAAGGGAAATGCAGAGCTGGGAGACCACTGAGAGGTCTGCGTTTTACATGGACAGAGAAGAGGTGCACGGACACACAGAAGAGGAGACGAGCCACACAGTCACAAATGTAAGACCATAACAATGGCTGCAGGGTTCTCCTCATCCCATAAAACCCTGTCAGAAAAGCAGGGAAAGGGTGGGGATCAGCTGACAGGAAGAAGGTTCCAGTGCTGAGAGTCCAAGACTCTGGGAAGTACAGAAATGCAGCTGGTCCTGTCTCTGGAACATTTCCACCAACTCTCCCAAAGCTAGGGATCAGACAGATTTAAATATAAGGTCTCTTGATTCTTATACAAGGTCTAACCCTACACTGGAGTCCTTTGGGAAACAAAACCAACAACCACAAGTCCCTTCCCTTTGGTGCAGGAGCTATGGCTTTGCATCCCTAAGCATGTCGACACACATTGGACATGCTTCCCTATGGCACCAACTACAGCTTCTTCCAGAGATGCCAGTGTGGTGTCCAATTAACTCATCAGTCACAGCTCCATGAGCTTTGCTGGGTGCAAACTCTCAACTACATAAATAACAAATAGGAAAATTAACATCTTATCTCTGTTTCTCTGCTCCTTCCAATTGCAAACACAGCTGGTGCAGGCACCTTGGTGTATACACACGCACGCACACGAGCACACGCACATGGAGAAGCAAAGTGCCTGCACTCCAGTTTGATTATTCTGCATTTGGTGATAACTTCAGTTTGTGGCAAGGCTGTACACATAAGTAGAAAATAAAACTGGCTATAATAGACCTCATTTTCATTAATCTTGCTGCTTCTCTTTCTGCTTCACCAAAGAAAGGAACTGATGCTAATCAGAAAAAAGGAGTCTCCTTCACAGAGCTGGTGAGAGTTTGCAACAGGCCTGCATTGGTTATTTTCCATATTCCCCGGAGGGTCATGTAAGAGCAGACATTTAGTCCAAACTATATTACTTGGCTAACAAGATTTACAAGCAGTTTGAGACAATGCAATCCTTTCCAAAATGAAGGAAAGGCATTTAAAAAACCCCAAAACTCTAGAGCTAGTAGAATGGAGCTGAGAGCTTCATTTTGTGCAGTCTGGGTGTGCTGCTTTCAGACTATGAAGGCTGAATTAAAGGCCAACTCTGTATATTCAACAGTAGCCCTTATCTGAAACACCATTTTTCATCTTCATCTGGATTTTTCCCTCTCTCTGCGTCCCATGAATCTTATACAAACAATGAAATCTAATCAGGCTGCCCAGCCTTGCCTCATTGCTGCTGTGTGTTACTCCACGTAGCCTTCGTTTGTCAGCAGCAAAGCAAGAGCAAAGCATGTATCAGTGCAAACAGGAATACTCAGCTAATGCAATAACGCTCTCACAGATGGATGCCTGCTCTGCAGTGTGTCAGACCCCCAGCAATCAGAACTTCTCGTTATTCACCTGAAACTGTGGGATAATGTGATTAGCTCTCCAAAATGCTTGATGGTCACAGTATCATAGAAACCAGAGATGGAGAAACCAGCTGCATCATACTGCTATTTACCACCACACCTATGTATGCATCCATGCATGTACACCTAACCTCCCTGCTGCCAGTGCAGGATGTCTCCCTAGAGCTGAGTACAGTTGGGTTTTAAATTACTCTGGTGATGGGGTTTCTAGCATCTCCCTGGGAGTCTGTGAACTAAGCAGGCAGGTGCCACCCACTGTACTGACTCCCCAGGTAACTAATTTTCAGTTGCCCCATCGCCCTTGCTATGCATCCTGCAGAGTTCCCTGACAGAAAGCAGTCTTGTCCCAGATCCATCAAGTTCTGCAGGGACATTGCTGCTCTTTCACTACAAATGAATCCCTCAGGCTTTCTCCACCCCATGTCCCTGGTCCTACTGGGACTGTGGATTGAGCCGTGCCCATGCAAGCAGCTGAGGTATCACTGCAGAGGGATGAGGAGATGTGGGTGGTCATGGTGCAAAAGGAAGGATGGCCAAGGCAGAGGAACTTCAGGACAGGTCAAGGACCATGCTCAGCACAGGAAAGGATGTACTGACGTGTGCCTGGAGGAGCAGAGGGAAGAGTAAGGAAGCAAACCTTGCTCCTCTCAAAAAAAATAAGGTGATACATTAGAAATTCTGCATGACTTTAAAGACAAGCTACCTCCATGCACTTCATTCACCAGGTTTCACGTGGGCTACAGGGTCTGGTAAGTGCACAGGCTGTTTAATATTAAATTTACTATTTATTATTTACACAGCAAAAAGTGCATGCTAAGGAACTCTTCCAAGGAAGACTCACTGAGCCTGGCCCCAAAAAACCTCCCTTGCTCCTCCCAGCAAGGCCAAGAGGAACAAACTCTTTAAAAGTCTGGGAATACATCCACTGGCAGCACGGGTGTATGTAGGTCATGGTGATACAGCAGAACCTGGGGTTGTGGCCAGGCTGGGCCAAGCTGTCTCGGGACAGTGCTGTGGCTGGACCTCTTTCCTCAACCACTTCCTGCAAACCAGGTCTGCTCATGGTGTGATTTTCCTCTCCACCTTCCCTGAGCTACACTGCAGGGGAGTTGTCCTGCTGTGGGTATTTTCTGATTTCTAGCACGATGAAGGCAGCAATGGGAAAAATAAATCATTTCAAAACAGTACAATGCTGTACATTGACAAAGAAAAGAGAAGAGTGAGGCTAGACTGGGAGTGCAGGGGATGTTTTCTCTAAGGCTCTGGACATGAACATGGGAGGACAGCTCTGCAAAGCTGCAGGGAGGGATTCTTGTAGGAGAGGATGGAAAAGCTCCATCTCTCTTTGGAAATCCCTCTTATTTCAAGGGGTAACACGAGAGTGCCAGATTGCCAATCAAATACAAGAGACGTTAAAGCTCGAGGTACCAGCAAAAGCCTTATACCTCAGGCAGTGCTTCTTTGAAAGAAAAAAGCATATTTCTCTCAACTGGTTCAGACTCTGGCTAAATTTGTAGTGGCCTACAGTACACCCAGGAGCCAGCTAAAGCCACTGTCTGCCTGGCATCCTCATGCTGCTGCTGAGAGCACGGGATGGCCCCTTCCTCCTGTGTCAGCTTTCTCCCGGGGGTTCTGGCTGCATCTAGCAGCCTCAAACCCAGATCCCACCATGTCCAAAATGGGACAGACAGGCTGCCCTCCCCATACCCTTGAAAGTCCCAAGTGCTTTGTTTTGGAGATGCTGATAGCAGCCATTGTCTTCTGAAGCAAAGACTGGGCTTATGTATTATGCCACCAGCAAGGCGTGTCTCCTGGTGTGCCACTGAGACAGTGGTGACATAAACAATCACAATGGCTTTCAGGGGGTTTCGCGCTGATGCGTTTGGAGTACCTACCTCATCGCCTACCTCCCAGACACAAGAGCCATTTAGGAGGAAAGACTTTTTAAAGAAAGTAGTTGTGAAGTTTGCCCCTTGCACAAAGCAGTAGCTGGCAACTTCTAAAGAGAAAAAAAATAGCAGCAACAGCTGTCACAGGGTGTCTTTCAGATGATACTCTTATCCTCACCACACCACAGTGAGACAAAATTTGACAATTTCATACCAATGCTTCTCCCATGTAGCTTCCATCAGACTTCTCCAGCACTTCAGTGCTTTTCTTTCCTGAACAGACTTTTATCTGTTGATGAGAAAATGGAAATCATAGCTCCAGAAAATACTTGTAAAATCCTACTGCAGCCAAACAGACTGCAGATCAGACTGTGACTCCTCATGACCAATATGTGTGTGTAGGCCCAAAACACCAACAGATAGCTGGGGAAAATTCCTTATCCAAATCCCACCACACTGAAAATTTCCATATATATATATAACGGAAGTCCACATCCCTTAGCTTCCAGGTACTCAGTGGTTTGCCCAATGCATCTCAAAACTGCTCACTGCTAGATGGACAGGGCTGTGTTGCACTGGACCAGCAGAACCTGCCTGGTAAACTCAGCACAGAGTTCAAAGTGGTATAAGAAGCAGCAAGCAAAATACTGTAGCTCTAAGATGATGTAAGATATCACAAGTAATAAGCAGCAGTCTACAAAGTAGTTTATAAAGGGCTTGATAAGTAACTCAGCTGGATTACACACAAGACAAATCATTTCTGTCCTCATGCAGCTGTCCATCTGCAGTGTGCATGGAATCATCCCTGCTCCTCACATCTCAAGCACTTCAGATAAAAGGGTGAGAATAGCTGCTAGAATCAGGAAACACTAGGGAAATTTTTCACTTCTGAAAGAGATGAGTGATTCTGCATTCCTGATCTCCATAACTGGGGAGTACTTGATATGCACAGATGTGCAAAGCCCTAAATGGACAAACAACTGTGAAAAGTTCAAGAAGCAGACTGTGCTGGCTGATAGCTCTTTCTTCACTGAAAAACACGTTTAGATAGAGGCACAGACTTACACCTTTTAAAGCTATACTGATTTCTGCCCTGGGAAATACTGTTGAAATTTAGGAAACAAAATATCTGCAAGAGGGACCACCCATGGTGAACCTGCATACTGTCAAGTGCAAAAGCTACAAGCACCCACTTCTCTGACCCCTTCTCTGACCCCACCACCTCCAACACATCAGACCTGCATCCTTGACAGAGCCTCCCTGTCTGTCAGCCAGGGGGGATACGACTACTTCAACTACCCTAATGTCTCAAGATTTTGGCCAGGCTATCTCCATTCTGGCTTCTCACGAAGGGTCCCCTTCTCTCTGCTTTGAATTGAGTGAATCATGCAAAGACATAGACATGACGACGAAGAACTTGCCTTATTCTCCTGAAGCATTTGGGTTAGTACCTTTGAAGCGTTTACTTGTAACAAGGAAATTTCGTCTACATACGCAGTGTGTGTGAGAGGGACACATTACATCTCAAGTATGTGCTTCCTTGCAGGTTCATCCACAAATGCACAGCAAGGCTGATATGGCCAAAAGGCACCTAGCTCCTTGCAGAGCACTGGTACAATCAGACCAATAGTGAGCTGTCTGCATTCATCCAGAACTGAAAGGCCTCTGGGACTTCAGACCTACCCAATAGCCCTATTCCTCTGCTTGCACAGAGATGGTGAATTGTGAAGATCCTGTTTGGAGAGAAGGATATTCCTGAAATCTGAGCCTAGTGCGCAGTTAAGAGACAACTGAGGGGGAAGACGAACCCCTACGGAAATGGCATCTGTGGTTTCAGAGTCACCAAGCATTTGGAATGTAACCATCCCCAAATATTGCTCATCAAAGCAGCCTTAATTAGTCAATTGCATTTGAAGCAAAATGTACAGATGTGTGAGCTGGGGCACTCCTGAAGGGTGTTGAAATTTGGATTTATGTGCGTTCCACTCTGTGGTGAAGCCCAGGCTATGCTGTGTGGGGACTATGGATGCCCTTTCTTTCCCCCTTGCATGATGGTCAGGGGAGCAGCTCCTGTCCCCAGGCATGGGCTCTGCCAGTGAGCTGAGCTGCTGCGTGGAAGTTCCTGGGGCTCTCCCTGAGGGAGGGAGCTGGCTCATCCCCACCCTCCCTTGCACTGTCTTCAAGGAGAGTCCTTCCAGGTGTTTCCAATCTACAGTGCACTTCCGGGATCTCACCAGGCAAGACAGGTTCACATCAAATGGAAAGACACCAGGAGATCATGTCTTCAAAATGCTTCTGATCACTGCCTTGCATCCCAGTCCACTGCACCAAGCAAGAGTTGTCCCAGCTGCCGCCCACTCTGCATCCTCATGTGCAGTGGCACCACTGGCATTGCCTGAGAAAGTCCCCAGCTGGGCACCTCTGCTATGCCTCGGGCATGGGGATGGCGGGTCCCAGATCACTAAAGGAGAGTCACCCCCTGCAACTCATCCGTCTCTCACATAGTACTCTGCTTCTCACTGTAGCATAGACAACATCCTTCGGCCCCCACAAGCTCACTTGGCTTATGCTCAGCAGCAGCAGGCAGGCTTTTGGCTGCAGATTTCACCAGCAGCCCTGAAATGGAGCTCTCTATAACATGACATTTCAAGGCAGTCCTGCAATTCCAGCACCTCTTACTCTAGATGGTTCAGCATTACCCAGAGCTGATTTTAAGCCTTAAAGGGCTGGTTTTCACCATGCCACAAAGAGTCATGTCACTGTACCCTGGAATCACCTATCTGCTAGAGGAGAAGGGTTTGTTATGAAGGAGGACAGAAGTGTCTGAGAGCTTGTGGTGAAAAAAATAACTTGAACAATCCCACAGCAATGAATTAGTTAATGTTTTGGTTTTTTTTTTCAATTCCTGGGCTGCCATTGCACCTGGCAACTGCAGGTAGGAGCCTCCACAGCAGCCAGCTGTCTGGTCCTGCTGGAGCGTGGGGTGTGGGAGAAGACTGAGCAGAGCTTGTGCTGTAGCTGACATTTCCAAGCACAGCTGCATCAGCAAGGCTGGCTGGGTGCAAGACCAGGAGCACACTGAGAGGTCTGGCTTCCCAAAGCACAGCAAAATAACAGCACAGTTCAGCCTTTCCTCCAAACTCATGACCATAAGACGTGCACTTTGCTGCCTTCACCCATCTGCTTCAAAACAAAGACCCACATCTCTGCTGGTGAGTAGCAAGTCGCAAACAGTTCACCTTCATCTGAGAACCTGCCCAGGAAAATTGTGCAAACCCCACATTCTCCCACTCTCCAGTCAGTGGCTTGTCAGTAAGGCAAGGGGAAAAAACCTCTTCTGGCTGAAAGATGGCTTCCAAGAGGGCTGTGGCATGGGAGAGTGTTTCTATTCTGAGCCACATCTCACAGGGTCTCCAGTGCCCATCTGCTTTCCCAGAAGTTGCTTTAATTTCTCAGGAATGAAGGGAGGGAGGGGCAGGCTGCAGAGACCCCCTTTCAAGGGAGCTGCCTTTTGGCACCATGACAGTGAGCTTTCAGCTTCAAGGCAGTCACAGCAAGGCAGGGGCAGGCAAGTATGCCATAGGCCACTGGCTCTGCTGTTTGCTCCATTAGGTATGCCTAATCCTGTACCATCAAACACGTCAGGCTCTCCAGTTCTCTACTTCCTAGTTTATTCTCCCAGGCAAAGAATTTACCTGGCTTGTTCCAGTGTAACTCCTTTCTAAGGCAGGTTCAGAGACTATCCTAGCTTCCACTGGCTGGGTAATAAACCAGGATAATAATTCATTGCAGCAGAGCAATTAGCAGGGCAAAAGGAAAGCAGAGCAAGGGAACAATCATGAATGAGAGCTGGTGTGAGCCACCACATCTGCAGTGATTTATTTTCAATTTCACTTATTAAAACCACCCTGGGTATAGATTGCCTTTCCCCACTTCATCTTTGTTATTGCTCCACCTGCCTTGAGACTGGGCAACATGGGCATTCTGATAGACTAGCTGGAAGCCTGCATAATTTCCCTGGTGCTTTCCCCTGCGGTGTGATGAATCCACCACTCCAGAGAGCTGTGGCAGCCACGCTAGGTGAAGTCCTTGCTTTCCCCAAGGCAGGTCTGTGCTGCAGTGCCCTGAAGCACAACCGTTTCCCCACCCTTGAGGTGATCTCTGTTTACACTGGCCTGCACTGGCCATAAAAACATCAGACAAACATATTTCTCCTTTCTCCAGATGATCTGCCATCAGGATCAGGGGACAGGAGGATACATGTGGGCTCCTGTGACTTGCTGTGTCAAGTAGGGCATAGAGAGCTGCCAGAGACATGGAGAAATCAGGCTTCAAGAGAGACCTCTGCCCAGCAAAGAAACTGCCCAGCAAAGAAACTGCCCAACCAGGAGCAAATCCACACTGTGCTCCTGTAAGGGTTAACCCTGACTGCTGCTGGGCCAGCATGGACCTGGGTTCAGTGGGTCTGCCTGATCTCATGGACACAAACAGGTCCCAGGGCAGTTACTCCAGGCTGATCACTTGAGATATTAAAGCCCTCCTGTGAGCTGAGAGTTGCTGTAGCACAGATTCCTTGCAGTACCAGAAGTTATGGTGGTCAAAGCTATATTTCCCTTAGAAAGTCAAGTTGTTTCAGAGAGATGCATCTCAATCCTTCACCAGTGAAGACTCTGCACACCAGCCAGCATGGGATCTGTTTCTGTGGAAAGCATAAAGCAAACAGGGAGTTTTTCCCTCTTGCACTGATGGAGACCACAAACATCTCTCCCATGCAGGTGAGAAGCTGCACATGACTCCCAAATATGCCATGGTCTGGACTATGCTCAAGAAATAATCCCATCACTTTAATAGAATCATAAAATGGTAGGGGCTGGAAGGGACCACTGGAGATCATCGAATCCAACCCCCCTGCCAGCACAGGAACACCCAGTGCAGGATCACCCAGGGCAGGACACACAGGAATGGNTCTGCCACACTCACAGTGAAGAAGTTTTTCCTCATGTTGAGGTGGAACTCTCTGTGTTTCACTGTGCTACCATTACCTCTCATCCTATCATAGGGCACAACTGAAAAGAGACTGGCCCCTTCTACTTGACACCCACCCTTCAGATAATAGCTTCACCAGTTATCAGTCCACTATTTTTCTCTCTTAACTTTAGGTCACCAAAGTGTTGAGGGTTGGTGCTGCATTGATTCTCTTCCACAAGAGTTTTGCATCTTCTCCCCAACATGCTTGTGGCTTCCACATCCCCAAGGGTTTGTGAGATCAGATCAGTCAACTGAAAGGTGTTCATGGCCAGATCAAGCAGAATCTGCCATCCTGTTTTTTTGGACCTGTAACAGGACATACTGCAGCAAAACCAAATAAAGGGCACTGATTTCACAAGTCAAAGGCTTCTTCAGAGCAACGGAAAAATACCTACTTCCCATGCTAAACTCGGATTTGTACATTCAGCGCAGAAGGAATTATGGCTGCCTTATCAGAAGGATTTATAGCTGCAGTCAACTCAGAAAGATCACAAGGGTGTATTTACTTTCTGACATATGTACAGGTTTATCACATGCTCTCCCTTGAATATGTATGTCCTTGAGCATATATACACTCAAGGCGTCTTTGGGCGGAAGTCCAAGAATATGGCTGAGAGAATTTTCCTGGGCAGTTAAGCTTCCTGTCCAAGCACAGAGGATTGACAGCACAAAAAATGCTGGAGAACAGGTTTCCTCACTTGTGCAATGTACTGATTTGGGTCTAATTTGCCTTAGCTGCCAGGTACTAATACAACAAGTGCTTCAAACAGACATGCTCCTAAAGTGCTCCCCTCGCTCATGTGTGCTGGGCTATACGGTTCCACACTGTGATTGTGCATCTAAAATTACGGCAGCTGATAAACTGAAGGCAGAAAAGGAAGTTAGAGCTCAAGCAAAAGTCTGCCAAGTTTCTAAAAAAATTCAAAGCACAGTAATATTTAAGACCGTACATGAAGCCAGCATTTGTCTGTGTTTCAGTCTGCCTTGAAATCCCCTGAGAAATCAACCCACGTGGAGGCAGCTTAAGGAATGGAAAAATCAGTCACTTATATTTCTCATGTCTTTTTTAGTCTGCAAAGTACAATATGCAGTGGGAAAATGAGATCCAAACCACTTACTCAGCAACAAAAGCAATTTTGGTTGTTTTCAGCTTGAGAAAACCAATGGTAACTCTTTGTAAGGCCTCTCCTGACAGAAGCCTGTGGATGCTTACCAGTCATCTAACCTCAAATATGAAAGCTTCTCAGAAGAGTGCACTTGTTCACTAGCTCCCCAAATGATCTTTAGTTCCATTGTCCATGGGTACATGTGTTGTGACCCAAAAAAATCACTTCCTCCCACAGCTACTACTGCAGTTCTAGCTATTTAGTGCTGCACTCCCAAGTGCAGGTTTTTAGCTAGATCTTCTTAAATATCCAAAGGAGATGAGGCCCCTGGGCATTTGTGCTGAGTCTGTGATTGTGACCTCCATTTCACACAGACAAGTTTTGAGAGATCCCATCTGTCAAAGTTCCTGTTCCACTCAATCTTGCAAAGAAAACAGGTTCTCTAGTGGTGGGAGGCAGACACAGATACCCTGGACAAGTTAGGAAGAAGGTGAGGGTCACATTTATCTCTTGCATATCTTGCATATGCACACATATACCCTTTGCTGTGTGTGTCAGCACATCTGTGTGCTCTGAGCTAAGCCTGGAAGGAGAGTGCAAGTGTGATTCCCTGATGGTTTCCCATCCTGGAAACACCTCAGCAAGGACATTTCTCTAAAATTCAAGCAAGGAAGACACGGATGCTCTCTCCAGCATAACCAGTGTCTCTGCAGGCATTTGTGTGCTGTGGGCCAGCATGAGCCAGTGGGCCACCTACATGATTTTCTGCCATGCCATGGACACCATTGGTACAGCTGCACATGTAGGGGAGGGGGAGACCAGCGTGGCCTGGGGCATCTACAGAAGTATCCTAAGCTGTTATTCTCTGGGTGAAAGGAAGTGACAAGGTTTTTGGATCAGTCCCTAACAGCAACAGGTAGTACAGAGTACAAGGCCTATGCTATATAGCTGGCTGCCCCTAGGTGGAGGGAAAAGCTTGTTGTAAACTCTTCATCCCAACCCTAATCGGGTTATGGCTATTGTAGGTCCACTCTACAACACAGGGACCAAACTCCAATCCCAAGACAAGGTGGTAAACTTCAGCTGATAACAACGTAATATGGGGGTCAAAGGAGACTCAAGTATTCTAAGCAATCTAACCTAGATAAAGGTAAATATTTGGTGGGTGGAGAGGGACAGCCCTGTGGCTGCAGAGAAGTGGGAATCTGGAAAGAAGCAGAAGGGAGTGGCATCATTCATGGCTCTGCAGAGACCCCCTGTTTGCCTTTCCATCGGGGGCAAGCACTTTGTTTACATTTTGACTCATATAAACATGTTTGCATCTTTCCCCACTCTTGGAGAAGAGGGAAAGCTAGCAAGAACCAGCCCTCAGCTGCCAAAAAAAGTGCCTTGGCCTTATCCAGGCCAGGGTGGATACCTAGAGAGATCCTTACAAATGCTTTCCCTGAAGAAGCTGCCAACGGCCCCACATCGCAGCTGGTAGGTATTTCCTGAGATCTGATGATGTTAAGTTGCATCTGGCATTTGGCACAACCTCTTAAAATCACCACTTTGTGCAATGACCGATTTTCTAAATACCATCACTCATATTTTAGCTGCTTATCAACTGTAAAAACAGCTCACATGTCATGAGTAGTGCCCTATCAGCAGAAATACCTTTGCCTGTGACAGCTTCAACTCCAAATTTTGCTTCTGAAGTACTAATTGCTCTTATGGCAGGAGTTTTCCACAGTTTTCCTTCTGAATACAAGAGAACTGAGATCCTTATACAAGGCAGAGTAAATCACTGCATTTAAGTAAAGGTCACTCACTGCTCTGGCTTAAGGAAAATTTCTTGATTTCCTCTAAATGTCCACAATTCTCTTTAGAGCAATAATATTTACTATCAGAGCTGTCCAAAAAGGTCTCATTAAATGTTGTTTTCCCCCACAAAAGTTATCTTGCAATTATTTGCTGAAAATTTCAAGCCCTCCCTGTCCTCCAAACAAAATGTTTAAATACCACATTTCTGCTGCCTAATTTTATAATATTATTTTTAATACTATTATAATAATTTTATTATTATTTAATAGTAATTTATCTATTTACTTGCAATTGTTTCCTACCTATGTTCCTTCCAGCATTTCATTAAGTTTTCAAAACTGTCAAAAAACGCAGGGGAAAAAAAGGAGAAAAAGGAGAAACTGATGCTTTTTTTTTTTTTGGCTAAACAGATTTTCTAAAGCTGATGAAATTCTGAAATGCTACAAAGTTACCACAGCCTTGTTTTACATTTCATATGCCGTATCAGAGATTTTTTTTCTCATAAACCCAAGGAATTGTGGAAAAGATAGAGAGTAGAAAAAGAAAGAAGTTTAAGAAAGTAAAGAATTTCTTCCCCAATCCTCCCTGTGACTTGACAGTTACCTATAGTCATGTCTGGGAAGATGGAATAAAAGCCAGAAAGCAAAAAAGGTGAAGATTCTAGGGTCTGGGTTGGTTTAGGGATTTCTTCTGGATTAATCTAGCTTTTTCTTATTTCAGCACTGAGAGGTTTTATATTTTTCAGTTAAATTTCTTTTCCCCCCTCTTCAACCACCTCTACCCTTCAGACTATGTAATTATTTTTCTTATTTAATATTTCCCTAGCTCATCTTGCATTTGCTGCCAAAAATAGGGCTCAGCACTAATTATTTCTGTTTCTGGGAATAATTAACTCACACAAGAGCCCTCCCCATATGCAACCTGCATCACTCCTGCCCACATAGTGCATTGTTGTCTACATTTATCACATCCAAACATAGTTCCATAATTCTTTGTGTACAGAAAATTGTAAGACATTAGACACCATCCACCTGCCCTGGTATTTTGGTCTCCCTCCAGTCAAGATACACCCCAAAGCCTCCATCCCAGTGAACTGCTGTCTCTAAGTACACACTAACCCCAGGAAGTCCAGAAGCAGGCAGTTTCCTAGTGACAAGGTATTTGTCTTCCACTCCAAGTGTTCATTACCGCTGGTGAGATACGGAGATTGAAAGCTCTGAGGCATTATCAGCCTAAAGTCAACACATACTACTAATAATCATTACTTCTGCACTGCATATTGCTCAGCACCCTCAGCCAGATTAGCTCTGCTTTTTGCATTGCAACTGTACACATGATTATCCACACAGTTTACAACTAACAAAATTACTCGGGTGATTACTAAAAACTACAGATACAGCAGACTTTTTTTATCTCTTAAACTATCAGGTTTTATCTCTTGAACTAAACTAAATGGGGCTAGAGAACCTCCAGGGCTAAAAAAGCAAC
The DNA here is from genome assembly GCA_013399075.1 of Chloroceryle aenea. Classification (NCBI taxonomy): domain Eukaryota; kingdom Metazoa; phylum Chordata; class Aves; order Coraciiformes; family Cerylidae; genus Chloroceryle; species Chloroceryle aenea. The sequence continues at coordinate 478,543 of VWZY01007362.1, read as the reverse complement.
AATGAAGTGATTGCCACAGGGTTTAAGTGATTTTTTTTTTCCCCCTATACTTGATTGTTTGCTTTTTTTCAGGTTTACATGCAGAACTGCCTTAACCATTCTGGCAGCAGCATTGCCAGTGCCCGTTTCTTATGTCAAGAAGCTGAGTGTGAGCGTGACCGCTTGCTGGGGAAGGTCCTCCCCACAGGCGCAGCCAAGCCAGTGGAAAGCAGCAGGGAGAGACAGGGACAGAGGGAATCACTGCCCCAGAATTGCAAATTTCTGGCTATTTTCAGAGCGTAACTGAGTAAGTTTGTCTGCTGCTTTTATATCTGAAGCATAATACTTACAGTCCTTTAAACTGTTTGAATTAAGGGGGAGGGGGGGAGAGAAGAAAAGAAAATCTGGAATAAGGACAAAGCAAATAGATGCTATTTTCAGAGAAGCCTCTGATGCCTCTCGATGTCCCATACTGGACAGAAAGATAAATGCTAAAATCTTACAACTTTCCTACTTCCAGAATGTGTCACAGAAAATCCCGGCTTTGCAAGGGGTCACCCCAGACCCTCCCTGTTTTGGCCAATTATATCCTGAGTTTCTTCTGTCCAATGTCCTGACTGATACAGCTGTGCCCTTGCGTGGACCAGAAAATCAATGCTTGTCAGTTTTCAGAAAGCACTGTGTTTCCCGGCTATACAGCTCAGGTTCTCCACACCACGAGCAGCTGTCCTGGTTTTGGCCTTACAATGCACATTCAGAGACACAGACTGGCTAGGAAGTAGGTGCCAAGCAAGATGAAAAAAACTCAATTAATTATTTCAGAGAAACCACATGCCCCCACACCATGAGCTTTTACTTCAGGTTTGAAGTGCAGTGTGGAGATTCAAATGCAGCCTTTCAGTCTAGCAGCAGCTAAAGCATATCAGGAAGCCTTTGAAGGTCCATTGGTTTCCCTTAAGAGACGCTTGGTGATTACAGATGGCAGGAGGAGGCTGTGGGCAGGACACGGCTGCTGTTTTTCTACTCCCAGCAGACTCAGTCCCACTGCTAAACTGGAATGAAACCTCACCCCAAAGCCCACTGGCTGGCAGGAGAACTGGAGCAATGATGTATTCCAGGATGTTCCTGGGGATGGTTCCAGACCTCTGTGCCTCAACTTCCCACTTGCAAGGGCAAGATTTATGGGGGTTTTAGGCTTCTACAAAGTCTACAAAGTCCTTTGGGCAGGACGTGGTGTTATCAGGAGCTGGTATGGCAGGGCCCTGCTTTTGGTTCCTGGATGTGGGAATACTGCTCTGTCACATGAAATAATAAGCTGCTGTGGGTGCTGGGATAGAGCGAGCAGAGAGATGGTGCACAAGAGGGAGAATGCCACAGCGGATGGCGATTTGGGACAAAAGCATGTGGCCCCCACATGGTCACAAGGAGAGGCATAGCTGTGGACTGCAGAAGAGATGAGAGACAGCAGAGACAAAGCGGGGGTAACCCATCTCACCTGCGTGCTCTAAGGAATCTGCATTGTGCTTAAACTGCCCAAAGACACATGCTAATACACTAATACTAATAAAAGGGATCCTGTGTGCACCAAGAGAACTGTCAAGCAGGAGGGTTTCCAGCACAGGCAGGATGATTACATAGCAAAGAGAGAGGATGGGCTAGTTTCCCCTGCACAATCCCTGTGCTAGAGAGGAGCTGAGATGGACACTTCTGGGGCAGCAGCCCCCAAGCATGCAGGTTTCCATTCACAGAGCCTCAGGCAAATGGGAGATGCTGGATGCCAGTTCCAGCCACATGCAGCAGGGCAAAGATTTTCCTGACTGCCCCAAGACATCTATTTTAAAAATACTGCATATGTTTCCTTTCATTACTAGTCATACTCATTTGCTTTGAAAGGAGGTTACAAACAAGGAGAAAGCCCCTCGTTAATTAAGTGACTGGATGGGCTCATGCCTCTGGCTGAAGTGATTTATTGCCTCCTGCCTCTCTCAGCAGCCACAAGACCGCATGAGCAAGCTGCTCAGCTCTTGTATGGAAATAAACTTGGCAAAGACCAATATGGAGGAGATGGGATTGACTCCAGTCGCTGGCTACCTGTCTTTTAACCTCTACACAGTCCTTTGGATGGAAGGACCCCAAAAAGGGAGACATCCCTGCATCATGCTGATCACAGGCTGAAAGCTGACCCCAGTTTTGCCAGCATCATGTTTGGTGTTATTTTCTCTGGAGCAACAAAATTTGCTCACACTTGTCATTTATGAAAGGTGTAAATACAGAGAGGATAAACAGACAGAAATATCCTAAAATCTCATCTACAGGCATTTTTTCATGCACAGAAATACCCCTGCTCTCTGCTAATCTAGAGGGCACTTTGTGCCATCCTTGAAGTCGGTCCCAGCAACTGAGTTATCAGACAGGTTTTTGTCTGCCTTCAGAGAGAAGGCCAGAAAACACCACTGGGAATTGGGCTTCCCTGGGTAGTGAGAACAGAAGGAAAAAGTTTTTTTAAGATTATTGGAAAAAAGATATAAGGAATAACATAATGGAAAGAGGGAGGGAAAAAAGAAGACAAAGTGGAAACAAAGTTTAAAACAAACTTCAACAGCCATCAGGGAAGCAGAAAATAAAATGAACCCCTGGCCTCTAACAAGGTGTTCAAATGCCTTGATTCTGGGTATCAACAGAAACGCTCAGACAGGCAAACCAGAGGGATGTTCTTCCGAGCAGCTTGCTGGTTTTTCCTAGAGTTTAATAATAGCAACTGTATTTATACGACTAAAATGTTTTTGTTAAAAGGCTAAGTACTGGTATGTCACACTAGTCACTTTAATTTAAAATAAATTCTAAAAGTTCTCACTGGAAAAGCTTGCAGCTAACTATAAATATATGAAATTATCAGATTTTTTTTTTTTTTTGAAAGCAGATTTATTCTTCTTCAGAGGCACTAAATTGCACAACAGTGCAGCATTTTTGTGGCACAAATTTCCAAAGTCCTGGGAGTCAGGATTTCTAACTGATCTTGCTGTATTTCTTTTTCAGTCCTTCTGCACAGAGCAGCAACTCTGGCTAGGTTGATGTGGGGGTTTGGATATATGAAGAGATTTTAAAAGACAGAAGACAAAGAGAGAAAGGGGAAAATGAAAAAGGAAGAGTACTGGGCAGGGTGAGAGCCCTCATCTTCCCTGTTACTCTGAGCATTTGGACTGAAAACCTGCCCAGTCAGCTATGAGACTGAAAGAGCTACCTAGACTCCAGTCCTGGGGCTTCTCCAGGTGAGTGGCAATGGCCCCAGATGCTCACTGCATTCATCACTTTTCCCTAAATGGAAACTGCAGAAAGTTTCCCCTGGGAATGTCCAGCTTGTGCCCTCCACTGGCTATACCCATGCAATAGGGACACCTGCATGGTGTACTGGATGGTGCTCACTTCCCTCTCCTTCCCAGACACAGAGAGCTCTTTGCTGGTCATCAGAGAGCAGAGACCAGGTGAATCCCTTGATTTCTGCAATGCAGAGAGTGCCCAGCCCTACCTCCCATCCCCAACCTGGCCACAGCAGGAGAAACCACAGGAGGATGCAGGTGACCCCTTCCACTGAACACTCAGGATGAGGCAAAGGAGGTTCATCTGCACTTGAAACCTCCTGCAAACTGACCCAGCCCTGGACACTCCACCAGCCCTTCGGCCAGACACTGTCCAGCAGCACCCTGCCAGGAAGGGGAAGGCAGGTATCAGCTTGCAAAGGGAACAGCAGCTTCCAGTCTGTGCTTGCAGAAAGCCTAAAAACATCCTTGATGGTCTTTGCACACGCTTTTTTTGGCTCATAAATGTCGCCGGGGCGCGTGACATCATACATTTGTGTTGCCCTAGCAGCGGGCCCACAGCAAAGCAGCAGAGCTGCAGCACCGGGTGCAAAGGCCAGCAGCACCCCAATGGACTTTTCAGCAGAGCTCTGGTCCCACCTGAGGCTTCAGCCCCAAGTGAGTCCTCCAACACGTGGCATAGCTCTGTCCCACTGGGGCAGCCAGAGGGCATGTCCATTCACGGGCCTTTGCCAGACGCAGTGTTTGCACTGCAGCTGTTATAAAGGATAATTATGATGAATTCCTTAGAAGGGACTGAAGTCAGCCTGCTACCAGATAGCAGGAAATATTTATAACAATCACTTCCAACTTCAGCCTTTCATCTAAAATCTAAACAGAAAGCTGAAATCCCCAGGCCTGTAAGTTGATACCTTGGCTATATATGGTCAAAGAACTACACGGGGGAGAAAAAGATGCTAAGTCCCTAGCAAGCCTCCTACACGCGGCACCAACGAGATCCATTAACCTCTGTAAAATTAACAAGCCTCTGTCTCAATCGGCTTTGAAGTGTGATTGTCACTCTGTTGCCTTAAGAGCTCTGGTTTCCCAGGGATGTCTCAGCCTGCCACACACATAGCCACATGTACGACAGGGTGCAACACGCTGGAAAAGCACAGGGATGTCCCCTGGCCTCACACGCCTGCAGTGGCACTTCTGAATTACACAGCACTATTAACTACTGCAAAGTCGCAGGGTGACCCACGGCACTCCTGAAATAAAGCACCGCTAAGCAGAGGGAGGGCACTTTGCAAGACTCTCACTGGCAAACAAGGGAATGAATGGTGTTTTGTGGTACTCAGGCTTGCAGAAATGAGAGCATAAACACCTCCTGTGTTGGTTCTAGAAAATCACAAGGCATTCAAACACTTTGCTTCAGATGCTAGTAACGACTGCAACTTGCCCTTGGTGAAGAAGTTTTTTTGATAGCAAATGTCCACGTTTTCCACTGAAAGTTCAAAATTTTGTTACGAATCCCCCACATGTCCTTCCACAGCAGCAGGAAATGAGCTGTAGAGTGCTACTCAGAGAGGTGCTTCATGTGCCATGTGTGTTCCTGCAGCTCCCTGTGCCTCCTGGCCAGGAGCAACAGCACAGGGGTGCTCACGCCCCCAGTGTGGGCACCCGGACTGGCACAGGGTCCTACTTCACTACCTGGGGATGAAGAAACTGGAGTTTGTCTGGGACAGTAGTGTTTTCTTGTCATCCTCCTCTGCTTTTAGCTGAGCATTTGCTAATGTAACACTACAGATGTCAATTCTGCCCTCCCATCCTCTTTGGCTTGCAAACTGTTGCCTAACTCCCAGCCTTCAAGTTTACTGTAATGCTGGAAGAGTCACAGGCTTTGTTGTGTGGTTGGGAGGGCAGGGACATGCCTTCTTAAGGGAGATAGAGTCGGGATGTATGCTCACAGACACACAGGCTTGAAAACCAGCATTATGGCTTTTCTTTCCGGGGGGAAATAACAAGTTCATAGCCCCTGAAGAATCAACAGCTTTGTCTCTGTGATATTAAGTGCCTTCTCTCCCCAAGACACTGCTGTGCACATGCACTTCACCACAGAGATGATCTCATGCTCAAAAGCAAAGAGCTGGCATTCCTGCTCTCAGCCTGCTGCATGTAGGCTTTTAACAGCTCACCCGTAACATTAATCACAACCCAGTCAAGTGAGTTCGCCAACACACATAAGCCTTGAGATGGAGCTCACAGTGCTTGGTCCTCACCAAGAGACCAGCCTCTGCATAGGGCATCTCATAAAGCAGTCTGACAGGCAGATGGATGAACCCATGTGCCTCTGGGGTAGCCTTTTTCTTTTCCATTGTAGTTAAATGCCTTCCCACCCACCCTGAATTCATTACTTGCAATTCAGTTTTGAGAAAAACACAGTGAACATATGAATTTTTAAAAAAGAGATATTATCAAAGAAATGTCATGTTTCCTTTTGTGAGATCTAGCATGCTGTCTCAACCTGCTTATTGTTACTACGCAAACAGCAGCAAATTCATTTCTGTATATGTCCCTGCCATACGTGGTGACAAAACCATGAGAACCATTTCTATTTAAATACAAACCCTCTTTTGTTTCTTCTTCTGTAACTCAAGCTGTTACAGCAGGACATGGTCACAATACCACCAACGGACCAAATTTTGTTCTTGGTTCCAAAGCAGAGGTAAGTCCAGCTAGCTACACCACAGCAAATGGTGAGTTCACAGGGTGGAAACAATCATCAGACACAACAAACCACTTTGCAGTGACAAGTAAGAAGATTTGGGCTTGAGAACTGCAGTTTGAAATACAAACCCCAGTAGCTTTTGCTGGTAGTTATATTACGTGGGCTGTATCACGGTGCATATTTGGCTTATTCTAACCAGTGCATTCACAGCAGGAGCTTATCCTCCACAAAGCACCAGGCTGTACACAAATGCACTGCCACACATCCCAGTGCAGCCTGGGCCATGTGTTCAAGGGCCACCGAGGCATCATGATTTAGATCCCAGTAAAACACAACTCAGTTTTTGCCACAACTCAGTTTTGAGCAGAGGAAACGAGTGGCAGGATAGAGAGGAGGCTGGGGTGGAAGCACAGATAATACATGGAAAGACAAGAGATCTCTAGGGGGAAAAAAGGGTTTTCCAACGCAGGAGGAGGACTAGGTGTGGTGAGGAGAGACCTTGATGCCTGCTGACCTTTTCCAGCTCCCTCATGTGCTCCAGAGCCACTTTGCTGTCAATCTTCATTCTGCATGCCTCAGAAATTTGGTTATCTCTGACCACAAGTCCACATTGCTCCCTGCCTGGGTTGGAGAGAAAAAAGACCAAGCCCCAAGCCAGAGGAGTGGTATTTGGATGTAGACTCATGCAACCCAGCCAATTACACTCCCTAGCTGGCGGGCAAGAGCTGTATGCACTCTTTCAGGTGAGCAGGCAACATCCTCAGTAGAAATCTGTGTGTTACAAATATTTGCTGGATCATCTCTCAACAATTTCAACAGATATTACCCAGGGGTTTAGTTACTGGGGAAAACTCTTCAGGTTTATCTACAGTCTTTTATACTCCTTTAGACTTAAAATAATGCACTGCCTTTGTCTGCAGTTGATAGCTTTGAGATTTGAAAAGAGCTCCTTTGTCAAAAGAGCAGCCGTGGAGCCTACCAACAGAATCAGTGGCCAGATGATTAACCCTCCTCTTTCAAGGCATTTTCAGCCACAGCCTTGGCTGAGCTGGCTTCCCTCTACCAAGCTGCAACCATCCTTGCAAATCCTCTGGCAGAAAGGGGAATTATTCTCCCTTCCAATGTCAGAAGCTGCTCCTCAGGCCTCAGAGCCCCCATCCACATCCACAGGGCAAAGGCAAAATAGTCTTGTGCTCCCTGCCAATATATTTTCCTTCCTGCACTTGGTGGAATCAGTGCAAAGAAAGCTCCCATTGACAAGATAATGAGAAGGAAGAAGTACAAGCCTGAAAAACACAACTCTGACAGGATCTTTTAAAAGGCAGACAGCTTCCAGAAGGAAAGAACCATTCTCCACCACATCAGTTACCTACAGACATGCAATAAACTGGTTGACAATGAGAAATTACACAATAAAAGCTCTGCTCTAACTCATTAAGATTTTTCTTATGACTCCAGGTATGTGTAGTCCCAGTGTATGCTGAATTTTATTTATGTCTGTATTGCAACCACCTTTGGAGAGCTCTGCTACAGGGCACAGAGAGACAGAAGAAGAAATTGAAGGTATTTCATTCTGAAGCTCAGGAGAGATGTGAGTCATTTCCACTGCCACGGCATACAAGCAAACCTCCACCACCCTCACAACCGAATCTCAACCAAAGAGACTGCACCTGTACATCAGGATCATGGCTCAGGACCTTCCCAGAACAGTAACTCTCTGCAGGTCACTCACTGTTGTGACGTGTTGTGATGTGGATTTCTGTCATTGAGGACTGAAGTGGGCAAGGTTGACATTTTATTTTGTCCCAGGTGTCTTCTCTGAAAAACAAGCCAACTCCCACTCTTAATCTATATTATTTCTCCTCATCCAGCTTTTAAAATGAAAAATAGGTGTGCTTCTGTGGAGTTTCCAATTTTCTGAACACACCAGTAGACAGAGAAGATCCTCAGGAGATAAGAGATGGGCTTTCCTGGGAGGCAATACCCTCCTGGGTTTTGCTTCTTCTGGCAAAACCTGAAGAGAAATCTTTACACTGATTCCCCTTTACTGGTAAGCACCAGGGCTGTGTGACCCATTTTGTAATGGACTGACAGAGAAACCAGGGAGGAGCAGGAGAGAGCAATGCTTGTGCTGGCATGTCTCCAGACCTACTTTGCTCACCCTGCAGCATGTCCCCATCCTTGGAAGAAGGTCTGTGTTGGAAGGGTTTCCCCGGATGGGTCAGCAAATGCTTTGGCTTCCAGTCTCCCAAGGGTATAAACTCAGCCAGTTAGTCTCAGGTTTGTAACAAGCTCATCATAAACCAGTCTGTCTCAGCCTCTCCTTTTCATACTATAGCTTCACACCATCTTATTGCATTAATAACACACTGTTCTTTCTGCCTTAAAAGTCATTAGTGCAGTGGTGTTGGGGAGATAACTGCTGCCAAATCAAGGCCCTTGCTCACGATAACTGGTGAAAAGAGTACATCATTTTACTTCATTTTTAATGACCCAAATGAAAGCCTAAAGCTATCCATGTTCAAATGTGTTAGCAGAGCTCACCAGTTCTCCTCTAATTAGGACATGTGCCTAAGCTCAAAGAGAAATAAATGAATATAACTCATAGCAAAAATCAAAGGGTGTTGTACCCTTGGAGTCCTGCAAGGACTGGAGGGCAGGTATTACGCCCCACTCCCCAATGGTTCCTGGCAGAGATCACTACCATACTGAGCTCGGGTCCAAATCTGGCACGTGGTTTTGCAGCTCCCACCTGCTCCTTTGCAGGATTTTCCATCACATAACTAGGGTGCTAGAAGCAAATCCTTACTTGCAAAGAGCTGTTGCACAAGTTGCCTGACTTAATATATACCTTTTCAACATACTGGCTTTCACAGAGAAATTGAGATGCTGAAGTGTTGTTGCTTCACCTTCTGCCACAGTTGCTGTTAGCAGGAGTTCACAAAACACTTGGCCAGAAATCATCCCCTGCTTAAGGTTCCAGAATTAATGAAGGAATGTTTGGTTCAAAGTGTAACTTGAATTTTCTGTGAAGCAATAAACACACAAAAAAACCCATAACCCCAAACTTCAATTAGTTTATTCAGACTTCCAAACCAATTTATTCAGTTGCAACTTTCCTGAAAGATAAAGCTTTCTTCCCTGAGAAGAAGAGGGAAGGGATGAATATAATATTAAGTATGGGGCTCTTCATGTTACCTTTTTAGTTTCACAGAATCACAGAATCACAGAATCCTAGGGGTTGGAAGGGACCTCGAAAGAACATCTAGTCCAACGCCCCCTGCCAGAGCAGGGCCACCTAGAGTACATCACAAACCTAGAGTTTCCCTCTCTCACATGCATGGACCCATCCACACAGAGTGTGACTACCTTGATACCAAAATACTGACCAATAGCAGGAAAATTCAGATTAATTTAGTCTCCCTTTCCCATGCACAGTGATTTTTCTTGGCAAGGACAGAAGAATTTTCTTTTCCGCACGGCTTTTACCTTTGCTGCCTGGTGCCAAGCCAGGGCTCTCCCAGCAACACACTGAAACTGAAACTTGTGCAATTATCAGCTAAATGCATATAAAACATGGATGTCAAAATCATTCTGTAGCAAGAGACAAACAGCTTTTTCTACCTAGCTGTTGTAGACTTGAGCACACCAACCTTGCTCTAAGCTTTGATGGGACTAGGGGACTCTGAACATGTCCCTGAGCAGGTTGCGGGAACGCTGGAAGCATTCACCAGCAGCAGAGAGGAAGCACTCATACAAACCACTGGGATTTTGACCCCTCTTTCATTTTTTCTTCCACCCCTCCTTTTCCAATTTTTATCATGACTTCACTTCTCTTTTACATTTTCCTGCCTCATCCCCACAGACGCACTTCCCTGGGTTGATCCTTCACCTACTCTGACTGCTGAAGTGTAGGCATAGGCAACCCTTAGGTATATGGGCACCTTGAGGCATATGCATCCCTTTTGGCGATGGCTACAGTTTCTGCTTAAGTTCATCTACTCACACCAAGAAGAAAGGGCAGTAGGGCACATTAGCTTTGTAGCTGAGCTGTGCAATACCTGAGGGCGACAAACATATTGTGACCATGAAGCAGAGCAGAGGCTGAGCAATGCCACACTCCCTTGGATGTATAGGATTAAATGCTTGGGTTTTAAACACTGAGAATTTGACTGTATTGTCTAGAAGGTCTCTGCTTTATACAATACACATGGCTAAGTGTCCAAGTAGGTTGCTATGGCTCTCCCTTATCACTGGTGCTGGACTCTGCTCTCGTCTCTTTCATTTTGCACCTGAGACTCCAAAGTGCCCAGCCATGAGATAACAGTGACTGGGAGTGGAAATCAGTGTCTCTCATGCCCCAGATGCATGGCCTGGCTGCCTTGTCCCCATTGAGAGCCAGCCTCATGCTCATGACCATGAAGCGATAGACATCTCCTCTCACAGGTTTCCTCCAGCGCTGCCAATCTCTTGCCCTGCATCACAGCCAGCAGCTAACAGCTTCCCAGCATCTCCACTAAAAATACACTACTTTAGCAGCTTAATGAGCTCCCCAGGTTGAGTCTTTTACTGACTCCCCACAAATCACTGAGAGGACAAGCTGCTGTTTCGGTTCATTAGCAAGTGCTTTGTAGAAATCTGTTTGTGTATTTGCAAGAGACCAACGCGCTCATTCATACTAGGTCTAGGAAGACTTGAATTGAGAAGCAACTTAAACCTCTCAGCTTCCCTTCCAGCTCTGCAGGACTGACAATAAAGAGCAATTCTTCCCCCAAAATACAACAAATTCTCCCCTGGCACACCAAGGGCCAGGCAGGGCACTCCAGATGTTAGTCAGCACTTTTTTTTTTTTGAGCTATGAGATTCAACAAATTTAATTTTCACCTCAAACACAAGTGAAGAACCCCTGAGGCTTTAGCTCTTGGCACAGCAGAGGAAAACATCAGAAATGCTCAGGGAAATAAAATGAACTCATGGCATTGGCATCACTTTCGGATCTTGTACCATTTTAAGCAGACAAATCACCAGGGAAGCTGTTTGTGACAACATCACAGATGCAACTTATGGGTTCTGTGCATGGACCTAGAAGAAAGTGGAGACAAAGACCATGCAAAAGAGGAATGGAGGAAAGAGGATGGAGGAAAAGGAAACCTAGCTTTTGCTTGCACTTTTCAAACTTACTGTCTTCTGGAGATAGAAACCCTCTGGCAATTTATATTTACAAATTAAACCAGACACCACCTCCTTTGGCACCCAAGGATGAACTAAAGCCTTCCTTAAATGTTTGAAGTTGCTGAGGAAGAGGAATTTTGGAAAACTTCAGGCTGGTTCTGCAGTTCTACTCTGACAGCTGGTATGAATCCATCTAAACTTCCCCTTGTCATGGTTTTACTACATTAACTCCCAAAAGCAGCTATGGGATAAAAACTGCTGCTGCAGTCCACAAAGCCTGCTGTCTCAGCTGGCAGAGTGCAACAGTGAATGTTTGAATAGAAGCCCTCCTGGCTGGAAGAGGGCATGGTAAGGGATCAGAAGTTGATGCGCAGTGGCAAAGGAGCAGGGAGGGGAAGTAGCTGCTTTAGCGGCTAGAGCAAACCTGTGGGAAAATAATGTAAGATAAATTTGCAGGATTGTGGAGCAAAAAGGAACACTGTCGTGGTGCTCCATGGAGATAACAGGAGGCTCCTGGATGTCGGGCAGGTATAGGGGCAGGAGTTTTGTTTCCTATGCACTGGGATAGAAAAGCATGAAGTCTGTTTCTCTTTCCCAGGACAGTATTTACAACACTCTCCAATTTCCTCTAAGTTTTCTGGATAGCCCCTCCAATGATCAGCACCCAGCTGCATGGAAGAGCAGAGCAATGCCCTTTTCAGTGACAGAGCTTTAGGATCCCATTACCTGCTCTGGGAGAGGAAGGACACTACACAGAAATAAGGAGCTGGTGGACCACAGGAATTTTCCTAGCTCTTCTTTTCAGATGTGTTTCCCAGATAAGTTTAATAAGCATAGCCCCTAACCCACCGCTGCCTTCAGATCTGTTCATTAGCACCTTTGTGAGGGCTCTCCACAACAGCCATTTCTCAGGGGGCTGAGATGCAATGTTTTAATTGTATATAATTAAATACTGCTCCCTTATCTAGATTTCAAAGTTTACTGCTGGGGCTTCAGTATCAACGTTCTCTTCACCTCTAATTAGCTTCCTTTATCTGTGCAGCCTTGCTTCTTCCCCCATGGGGACAGGGCTCTCCTGAAGGGAAGCTTGGATTGCATCTAATTATTGGCAAAGGAGACAGAGAGCAGGTGAGCACTGGCCCTGTCCCAGATATCTGTTGTGAACAAAGAGAGATCAGATGGCCACAGGGAAGGTCTGAAGGCTCGCATGTGTATGCACGCATTTGGTCTTCCTGCTCCATCTGTAGGTCACTTTTCATGTTACCCCATCACACATTTGTGGCAGAAGACCATGCAGGACAGAAGCCACCTGACTGAAGTGCAACCCAAATGATAAACACTTTTGCCTGGCTAGCATGTAACAGGAGAGGAAGAGTTCTCAAGAACTCATCTGACCCAATCCTGTCCTAAAAGAGACAATGCACCTGATAGCTTCCTTAAATTTTTCCACAGTGCCTCTAAGGTGTCCTCTGTTGTTGACAGAGGTCACCTACTCCCCCAAGCTACTCCTGAGTGGATGCATTTGTACTAGGAGGAAATTTTCCCTCCTGTCTAATGTGAACCATCTCTGTTGCTTCCTTAAGTCCCTGCAGACACAGTTCATAACTTATTGCTCTTTACATAGCTCAAGGCTTAGGCCTTCCTTATACCGTGTCTTTGTAATTTAAACAGCCCCAGTTCTTGCAGTCTCTCACCTTGGGTCACATTTCTCAGAGCAACAGTCATTTTCTGTGCTTTCTATTGGACTCTTACAACTTCTTCTGGAGTGGCATGCTCAGAACTGGACACAGCTGGGCAGAGAGAGTTTAAGGATGGCTGCACTTCTCGTGTATATCTTCAGGATGACATCTGTCTCATTTATTACAAGAACATGACACCATGAGCTCAGATTTGGCCAATAGGTCACATTGTTACTCCTCAACTCACGTTGTTCCCTTCCCACTTGAATATGCGCTTATTCTTGCACAAGCACTTCACAGTGTCTTGCTTCTGCTCAAACTGGTTCCCAGACTGTCTCTGTAAATCTCCATCCTACCTTAAATAATACTTCTAGACTCTCCACTCTATCTGCAATTTTAAACACCAAACTTCTTCATGCCCAACAGGCTCCTGTTGTGGACAAGCACCTGCTGAACACTTTTTCACCCCCATCAATTGCTACTTTTCTCTTCCCAGACAGGTTTGATCCCATCACCCTGGTGGCCCATTCAGCCAGGGCTTCCTTACGACAGTACTGAAACAAGAGCAACATTAAAAGCCCTCCTGAAGCTCAGTGGTACGACAACCACTGCCTCTCCCTTACCCAAATGGCTGACATAAAAGGATATTAGGTTGGTTTTATAGGATTTGTGTTTGACAAATGCATGCTGACTTCTTCACCTCCTTGTTATCTTTGGAGTATTTACAATTAACATGTTGATTTATTCTAGGTTCTTTTTAGGTACAGAAGCAGACCTAATCTGGCTGAGCTGCTTTTGAAGGCAGCTCCTGAGCTTGCCTGCAGATCTCACCTATTACCCAGGAAACCTTCCAAGGGGACTGCTAGCAGCTCTGAGAACCCTTCAGGCATTCCTCTAACAACATGAGTCTAGATTTCAGTATGCTCACTGGGACTGAGAACATATAGGTTACAAAATTTCTGTCTTACACCTGCAGACCTCACAAACACAGACATCTACAGGGGAATCTGCTTCTTGGTGGAATCTGTGTTCAGCTCCCTTCCCCTACTTCCTCTGCATTGTTAAGGCATGGATAGGACATCTCCTTGCCCTTTTTCTCATCCAGTTCATGGTCAGCCTGACTCTGACCCAACAATCCCAAGCTGCTCTGTTACAATCCTCCCTACTAAACTGACCCATTTTCAGGGTTTTGTATGATTCTGAGTTCCAGATCACTGGAGAGCTTGTGAGTCAAGTAAATCTGTTACACTTCTCTCCCTTTACCCTGTGGTAGGATCATTTGTGCCTGGGGCATTAATAGTGACCTTGTTTATATTATTTTTACCCTTATGTAGGAGTGATATCCCCTTAGGTCCCACAACATATCCAGTTGCTATGGAGGAACATAAATTTCAATAACGAAACTTAAAGTGCAAATGCAAATCTACTCAACTAAGCAAATGTAAAGCCCTGTGGTGCCAGGTAAAACCTGCTCCCCACCTGCTCGAACCAAAGCAACAGGTTTACATCTCATATCCAGCCCCCCATTCTCAATGAAACCAGCGTGTCTTTCCCCTGCTCATTTGATCTCTGTTTACTCCAGAATTCCTGCAGAGTATTTTTTTATTCTGCTTCATACGCTGTGACAGGGCTGTGTATTCATGTGAGAGCTGTGCAGTATTAGGACAGCAGAGCCCAGGGTGCAGAAAGGAGGGCTGCAGCCGAGGACACACAGCTCCTTGGAGCACAATGTCTGCAGTCTCCAGACAGGCGTGTTTCTTGCGCAAATCTAAAAGGCATGTCAGGGTAAGTCATCTGTCAGAACACGGGCGAGAGCAGCAGTCAGGCTGCATGGGTAATGTCTTGGGTCAGAAGGTAGCAGAGCCAAGGCCACATGAATGGTGCAGAAGTGGGAGGGGAAGCACCGGGGATAAGGGTCAAGCAGGGGAAATGGTTGCAGGCTGAAGATCTGAGCCATTAGCACTGTAAGGCTGAGAGGCTGCGTGGGCAGTCTGAGGAGCTGATGAGCATTTTAACAGATCAAAGTATTTCTACTCCAAATTGTTTGCAAAGGCCAACATATAACTACTTTGTTCACCTGGAAGCAAGCAACAGAGTTTGGAAAAGAACTCAGAGCAAACCTATCCTTTTTTCTGTTTTGTTCTGGATCCAGCAAGAAGTTTCATATTCTTCTTACATCCCAGCAAGCAAGACAACAGCTTTGTCACCTGGTGACAGTACATCTGGCCTCTGGTACAAGGCTCTCCTCAGGGCATACTGGGCCTGTGGTTCATTTAGAATCACATTGCATGACCCCAAAATAGTGCAGTGCATGACTACCGCACACCAGTGTTGTAACAGGAGCAGATAATGAAACTTAAAGAGGATTCACTCAAACACGCCAAAGAGCAAAGAAGCTTCCTAACAACAATGCCATAAAATGTAAACCACCTCTAGGAAAAAAAAAAAGGTAGTATCTCTCCATTGGATTCCACTCAGACCATCTCCAACCCTGTCCTCAGCCATTTGAGAGCATCTGCACTCAGAGGACCTTCCCCTGGAAAGGTCTTTGGTCTGATTGGGCAGGTATAGTCCAGCAACTCCATCTCACCCAGTTCACAGGGATTCAGTCTGCATCCCTGTTCTCCATTATTAGTTTCTTTCTCATTGCCAGATACATTTTACTGTTACTTTGACTGTGTAGGAAGGAGTCCAGACGCTATGGAAATGGAACCATATAGGGACTAGATGGAGGAGGCACATGCTGGTTACACTCTTGCTTGCACAGCAGTGGGAATATTTTCTCTCTTACACTAAGATATTTTTAAAACAGAGAATGCCGTTATTAGTTGTTGTCACCCAGGATCCAACATTGCCATTCTTGGAAATCAGTGCAACGCCTCCAATGGCAGTGTCAGAAACATTATTAGTAGAGATTTTGATATCTCCCAAGATGTCCTCAGGCTAAATGGCATTTATAACTTGGAGAGGGCTGACCTTAACTCCAATCATGCCTGAGATTGTGAAAAAGAAAACATACCCATTAATACCAGTGCAGATGGGCCACGCACCCAGACATCAAAACCCCCGTGGCTGTGAAAGACTAACTTTTAATCAAAGCTCCTCATCTGAAAGTACTATAGAAATACAAGTGGTTCAGCAAGACCAGACTGTGCAGGTTAAGGTAACACAGTTATCCTGTGGTGCTGGAGAACAGGGGAAGGAGCATATACAAGGGATAACATAGGTGTCTTTCCCTGTGCATGGCAGCTATGAGCATGTCCTTGTTAGTGAACATGCAATGTTGTACCCAGTGTAAGCAAAGCCCATAGGAACACATACAAGACAGATCCAGACATGAAGACCATGCATTACTTCTAGTAGGTCTGCCTGCCAAGGGCAGAGTGACATCACATCCCCCCACCAGCAGAGAGGCAGCCAATAGTGCTCCGTCCACCCGCAGCGTTGAGGGATGATGCTTCTGGGCTCAGCCTCCCCCCTGGGGAGGGTCTGTTTCTGACTCAGCTAGTTGTGTGCCAGGTCTAGCTTCTCCTCTTTGTTTGGCTTTGGATGACAGCAGATGTTTCTCTGCCCATCTGCACAGATGCTTGGATGACGGCTGTGGTCATCGGTCTGCTTTTTGTTCTGTTGCTCCTGTTTTAAGCCCACAAATGCAGCCCTGCTGCTGGAAGAAAACTACTGAGTGCCATCCACCGAGGTCAAACCCGGGGCAAATTGGCAGAGGAAAGGAGCCTATTCCCAAGGCAGATGGGCAACTTGAACTCTACACTTGCACTGGGGTCCTGGGTACCAACTATTTACATCTCCCTGGTGGGGGATTTGCCACATCCCATGTGCATGGAAGGAAGAGGGATGGATCCCTGCTTGCCTATCACAGCTGGTACTAATGCTGCTGCCAGCAGTGCTCAAGCACATGCCAAAGAAGAGTCTGCAAAAGGGGATGGGGTTTCTCATTTCCCCCACTCTCATCTCCCCAGCAAGGAGCCACAGAGTGGCGCTTCACTCCAAGATAAACTCCCATGCCAACAAGCTTCACTAAGGTTGCTGCTTTAATTTCTTAAAATAAGCCTAGATCCTGGGTTTTATAAATTACTACAATGCATTTAATAGGTAGCCTTTTCATAAAGGAACACAGCGGATGTGTACACAGCCCTGATGAAGCTAATAACTGCCTCTCAATGGCTTTCAGAGAGTTATTACATATTTAAGATCCAAGCTCCCTTAATCAACCACAGAGATGCAGCTGGCAGCAGTAAATTGCCAACAACAGCTCATTACAAATAAGGAAACATTGTTTTTTGAAGGGCAAAAACTGTCAGTCCTTCAGCAAGAGCTAACCACTCCTGTCCTCACCCTTATCCCCAAGCTCCCCTCAGTGATATGCTGGCACTGTTTGCTTCATCCCATAACACAGTGTCACTGCCTAATCACCTCCACAGGGGACATCATCAAATCAAGTTCACAGTTTTCATGACTTATTTGGGCAAATGACATGGACTGCATCCCATGCTTACCCTCCCCAAGCAATAGAGGCAGGACTTGTCCCACAACACCATGACGACATGACACAGGAGCACACCCACTGGCCTTACTTTGGGGAGGATAGACCCAGATGAGATCATAAGACCCATAGAAAAACACTTCTGAGTATGTGCTTTGCAGGCTTGAGACCTAAGACAGCACTTGGGAATGATTTTTTCAGTACATGCTATGTCTGTATCACTTGGTGCCCAGTCTGTGTGCACAGGAGGACTGCAAACACCTGCAGGCACTTGGGTGCAGGAGAAAGGGGAAGGCCTGTGGACACCATGTGGCTTTATTTCTTTGCTGTATCCTAACAGAAATGTGGGGGTCATCCAGTGAAACCGAGACAAGCTAACATTTTAGTAGTCTTCACTGAAGACTAAACATTTTGTGAATAAAGAGGAGAAAAAGACAGCTCATGCTGTTATAGATACATCTTCCCCAATGATGAGAGGATGACCAGCTTTTGGCCTTCAGGACCCACAGCAATGTTACATTTCAGCCCCAGGGAACTTCTCCACCACAGTCCCCTGGAAAGGGAAACAGACCCCCATGTCACACTCCAGGCTGGTGTGACGCACATGTCCAGATCCTTGTTGGAGGCTCCATTTTTTTCTCTGAAGCTGCAGGCCACAGATGCAAAACTGAGCTAGAGAGGTCCCAGGCCTGAGTCAGGACTTTATTTTTGATCTTTCTTTAGAAATACGTCACCCAACTTCTTTTGGAAAAGAAAATCCGGGCCCAGAGAGTGCTGGTGAACGGGGCTGCATCCAGCTGGCGGCCGGTCACTAGTGGTGTCCCCCAGGGATCAGTGCTGGGCCCAGTCCTGTTTAACATCTTTATCAATGATCTAGATAAGGGGATTGAGTCCACCATCATCAAATTTGCTGATGACACCAAGCTGGGAGGGAGTGTCGACCTACCGGAAGGCAGGAGGGCTCTGCAGAGGGATCTGGATAGACTGGAGAGTTGGGCTGACTCCAGTGGAATGAAGTTCAACAAGGCCAAGTGCCGGGTCCTGCACTTTGGCCACAACAACCCCATGCAGCGCTACAGGCTGGGCACGGAGTGGCTGGAGAGCAGCCAGGTGGAAAGAGACCTGGGGGTGCTGATCGACAGGAAGCTGAACATGAGCCAGCAGTGTGCCCAGGTGGCCAAGAAGGCCAATGGCATCCTGGCCTGCATCAAGAACAGTGTGGCCAGCAGGAGCAGGGAAGTGATCCTTCCCCTGTACTCTGCGTTGGTGAGGCCACACCTTGAGTATTGTGTTCAGCTCTGGGCCCCTCAGTTCAGGAAGGATATTGAGGTGCTGGAGCGGGTCCAGAGAAGAGCAACCAGGCTGGTGAAGGGACTTGAGCACAAGTCCTATGAGGAGAGGCTGAGGGAGCTGGGGTTGTTTAGTCTGGAGAAGAGAAGGCTTAGAGGTGACCTCATCACTCTCTTCAACTACCTGAAGGGAAGTTATAGTCAGGTGGGGGTTGGCCTCTTCTCCCAGGCAACCAACAACAGGACAAGGGGACATGGGCTTAAGCTCTGCCAGGGGAAGTTTAGGTTAGATGTTAGGAAGAAATTCTTTACAGAGGGGGTAATCAGGCATTGGAATGGCCTGCCCAGAGAGGTGGTGGATTCACCATCCCTGGAGGTTTTTAAAAAGAGACTGGACATGGCCCTTAGTGCCATGATATAGTAATTGGAGTTGGATCAGGGGTTGGACTCGATGATCTTGGAGGTCTTTTCCAACCCAATCTATTCTATGATTCTATGATTCTATGATAAAAGGGGAACTTAAAAAAGCAGTACCACTTGGACTTGGTTCCCCACTACCAGGCCCCCCCCCCAACTATCTGTATTTATTGACATTGACTTTTTTAAAGCGCTCTTGGGAGGGAGGTTGTGTAGTCTCTGGGGACATTTTCCTTAAAATATCAGACAATTCAGCTGATGTTCATGTCACTGTTAGCATTTGGCTCCTAGACTTACGCTTCCAGAGAAATGTCAAAGCTGGCTTAGACAAGTCAAAATCAATGGGCCAAGAGTGACAAATCCTAAACCTGATCTTTTACAGAAACAGCTAAACTATGTATTATGAACCTCAAGATATATATCATATGATAACATATGATTCTCCATGAATTTACAGGTGTAACTGAACAGGTGAAATACCAGTTTAATTGGTTATACATATAATTCTGTGTACCGTCTTCACTGAACTACTAATGCAGGAAAAACTTTTCTTTTGGAGGTTGTGGGTGCAGATATCTCAAATGAAGACTGTAATAGCTGCAATTTCTAGAAAAACTACTATTTTTTGGAATGCGAAAGAACACAGTTTTCATATAGCTTTGCAGTCACATCTCGAAGATGTACCCCTCCTGTTGTTTTGAGACACCAAGAAGAGATTCCATCAGCTGGGGGAAGGATTGCTTCCTCCTCTAAGATAGGAATCTGGACTTCTTTTGAAATATATGGCATTTGGTCAAGAGATAAAAATATACTGGCTAGATGAATGACTAACCTCTTGTATGATGACAATAGATGTGGTAGATGGGTGGGCAGGAAGAGCCTGCAGCCACACATCTCCACATTGCCATGAAGAAAACTTTAATCATCATTGGAGATGGAAGATAAGGTTGGGGTCACTTTACTGAACATGGCCCCAGAGGGAAGGCTCTCTCTTACACTTTAAATCATAGCACTCTGTCCTACATCAGTGTCTCAAAGCTCTAGGTACACAAGCAGCATCACTAAGACTGACCTTGCTGAGACCCAAGTCATACATCTTTAGCTTTTGCACACAGCTTGGAAAAATCTGTCGTGCAAACTCTTGATAGTTCCTTTGCATAATCACATTTAAATGTGATTTCTTTCACTTGCCAACATGCAGTCTTTGAACACTCAAGCTGTGCTTTGGGAGCAAGGAGTGGAGAGACATCACTTTGACAGGTTACCAGTTAGTGCTGGGATAAATGTTCAATAGGAGGACCAACATCTCCATTATACATCTTTTTGGTAGCATTGGAATAAGATCTTTTTTCAAATGCACAGGAGTGGCATGGCTTCAGCAC
The DNA here is from genome assembly GCA_013399075.1 of Chloroceryle aenea. Classification (NCBI taxonomy): domain Eukaryota; kingdom Metazoa; phylum Chordata; class Aves; order Coraciiformes; family Cerylidae; genus Chloroceryle; species Chloroceryle aenea. The sequence continues at coordinate 458,097 of VWZY01007362.1, read as the reverse complement.
TTACTTACACAGCTATTTTGCATGGTCTGGGAATCAACAGATTGCAGAATGGGAAAGTCTCTCTGGATGCTGCAAACAAACATGTTACATAATTGGGCCTTTTGGGAACTGGAGGAAGGTCTCCAGAAGATCAGGGCCCTCCTAATGCTTTCTAATTTTACTGGGACTTACCAATAGACTAATAATAGAGGCTTGTACACAGTTTTGTTTCATCCTCATGTCCCTGTGCACTGCCCTACCTTTGTTGTTGTGCCCCAAAAAAACACATCTTACTTGACTTTATCAAGTTGATTGATATAACCTAAAATGGCAGAGCTGAAGAGGCACTAAAGACTTTCACAAAGGGCATCAAAACCACCTGTTGGCAGCTAGAGCATGGGAAAACCTGAAGTTTTAGAACTTAATTGAATCAAAGGCACTGGGGAATTGCATGATTCTACAGAGCTATGATGTAGCTGAAACACAGCACTAACAAGCAATGACATAGCAACGATGCTTTAGCTCTATAAGCCATGTATTGTGCTAGCCTATCTTCTTTACTTCTATTAGAGCAATTTTTTTTCCAAGGGAGGATGCCTGTAAGCAGCATCTCTGTTTCAGAACCACACCACCTTTGTGCTGCAAGGCTATTCTAAACTTGTGCCCAAGCAAAAATGGTCCTGCAGGAAATGCTCTGCAAGTCAGACTGTACTATCCAACACCTGAATATGGACTGTAGCAGCTAAGTTTCAGATGAATGAAAACCTACTGTCTTTCAGGCACATTACTCAGTTTCATCCTTCTCCCAGAAAAAATGAGGTGTGTGCATGTCCTCTAGCACCAGAATGGAGCAAGCCCCTTGGTCAACATATGGCTCTGCAGTCACCATCTCCTCCCATCCTGTTCCACAAGTCCTCATCTGTACCAGGCTGTGAACTCCTGAAGTGGTGCTTTCCACGTATTGTCCCTCCCTGCAGTTCCAGGGTAAGACAGCTCAAAGGCAATAGAAATATGATGGCAATGCCCTGGCATCTGCACAGAAAAAACACACTTGGGTTTCCAAGAAAGCTGTTTTCCCTGTTTCTTGTTTGCTGTGCACATGCTGACAGCCAGTAAGAAAAGGAGGGGGCTTGCTACCAGGAGGAGGCCAAGCATGACAGGATGTGGTCAGCCCATTTCCAGCATACCCCTTAGTTACTGGACTGTTGGCAAAAGTCAGCAATGAACAACGCAGTGGAGGAAAGGCCGCCAGCAGAGACAGTAGGCACAGAAGAGAAGGCCCGAGCACAATGCCAGTGAGAAGGCACCACTGTCCCACTGCAAAACCTCACATCACAGACAGCGCATCAACAGGCAGCACAGAAACAGGTGACACTACCTGGTTTTGATGAAGAACAGCACAGAAAACCTGTCTAGAGTGATGGATCCAAGACAAAGGGGAAGCCCAATCCCCTCTTGATTGCAGTTGCAGAGCCTGCAGCCATGTGTTTGACCTGCCACATACACATGACATGTTCCAGGGGAACTGAAATCAAACATCAAAGTCTTCCTGCAAGTAGTGTAATTTTGCTAGTGCTGAGTGACCTGGTTAAAAAGTAAAGAGCCTTCGGGGGATATCCTTATAGCCTAGTTCAGGGCAACTCTGCAGACAGCTCCCTGCTTCTCCCAAAATGGAAAACAAACAAGCAAACAAAAAAACCCAAATAACTGCATTCCTCTCTGCTACAGTTATCATTCAGCAGCCAGAAACAATGGCATATCATGTGCTCTTGATTCTTGTGCGAGCAGTATGTATGTTATGGCCTTCAGATTGCTGGAGCTATGAAGTTCTTGCTCAGTTTTTCCTTAGAAATCAAAATCCCAGATGGTCTGATGCCCTGCCTGAGAACGACAAATCACTTTTTCTTTCCTTCTACTTCAAGAAGTTTCATGATTCCCCAATTTTCTTCACTCTCCCGCTGCACACAGAGCAGATACAAGTAACAGACAGAACACAAGGCCCACTCTTGGCACTTATCATGGGTTGGTCTCAGCTCCTTAGAGACCAGTTGTATGATATACAACACCCAAGCCAACATTTAGCTCTCCCTTGACACAGCAGTGCTCTTTACCAGTGAATGCTCCAAGTTCTACACAGTGATTTTGTGCTACAGGAGTGATCTACAAGATACAGACTTCACTGTGGGAAGTGCCCAAGGCTGGAAGAGAGCAACTCCCAGCCCTTGCTCCTCCCAGAGCCCCAGCTGGGCAAGGAAATGTCTACCTGCCCTGCCCTCCCCCCCACTCCACCTCTGGCTGAGCCTTCAATGGTTTTGCAGGGCACAATATCACTTGCTCATGCACCAGAAGTTCACAGGACTTTCACTTCTATAGTTCCCACACTTTCACTGATATGCATTACTGGTTCCTCAGAGATGAAGATGCCAACACGGTTATTGTCAGAGGCAGTGAAAGTGGCAGTAGACGGCGATTCTAAGCAGGCAGGTGTTGAGATGTGACAATACTTTTTCAGGACATGCTTTGGACAATGACTCAGGCCTGCAGCCTTCAGAAGAGGAAGCAAAGTGACCTTCACTAAAGCCTTTAACAGCACATCAGTGGAACAGGTCATAGACGACCTGACCCTCAACAGGCAAGAGGAGGTAGGTACCACAATTCATACACTGAGTTTAGGCCCTTCACAAGACATTTTCTTGTGACTGCGCAGTAACAGCCAAGGCTACAGAGATCTGCTCAGCACATGGGTAGGGTGGGTGGGGATGGGCTGATAAACCAGCCCCACCTCCCTGTTGGTGGAAAGGTAGAGTGCCCCTGAGCAGGCATCACCCCCTGGGCTGTTAGCAAGGCAGGAACGCAGCATTTCAGGCTCCCCAAAGCAAATATGACCATTCACGGCTTACTGCAACGCGCTGGCACCCAAACACCTCCAACGTAGCTCTGGGAGCCACGTGCATTTAATTTTAGGAGAACCAGAGGATGTAACTAACAAATAAAACCTTCACTTACACTATCTCATCATTCTGGAACTCCAGCTCTCCACAGGTGTCTTCAAAGTCCTCTCCTCCACCTTTGGCTGTGCCTTCAATGGTTTTGTAGGGCACAATAACGTTTCCTCGTGCACCAGAGGTTCGCAACACTTTCACTTCCATGGTCCCCACACTTTCACTGACGTGCGTTACTGGCTCCTCAAAGGTGAAGATGCCAGCATGGTCATCGTCAAAGATAGTGACAGTAGCAGTCGATGGCGATCCTAGACAGGCAAGTGTCGAGATACGACTGGCCTCAAGAACACCCTCATCTGAGGCCTCGGTGCTCACACGGACATTGCTGAGATGGACCAGGAAGTTCTCATCCTCCTCAAATATGTCGTCGTCAATTATACCAACACGGATTTCCTTCTGGGTCTCTCCAGGCTTGAAGACCACTGTCCCTTCAGTGAATTCATAGTCAGAGCCAGCATTGGCTGTCCCATCCTCTGTCCGGAAGTCAACATACACTGTGTTGGTCAAGTCACCTCCCCGGCGAATAATGGTGAGGGCAACAGTGCCACAGTTCTCTAGACACTGGTAGGTACCCTGCTCAAAGTAGAGCTTGCTGATGGGATCATTTTCTGCCACCTCACTGTTGACCTCATGCATGCTGACAGCTTTGCGGGCCTGGTCTGCAGCATGTCTCTTCAAGATGTTGCCAGCTCCTGTCATGAGACGAGTGGCCTGAATGCGGTAAAAGGCCCTGCTCTTCTGCTGCTGGCTTAGGACCTGGTAGTTGGCCAACTCTATAAGCTGTTCAATTTCCTTGTCAGGGTGCTTTTGTTTCAGCTCCTTCAGAATCCGAGCCATTTCCCTTCTGGCTTCCTCATCATCTTGGTCTTTCTCATCCACCTCCAACACCAGTGTCCCATCCAAGAAGTTCTCCACATGAGAATTAGCAACCTTTCCATCCATCTCAATATCAGCTTTGGAGGAGGGCCGGTCACCCTCATGCTCAATTATCATGCCTCTCTGCTTGCCAGCTCTGTATTTCTTGTAGACGTACTTGTAAAATAAAAGCCTCCTGTCAGCTATCCAGGCAAACACCACACAGATGGGGAAGAAGAAGAAGGTAAGCAAGCCTTCCCAAACCTCCACAATCCCAGGAGAAGACACAGATAAAATAATGTAAAGCCAAGTGTAGGCAAAGATGCTCCAGGCTGCTGTAACAAAAAACACTCGCAAGTGCTTGATCTTCCTTATCTCTCCATCTGGAACAACGTAAACACAGATCGCAATGATGACAAACATGTTAAATGCAGCACTCCCCACAATTGTGCTTGGCCCCAGGTCCCCTGCTGTGAAGCCATGGCCACACACTTCGATAACAGACAGGAGGATCTCTGGGGCAGATGAGCCCAAGGCCATCAGGGTGAGGTTGGAAACTGTCTCGTTCCAGATCCTCACTGTAGTTTTGCTGGTCTCGCCGTTGGGCTTCTTGATGGTTATTTCCCTCTCTTGCGATGTAATAACTTCAATGGAGGACATGAAGCGGTCAGCTATGATAGATACTCCCAGGAACATGTACACCATCGCTACAAAATACACTGTTGCCCGAGCGATTTTGTCACCGAATGAGGGGTCTTGAGGTTCCCATATTGGTAAAATCACACCTTTTTTGCAGATGTATGAACCAGTGCACTCCTCGGTGTCATTCACAGGCAGTTCGCTGGGGCTCTCCGCATGTATGCCATCCGCATGGGAGAGCAACACCAGCACAACACTCAGGAGTCGGAAGCTCACTGGGAAGGTGGGTGGGTGCGTTGCTCGCGACATGGCCGCTTCCACCGAACAGGCCCCCGACATCCTCAACCTGCAGAGACAAAAGGACAGATGCATTAAGAGAGCTGACCAGAGATAACAGACCTTCCTCTACATGCTGTTTATTTCCCATCATTCCCAAAGATATAATCAAGTCATCCTGTTACTCAAGAAGACCCATCTAATGAGCCCATTTGTGTTACGATTACTGCAGTTTTCCACATACAAATCATCTACTTCAGTGGCTGAACAAGGATGGATTCAGACACTTCCAGTGGGCTAGCACCTACCCCCTTTAGCTACTGTGATGTTTAGTGTCACTTTCTCTTAGCTGAAAGTCTATTTGTTCAACTGCACTTTCTTCTTTCTCATCTAATTAATGCCCATCATTCTGCTTCACAGCTGGCAGAAGTGGTTCCCATTTCAAAATTACAATGCGCTCACTTACTGGCGTTCAGGGTAAGAGCAGAAGATGACAGGGAAATCCACTGTCTTCCCAACATCTTTTAAAAGTGTTTTTATATCTGCCTATTTAATCACTGTAAATGACACATTCCACAGCCTTTTCTTGCTCGTAGTCCTCCCAAGCATCTACAACACATCAGAAATCTGTATGAAGTGAGCTCAAGCCCTGGCAACACCTTATTCTTAGTAGTAACTTGGTCACAAGATGCACCAGAAGGGCAGTCTTTAATTAATGATTTTGGAGCCCTTCCTTCCGCAGCGCATCACTTCGCACCTTCCCAAAACTGGAAAGAGCCCCATATGCATCCAAGCTTGGCTCTCTTGGCATGCTTTGAGGGGACACCTGTCCCTGTGCTCTTTTCCCACTAGGTCAGCTTTGACGGCTTCCCTTTCAAGGGCCTGTCTCACTCCATTTACATCATCAGTCATCAGGCATGACAGCAGTACTTGCCCTTGTCCTGCCTCAGGATTTTCCAGCAGTGTAGAGGAGCTGTTAAAGAGGTTTGTAGTTAGCTAACAGTGCATAAACAGACAGAACAGATGTCTCTAAGTGCAAAATCCTGAGCATGCTCAGTGTTACGTTCTCAATTCTACTAGGCAATAAAAGCCAGATTCCTACTTATTAAAGCTATATTTTCTTCTCAAGGAGAGCCTTTGCCATACTGTGCTTCTCCATTCCAAGTTAATTTAATCACAAGGTACTTAAAAATGTTTCTGCAAGGAGAAGAAAATGAGTGTATCAATATCTTTACTTTGCTGGAGAATACAAAAGACTGAACTGGTTTTGCTCATTAAAAAAACACATCCCAGAAAAAAAGAAAAAAAAAACAACACAAAACCAATCCAATAAATAAATAAATAAATAAATTGAACTAAACAAAACAAAAACACAAGAAAGATAGTCCAGCCGTGAAAGGTTTAAACTTCTCTGAGAAAATGATATTCCCAGGACCATATCAGAGATGGGGCACAAGAAGGAGATCCAGTCAACACCTCCCTAAGTCCAGCCCCTTCAACACCCGGCAGCTGTCACCCTACCAGTTGCTATCTGCCTGGTATTCAGCAAACACAACACCAGATCAGAGAGCTACATGGGCTGGGAGACACAAACTGACCCATCCACGCTAAAGGCTGCATCCAGTGACGTCATCCCAGCTGTCACCTAGGCCCAGTCATAGCGAGCATGACACAAGCAGGATTGCTAAGCACACCTTCCCCTTTCCTCCTGAAACAGGGCTTGTTTCACAGCACCGCTGGGAGCCAGGCTGGCTCTCTAGCCACACAGCAGGCTACATACACATGCTGCACTGATGGCTGCAAAAGTACAGCCAAGCAGGTGTTCTGGGGAGAAGCATTTACCCTCTTAAAGAGGGACACATCAATTCCTCCTCAAAGTAAAGCACCAGGTTACCACCACCCTTCTCCTTATCCCCCATGACACAGAAATCACCTCACCTCATTAGTGCAGGGTTATATTACACAGGGCTGTGTGCAAGTGAAGAACTGTCTGGAGGAAGCAATAGGTACCATCCTGCACCCACATTACAGAATCTACTCCACAAAGAGACATTGTGATTATGGATCAAAGCCCTCCCCTCCACTGGCTTTTATTGCTGTAGTAGGATTACCGGACTGGAAGAATAATACTGAGAATTTATCAAGACAGTTTTATATAAATGACATTTATTTACCAGGAACTGTTGGTCTGCCTTCCCTACTTCCACTGCTCCTCCCAATTTTCTAATTAAGAAAAGAAAAAGATACACAGAGCAGGAAGTGCGCAAGTCAGAGAGCTAGGTGATAACGACAGATAAGATGAACAAGAACAAACAAGTTTCCTGTATGAAGACAGATTTAAAAGAAGGGAGCTGTTTGCACTGGAAATCCTGCTAATGCTACAAAAAGCTCTTACTGTTGGAATCAGGTGCCCTTAACGTTGCTCCCCTGATCACAGCCCCTGGGTACCTTCTGCTTCTCAAAATGAAGGATGTAGCCACTGCTTACAAATCTTAAGTAAAAAATTGAAAACATGATGTTTGTAAAGAAGAGTAGCTTGTTGCAGGCCATTTGGTGGACAGCTAAGTTGAAACAGATGTGCATTCATGGTCATTGAAGTTTAGCTGAAGCATGAATTAGGCACCCAACATGCGTACTCCCGTGTTTCACACTGCTCCAAACCATGTCTTGGAGACATTTGATAAAGGGGCTGCCAAAACACAGGCTGATTTTATATCTACTTTGTCCATCCCAGATAGATCCTAAGTGTAGTTTTGGTGGGTTTTTTAACATGAAGGCTTAAGATAAATTTAATGTGGGCATAAAATACTATTCATCTGCATGGTTCTTCTACTCTCTCTTTATAAAAGGTTGTAGTTTTAACAGCAAACTCAAGAGCATCCACCTGCCCTTGTTCAGTTAATTTTCTCCCTGTGGCAAGTCATATACTTGCACATGTACAATTTTTCAGAGCAACCAGGCATTGTGAAATCCCCTTGGCAAAAAGAGGAAACAGATGGTTCTAGAGAAAATATTATGCTTTGGGTCACTGATTTAGGTCATAAAGAACAGGAGAGTCCCATCATACTTTGGACCAACTTTATAGTCGTAAGAGAATTCAAGCACTTCAAGTCTCAGAAAAAAAAAAAAAGACATCTACTAAATCAGATTAATAAGTCACTTGAACTCTGTTTGCCGTGTTCTTCCCTTTCAAACCTTCTAAGTTAAGTTGGTTTTGATCTGTTGTTTGGTTTTGTTAGTTGTTTTCTAAATCAAGTCCCATTTTGTGTTAAACAGGAGGAAAAAAAGACCTAGAGGCTTACACCTGAGAGATCCTTTCTGGCCTTCCCATCCAGCTCTGTGTGTACAAACATTTTTTCCTCAGACAGCAGGAGGTAAGAAACATGGAACTTTTCTGGAGAGTTCAGATGGGTGGGGAAAGGCTGGAGCTTTGGAAGATGAACCCACTGGCCTTGGCAATGTGCCAGAACTCTCTTTGAGCAGCCAGATTTGTGTCCCTGAATTCTATGTTGGACTTCCTCCAGCATTTTGTGGTGCAGTTATTAAGCAAGATTCACATACCTTTACCAGCTTTCCTACTTGAACCAATTCACAATGGCCGTTACTAACACCAGACTCAGGAATTGCGGAGAACTAGAAAATGCTTGACCACAACATGCTGGCTACACACACAATCAGAGCCTGACACTCAAAATATCTCTGAGAAGCAGCTGCTATAAAATTAGCAGCATTTTTTTATTTGTACAAACCAAAATAAATGGTTCGGTCCCCAGAGTCCCTCTTAGTCTGCATTTGCATAGGGTCTCGGCCCGTGCTCAGCACACTGCTGCAGACACAGCGGTAGGAATACTCGCAGACAAATCATTCATATTATTCTATAATTATAAGCAAGGCTACCAGGACGTCAGCCCTCTCTCCAAACCCAACTTTGTTAGCTTTTCATTAAGGTGTCTCAATTGCATTTCCCACCCCAGCCATCAACAATAAAAGCAAATGCATTAGCAGCCCCGGCAAACCTTGTCTGCCACAGTGCTTGTGGCTTCAGCATCACTCCCTCAATGCTTCTTGGGTCAAATTTATCACAGCGGCACTGAGCAGGGGCGCAAACTGTTCTTGGGCTCACTGTTAGCCATATGTGCGTGGCGAAGAGTCCCAAACCACTACACCACCAAAGGCCAGCACAAGCCTGCCCATAAGCACTGCCCCATGCCCAGGAGGCAGCACCCACAGCCCTTTTTACCACTGAGGGAGTGGAGCTATAGTGGGGTTCATGAAACCACCTGCCTGAGAGCTTTCAGGTAGAGCTGGAGCTAACCAGGAGAGCCAGATCCCAACCTGAGCTATCCTGAAGTCGAAGCTGTGCCCCTTCCCTTTCTGGACAAGCTCCCAGGGAACTAGAGGTTGAGTTTGCACTGTCATAGAGGAAAGCCTATAACAGGCTGCATGTTTGCTTCAAGGCAAGCTCAGCTTAGCTGCAGGTCCTGGCCAAGGGATGTTGGTCCAGACTTTATTCCAGCTCTTGGTGTTGTGAAGCACCAGGAGGGCAGTTGTTGCTGCCAGTTCTAGCAGGGCTGGGAGGATTTCAGAGATACTTGTCTCCCTACTGGACTTGGGAGCTCTAGGTTTTATAAATCAGTAGGAGAGAGCTCCTGCTGCCAGGTTGTGCTCCAGCCCCTCAGCTCAGAAACTGCCAGATGGGGAAAAAACAACCTTTTAGACTCTGCTCTGACCTTTCCCTGGCAGCAATGCTCCTTCAGGCTGAGTGGTTGCTGCATGCAAAGTGAGCCTGAAAGCTGCTCTGCGTTTCAACAAAGCACAGCTTTTCTTTTGCAGCAGCCTCCCAAAAGTCCCATCTGCATTGTGAGCACTTTGCCCTTGAAATATCCACTGTAAGACCCTTCCTGATATTTTCCTACACCTTTATATCACACATCTGCAACAAGGTGTTAGCACCATTATTTTCCAAGTACTGAAAAAAACTGCTAGCCCAGACACTTTCATTACAGAAAAAGGATTGAGCAAGGAAGGACGGGGCCTGGGTTCACAAGGAATGAGTGGCCACACAAAGAGAGAGTGAGAGACTTTCTATGGAGATTTTTTTTTCACACCATTCGGCAGAAAACCTGTACAGAGCAGCCGTAACAGAGCAGTGTTCACACCAGTGCAGCCAGCACCAACACTACCCGGTGGTATCTACCCCACTGCAACATCAGCTTCATAATAAACAATACTGTGAATTTACTACCAGCTTGTATAGGAAAGGCTGTCACCACAGCCATGTTATGGTGTATGGGAGGTGAGAGAAGCACCCTGTCCCCACAGGGACCGGTTGCTTGCTGGGGGACAGTAGAAAGTTTGCTCTTCGCACAAGAGTGGCTGCTTTTCAACATGCTGTGGAGATGCACACAGGAGCATGCTGTCACGGCATGAGGACTCCCAGCCAGCCCTTCCTCATCCCACAGTCAGAGCTAGACTTTTCCTAATAAAAGTGCACTGCTGCAGGGAGACAGGGAAGGCAGCTCAAACCCCCTTTTGCTGGTATGAGGGACAGGAGAAAGATGGTGTCTCTTCAGCCAGAGGAGCCAAAACCTCTGCCAAAGCAGCAGCCAGTGGCTACTGAAAGGCACAGCAAGCCTGCAAGCTAGAGAAAGTGAGCCTCGACGCAAGCCAACCTCCACGCAAGCCAGCCTCTCTCTCCCCTGCCGGTGTCCCTGGTGAAAAGACGGCAACACCCAAAAAGGCCCCAAGCAAGAGGACAGGCTCTCTTAGCCAACAACTACCCACCCACCCCTTGAAAAAGTGGCCGTTTCAAGTGCCCTGTGCTCCTACCCCAAGCTCACACCTGAAGTCTTCAAGTCACAGCACCCATTTGCTATTTTCTCCTGCAGGAGAGAAGCACCAAGACTCTACGGCAAACGACAACCCCCCTTGCCTGGGGAAAACACTGCACACCTTGCCTCCACTTGTGGGACTCATAGATAGCCACTGTCCTATCTCCAGAGGGCGACCAAACCTCTCCTCTTGTGCTGATGCTTCCTGGCCACGCTGAAGCCTGGACACCTGCGCCTCACTGAAAGCAGCAATCTGCTTCACAGCAGGGCAGCTCAAGCAAAGCCTGTACTGGGAAAAGATACGACTGTAGAAAAAAAAGTAAAAAAAGCCCAAATAAATTCTCTGATCTCTGACCATCAATCAGTAAATCAGACAAGAGCCTAGGCCCAGCTTTCTAGAGCGGAGGGACATAAAACGGATGCCAACAGCCCTTCAAGGTACAGTGGAGATTACTTGGAGATTTCTCTAGGCAGCCACATACTCTGCTAGCTATACTTCTGATCTTGATTCTGACCTATGGCACAGCCTTGGTAAAAACTAGCTCCTACCAGCTGTGATTTTTACCCATCAGAGCAGATGGACCCTACTACCACACTGGCTGTACATCCAGACCTGTGGAGAAAAGCTGCTATGTCCTAATACCGCATTGCCACTCAGGGCTGCACAGTGTGATGGCACTTTAAACACGGCTTGGAAAACCCTTGGCTCACAGCCCTGCTCCAGCTCTGCCCAGCCACTTCTCTCTTCTACCCAGCTCTGCCACTCCAAAACAGGCACAGCCTATTGGCATCCCCTGCCCATGGCCCTCCAGATCTCCACATCAGGAAAATGATTTCCAGGCCATCAGTATCCTGACTGCATCAGTACAAAAAAAACATCAAAACCTTTCCAAATATAGTCAGAGGCACAAGTCCTCCATGAAGCCGATCAAGTATAATACACATCAGGCCACCCAGTTTTCTATAAAGGACATTAAGATGTTAGAACAATTATCAGTTTGCAACTAATTTTTCCAAGTATCCTATCTCTTCAATGAAGCATCCAACCTCCTCCCACAATCTCCCCAGCAACTTTCCAAAATAAACAGATAAATAGAGAAAATAAAACATCCCTGATATAAAATTTCAGCCAGACTGGATGTATCTGGGGGCAGCTCGTGGAGACTGAGCTTGGAAGTGTTTGTCAGCGAGATTCCAGCCTCGCTTTTTAACACACAGAGACTGAGTGGCAAGTTGTCCCTTTCCCTTGTGATTCGAGATTTCAGCAAAGAAGGTGCCAGCAAATGAGAAGTGAGGGAGAAATACCACAGTTCATTTTTGTGTTTGTTTGTTGTTGGTTTTGTTTTGTTTTGGGTGTGGGTTTTTGTTATTTGTTTTCAGTGTTTTTTGTTGTTGTTGCGGTTGGTTGGTTGGGGTTTTTTTTGTTTTTGTTTTTTTTTTTTCCCATCTCACCTCTGACTTGCTGCTGTTTCCAAACCATTTCGCTATCCTTACCACCTGCTTTTGGTCACTATCAAGCAGCATCAGGCTCTTACCCAATATTCCTCCTGGGCTGTTTAGTGCCTTCCTCTGCCTCTGGATCTCCCTCGCTAACTTAAGCACAGTACGTGCTACCTGTCTGGTCTCCATGAGCCAGCTGTGAGGCTGCCTTGCTGACAGACTCCCTCTGCGATCTCAGGGCAGCCCTTCACCTCCCTGTGCTCTGTTTTTCCCTCTGTAAAATGGGAAGAGAACCTCCAATGAGTGCTGGGAGAGTAAAACTCTGCTAATAAGCCTGGAGCTCCCAGGTAGGAAGCATCTGCCTAGAGATGCACCACAGGAGACAGGAGAGAGGAAATGGTAGGCCTGTTGCTTTCCTCTTTGCCTGCATCTGCTCCTCCTTCCAGGCCCAATTTTGCACTGGGTTTGTAGTTGTGTGTGGGTCCCCTGTGCAGTAGGATGCTCTCTTGGGTTCTGCAGGAGGAAGGAGCAGAAAGCTTCAAGAGAGCAGAGAGAAATCCCTAGCCCCAACCCCAGCTCCCTGCTCCCATCCAGGGACAAAGAGGTGGGAGACATCTCTGGTAATGTGTATGGGGAAAGGCTGAGGCAAATGCAGATTGTGGACCTGGGCAATTTGGACACAATCCTAGACAGGGGCTGGGCAGGTTAGATTGGGCTGGAGGCCCACACAGGCACACTCCATCCATCAGCTAGGTGCCTAGCTGTGGCTGGTGAAGGGTGGTAACACCTTCCAGGAGAGTCACCATCCCAAAGTACAGTTCTTGCACCGCTATCTCTAGAGGGAGCTGGATGCGAGTACAGAGTTGATGCACAGTTTTTAGACCACCAGATCTCAGGAAAGGGAGTCTAAGCCCAGGTGCGTTCCTTGCCTTGGTGCCTATCTCAAAAAGTGAGGTTAACCACCCCTCCCTTCTCCCCAGTCCCCCCTCCTTCTCTCTATCCCCAGGAGCTCTTTGCAGTAGCAAATCTCACTTCTATTTGTAGCCAGGTTTCCTTAGGAAGCCAGGCATATGAAATCACAGTTTCCATGTCTGTCTGTCTGTCTGTTCACATTGCTCCCTCCCTCCCTCCCAATTTCAGCTAAAATCACCGGAGGGATAAAGATAGCAGATGAAGTTGCTACAAGCTTCCTGAAAAGTACCTTCCAGCCGGAGAGGTACTTCTCACATCCTTGGCAAGGGAAAGACAGGTCAGCCCATACTGGATACTAGACTCCCAATGGCTCAGCACCCTGAGCACCCTGCAGCAGACCCAGGTGCAGCCAAGATTCATGCAGCTGCGGGCACCAATGTCCATGAGCTGGGAGCACATGCAGATCACAGCACACTGATCTCAAAGAGAGCTCCAAGTCACTCACTGTACTGATGGCAAGGAGATCCAGTGGCATGTGCCACTTGTATTTTCTATGACCAACCTATTGGTTGGTTGTCCAGTGGTGTTTGTGCCTGGGGAACACTGGGCTTTATTAATAGATCTGAATTTCATCAGGATGATGGAGAACAGTGGCTTTTCCCTTGTAAGCCAGTGGGACTGTATCTCCACAAAAACACAGCAGAAAACCAAATTCTGTCCTAGACTCAGTGCTAGAAAATTGCAACCCTGACAGCCCTGAAGAGATCAGGATACTACCAAAGGCCCAAACAGGCAGAGAAATGGCTGTGCCCATATGGCATCATGCAAGGTGCTGTGGAAACTCCCAAGAGCAAGGACATGAGCCAAGTTTATGCCATGCCATGAACCTCAGTGCCAGGAGACCAAACTAGGTGCAGCCTGGGCAGCTGTAGGACAGTGAATATTCAAGTCTTAGAAGAAGTTCACAGCCAAAAGAATTAGTGAAAGTGGGGGAGCAAGAAACAAGCAGTTTCATCAGCTTAAAACTGTGCTACTAGGTGTTGGCATTCAGGAATGCTAGGCATTAAAAGTGCATCCAATCTCCTCAAATATCTTGAACACAAACCCTGGTACAGAGGAAGCTCTGGGCAGTGTGGCTCCCTGGCACTGGCTTAGGAGCTGTTTATGCCTTCAGAGAAACAGAGCCGGGGGGGTGTAAGAGGAGTCAGGCAATGCATCAGCTTTCCTAGGGAGACAGTGGTGGGGGTAAACGGCTTAGCTACTAAGTTATGGCTCTAGAAATACTAGATTATTTCCCTATTTGGGCTAAATGCCTCTGCTGGCAAAGGGGCAAATCTGCTGTTGAAGAGCCAATCTGAAGGAAAAAGGGAGAAACATTTATTAGATGAATCCAAGGGCCTTTCTTTGGTGATATTGACTGACCCAGGCACATCCATACAGCACAGATCCTTTTTTCTTCACCACCATCATCACAGCACCATTCAAGTGTCCCAGCTTCCCTTTTCGAAATAGAAGTGCACTCCTTCTCTTTGTGGTGGTGAGAAAAAGCACATGAACGACTGGGCAGGTATTGGGAGAGTGCACAGAGAACCCCAGCCTCTCTCAGGCCCCATTTTCATTGCCTGACTTGTGGATATCCAACATCTGGGACTCGAGAAGCAGCTTCCTGAGAAGCACAAGCAAAGAGGAGCCCTGAAATCAAACACACGCACCCACATGCCTGTGACCTTGTGGTTTTACTACAGCTTTCATTTTTAGACTCCGGTTCCTCTAGTGCTTTCTGCATTTCTACAACATTTTGTCAGTTTGCTTTCACCCTGGAGACAGAGCTGAATGTGGGTTGCTTAGCATGGCTTGGCAGGGAGGGAAGCAACAAAGCTACGATTAAAGAATTAAACTCGAGATGACGGAAGAGCCCCAGCCATGCTTCCACCTAGACAAAGCCTACGTGATAAGCGCTGCTTAATGCTAGCCCTTAATAACACACTCTGACTGAGTCGAAAATGGGTTTTTCATCGTGGCTGCAGGTGTCTCCGACCACTCACCTCGGAAAACGTTTCAAGGCAGAAATCCCCCGGGCTGGAGGAAAAGCAGCCC
>VWZY01007362.1:401705-442552 GCA_013399075.1 Chloroceryle aenea | reverse complement strand
GGGGTGTGTGCAAGGAGTGTCTTTCTGTGGGCACTCGCCGTGCCCCACAGTGTTGCCCGTGGCTGCTATGGGACGAAGGTGGCCAGGAGCATCCCAAGGGTCCCTGGGTTGAGATCCGCTCCCTTCTCACATGGCCAGTGTTGTGCTCCTTTCTCACATGGCCAGTGTTGTGGTGTTTGCAGAGGAGAACAAGGGCCATGGAGTGACAGGCAAGGGGCATATGGGTCATCTAAGGCCCTCATGAGAACTGTCCTGGCAACTAGGTATGTCCAGCTCAGCTCCTGAACCCACAGAGCCTCTTGTCCCCATAGGAGGCTCATCAGGGTTGGGAAGGTCCTGCAGAAAGCCTGTCACAGAAGGACTTCTGCAACTCAGGCTGGCCCAAGTGTCCTTCCTGTGGGCATTTCCCTTTTCCCCATGCCTGAATGACTCCACTCTTCACTGGCTCCAGCAAGGAGCAGATGAACCCATTGTCCCACCCTCCAGGCAAAACTCTGGCTTTAGGAACTTAAAATAGGACCAAAGCTAATCATTCACACACTGTTAGTTTCAAGTACCAGCGACCTTGACTAGCCCTCTATGCCCAGATCCTCAGGTGCCACAAGAACCATGGAGAAGCAGAGACATTATTCTATCTCCTGCACCCTCTTACACCTTCTCCTTCTTGTCTGCTGTGCCTGCATTTTTTTTGTCACCACTGGCAAGACAGCAAGCCAGAAGTTTACTGTTTGGGTTTTTTTTTAAGATTTTTGAATCACCATGTCCTTTATCAGAGATTGAAAACTAAATTCCTCTGTTCAAGATGAGGTGTAAAGCATGGACAATGTCAAAAACTCCTTTGTTAAGCACTTTGTGATTCTGTGACTGACCAACAAACCAGCTAGTTGTTATTAGTGTTGCAGCTGTTATTGATATAATCTAGTTTTGCTCTCACTTTAAGAGCTTATTGCCTACACATGGGATGAAAGACAAGAAGAATTTAATTTAGAAAAAAAAAAAAAAAGTGGTTTTGTGTCCAGTAGCTAACTGATTTTCTATCTCAACTCTTTTCTTTTAAAAGTCTTCAGAGGAGGGGTAAGGTTGCATTTGGCCATGTGTGGTACTTTGATGGAACTCAATTCTCCCAGCAGGGCCACTAATATAAAATGAGCACAAGTAAGTGAGTACAGTGTACACTGTGCTGTGATCTCTGATCAGGATCTGAGCAGAGCAGTGGATCTGTATCAGTGGAGTTTGGTTTGGCCATGGATGCTGGACACAAGGCACTGCACAAGCTGGCGTGGCAAACAGATAGTGTGAGCAGAAAAAATTGGCATGGTTGCAGAAGCAATCCCTGCTGTTGCTTTCACCCTGCACACTGAAATCTAATCTAATCATTGCAACAGTAAGCAGTGGAACTCAGATTTTAATTAGCTGTCAGCCATGAAGTTCTCCCTAAAGTTCCCCATTTCCCTCAGTTATGCTGCTGACCTACTTCCCAGCTCTTTCACTGAATATGGTACACACTCCTCTGGATCACCAACATTAACTCTCCTAAAGTGGATTCACTGGTGATCTGCTTTCTGAAGACAGGCATGTCTACAGTTCCTCCCAGCCCACCTCTTTCAGCAGCTTGCAGTGCATGTTCTTCTCTCCCAGTGCCTCCTGCTGAGACCCTCAGAAAGGTTGCTGCAGCTGAGGGATTTTTGTGACATTTGAGGGGAGCTGAGGAAAATAACAGTTTGTCAGTGTTTGCGGTGATGCTCATTAGTCCATGTAAATGAACCCTTTGTATCACCTTTGTATTAATGGCACTGGGACAGAAAAGGTGAAGCAGAGATGCAGCATTATTCCACCTGCACCTAAGAGCAGCTTTCACCTGCTTGAAAAGTCACTGGTTAGGAGGGATATGAGGCTGAGAGAAGATGTCCCCCATGCCCCAGTCCCTCACAAAACCCCTTTCCAGGCACATTCAGACCTTCATCTTTCACAGCCTCCAAGAGAAAGGTGGAGTTGGACTCTGAAAGAAAGCGTAGAAGTCAGGGAGTAAGGGAGATGGTGAGCCTAAATGAAGAGAGGAGATTCTATGTTACAGGACTGCTCCACACTGCAGTGGCTATGGTCCACACTGCAGTGGCTATGGCTCACACTGCTTTTTCTCAGCCAAGCTTGCTGAAGCAGTAGCTGTAACAGCATAGAGCTCTGCATGGGCTGTGAAATCTGACGGACAAGCTGAGCAAATGCTGTTGTGTTCTGTCTGGTGCTTCAGGCAAAAATGCAACAGGACTGCTCATGTCCTCACACAGCAAGTTTGTCAGTATGGCCACATCTATGCTTGACCAAGACTGCAACCTGGGCTGTGCTGCGAGAGGCAGTGGTTTACTCCAGCTACCTTTCTTTCCCTGTCTCTCTTTGCAGTCATGCAAGTGAACACTTACCATTGCAAATGCACTTACAACCACTAATTAGTAGTCTCAAAATCATGGAGATTCTCATACCAATGCTAACGAATGGTTCATTCATTCATTCATTCATGCACACCCACAGCTCTCTCCGATAGCAGCCTGCATCTCTCTGCAGTTGCTGGAGGAGGTTTCCAGGTATTGTCTACATATGCAGAGCAGAAAGACAATTCCTCCTTGAAAAGAATGGGGTTAGTGGACTGTGGAGTCTGGAGCACAGGACAGAATAGTGCAGGCCAATTATCTGCTCAATGCCTTGTGAAAAAAAGATATCTGAGCTCCTGCACATTCTAGAGGAGGGGAACACAACCCCCCCCGATATTTCTTGCTCGAAAAATTCCTGCCTTATATTCCTTGTAAAAGAGACAAGTTGTCAGGGCAAGGTCATTCCTCAGCTCAGCCACAGCATGCTCACTTCTGAGCAGCTGTCCTACCACCCTTTCTTGGCTCTGTCTGGAACATCTCCTCAGTGGGATGCTTTGGTCTCTGATCCAGCTTTTGTGGCATGGAGGATAATGCTGGAGCATAACCAGTGAGTCCTCATTGGTTAGTATCTCTGGTCATGGTTTTCCTTAAGTCCCTCAGGAGATACCAGAGAGATCCTGCAGGAGCAGATGGGATGTCACCTCTGGCTTGCAATCCATCTGTCTTTGCTCCTTACTGCAGCAGACTTGAGCATGTGCTCACTGAACCTTCCCTGGCTCTCCTCTGCATGTTCTTGGCAGACACCTGGAGATCCCTGGGAGTGGTGTTTCTAAAAAAGATGCTTAGAAACATAGTTTCCAGCAATTTGAGCATTCACTTTCACTGTCACCTTTAAACCTGCCTTTGCTGTTAGGAGGACAAATCAGGCATTTAGAAATGTGTCAGATGGAGTGAGACATAGCAGTGAATAACAGGAAGGGCAACTCTGTGCGCTGGACATCTCACACCTGGTTTTGAGCTCTCCAGGCAGTGTCTCCATAGCTGTTTCCAAGTAGCTGGTACAATCTGAGTGCTGATGATCCGTGGGTGATCTGAGCGCATGACAGTCCATCAGCCGGGCAGAGGTCTTGAATGTGGAAGATGTCTTCTACCCCTGGAAAACCGAGATTAAAGACTATACCCCAGGGAGAAGACAATGCTCAATGGGATGTTTTGGCATGCCTGTGAAAAACTGACAGCTTATGGTTTGCTCTCATGGCAGTACTTTGGGAGCCCACAAAGGTAACTGGAGAAATCATGCTTGGGCTGCTTTCAAGCTTTCCCCCAAGTACTTTCTCTATGCTGCATTTTATGCAGGTTTAAACAACAAATCCAGAGCACTAATTGATGAACATAACTTTAACAGCTTGGGAGAGAGTTTCCCTGGAAGAAATGGTGGCTGGCCAAATTTTGCAGAGCGCTGCTTGTGTGTGGCAGACACAAAAGATTATTTGCACTGGAAAACACTTGCTGTGTTGGGAGTTGAAGCAGAACTAGCTATAGGAACCGGGCATGAGTTTGTGGGGCTTTGAAATGGGGAGAGATGCATGTTTGTTGCAAACCTCTACTCTGCAAAACAAGCCACAGGCTATTCAAATCCTACTTCAGAATCTCTCTTTTCCTTTTGACAAAACCGCTTTCTGGTCATCAGGGATATATAGGAAAACTTCAATATGTGTGAAGAATTACTTCAGTGCCTGGACTTAGTGTAAGAGAAGAACAAGGTGCAAACTGTCTCCTTAGTTTCCTCAAAGGAGTTAAAATTCAAAAGCCTTCTGAGAGCTCTCATTTGTTTCAACAGCAGTGCACCTCACTCCTATCCCCATTTTACAGGCAAAAACCAGTTCCTAGCCCAAGTCACAGGAAAACGAAGGACCAGATGTCCCCTGCTGAACTGCTAGTCCCTTATCATCTTTTCCCACCAAAAAAGAATGAAGCTTTGTTTTGCTGTTACAAAACTGCAGAATACAGGAACTAAAAAAGCAGATGCAAGGTCAACTGAAATGCGTTTCCCAGTGAAAGCAATAGTCTAGGGACTCCACTGCCTCAAGATAAATGTCCTGCAGGAGTCCATGGAGCTGCAGTGTGTCAGCCTCATGGCAGCACTACAACCAAGCAGGCACTAGCAATCTCCACTTAATGCTCTAGCTCTTTTCACCACCATCCAAAGGCTACCCTGGCCTGAAAAAAGATAAAATTGCATGAAAAAAAAAATCCCCCCAAATTTAGAATGAAAAAGTGACAAATGTTGTGTTCTTTGGATTTGTCTTCTGCTTTTGAATCCTAAAGTTTTGATATTTTCCAATTTGCTTGGTAACCAGAAGTAAGTTATTCTAAATAAGAGACATTAAATAGTGGTATGTAATTACATGAGTCCAAGAGATGGGAGTTTAATTAAAACCAAAAGTGCAAATACCATGATAATGTGGCAAGATCTGGAAGCTGTGTCCTGCAAACTGAGGACTGTGATGCTTCCTCAGCAGCTCCAATGTCATGTGAGGCCGTATCCCTCATTTGATCTGCATGCAGGGTACCATTGCTATCAGTGGGAGATGCAGGGGGAATCGGATGTAGTGCACGACTCCAGCTGCGGCCCCTGGTTGTGAAGGTAATTTGCCCTCTGCTGTACCATCTGTTCACCATCCCTGAGTGAGGCTGGATATTCCAGGAAAAATAGATTTCTATATTAAAAGTGAGAAGTGACTAACCTCAGCTGCATAAAGCCCATTATTTGTATTTTATTTATATATTCCTGGTCAAGAAAGCTGCTGGAACATCTTGAAAAAACCAAGCCCATTAGGCAAGAGGATGTGAAATGACTTCCCTTAAAGGAAAACTTGGCTGGAGCATAATGGGCTCTAGTTTGTGCTGTCCTCTTGCAGGGTGGTCAGAAATCTTCCCTGCTTCCTTGCTGCTTTGACTTTACCAACATCTGCCTCAACTCTGCCTCGTTTCACCTCCAAGTGACCTTGCGTAGCTAGATGTCCCTCCAGCATTCACCATCTCTGCTGGAGGTTAGCCCCTGAGTCCCAGGGATAGAACAGAGCCAGGGAACATGCTGTCTGCTGTTATCAGCATGTAGCAGTAAATTTTAGGCCACAAGGACCCATTGGACTGGGAATTTCTGTTCTCCTCAGTCTTCCCCAAGGCACCTTCCACCAAGGCATGTGCCCTTGCTCCAGGCTGACTCCGTCAGTGGAACAGCTGAGGCAGCAGCACTTCTTAGCCCAGTTCCCTTTTCACCCCACAGCATAAACATGAATCAGGGGTCTCCCACTGGTGCACACTCAGGCCTTGCTGTTTTGGCACAGTGTGCTCTATTTGCACTTCTGAAGATGAATAGACCAAAAATGTTTCTCTTCTCTGTGCTTCACACTCAAGCAGCAGTAACTAATGCTGCATGTTCTAACCATAGTAACTGAAGTCCTGCATGTAAAGAGAATTTAACCAGAAAAGGCAGAAACAGAAGAAAAAAATTACTTAACTTCCGTATTACTTAATGATTATGGGTTTGGGTTTTTTTTTGACGGAGATTTTGGAGAAATGAAACTGCACCATTTGTGAGACAGGGTTCTCCTTTCAAATTCCCTGTGCTGTCATGTGTCAGGGTGTTCCCCACCTGGAATTTCAGATGTGGCCCATTTGAAAGCTGCTCTGAGCTGAATGGCTTTTTCACAACTTTCTGGATTGCGATGATGCTTTAAAACAATTGAGGATGCCCTGTTGCCACCTGCCTCAAGGTTAGAAAGCCCCAAGTTTCTTATAGAAATCTTTTGCTCTTATAGGAAGCTGTTCCCAGTTTCTGGCAAAAGTGCTTAGTTTCTCAGGCTGTATCCCTGTGTTTGTATGTGCAGGAGGGACATGGATGTGTGTGTGTGTGTGCATGCAGATGTTTCCGAGTGCAGATTGTGCAAGCTCTGACTTTTTTCCCTCTGCATTTCTGCTTATTCAGATGAACTCTTGCTCTTCTACAAGTTCTCCCATCTCTTCAGCAGGTGAGACAATTTCCCGAGTGTAGCTGTCAGTCCAGGAACACGGTCTGTATTTATATGTGTGTAGGTTGGAGATCAGGGAGACAGGGCAGAGCAGCACTTGGGGATCCAAACATCCCCTGCTGTGCCTACTGCTCTAGCAATGCAATGGCAGGTCTGGATGGAGTGGCAGAGATGGGAAGGCATATCTGCATGGGGAAAGAGCAGAGATGTGGCAGCAGAACCAGTACTTACACGGGTGTGTAGGTAGCTGTATGTTTAGGAGACCAGTGTCTTAGCAGGGCTGATGGGAATAGAGGCTTTCCTCTTTCATTTAGCTCCCTCCCATGTATATCTGTCACTAAAAAAATTTCTGTCCCCTGCACCTGAAGATACAAGTGGGGTATTATGGTATATGCACCATATATAACAGTATCTGGCTTTTTATTTGTCATCAGTAGATTCCAGAGTTAAGAGCAGTATTTACATGACCAGTGGCAACAGGCAGGCAGACAATAGCTGCAGAGATACCACTGGGAAGAAATAAGAGAAGTGAGAGATCTAGAAGATGTTATTCAAGAGGAAAAATTGCAGGAATGCAGACCATCAAGTCAAGAGAAGATACGCATCCTTGCAAATCTGAAAGAATAGATGTTTCCCACATCTACTGTCAATAAGTTTAGTTAGGTAATTAAACTACAGGCAGGGAGACTGAAGTTTGACATGAGGAAAAGCTTTCCATAGCCATCAGAGTAATAGTGTAGATGGGTGCCTTGTCTGCAGGGTGGGAGAAGTCTGCGTCACAGAAAGGTTTTAAGATCAGGATGAGGAAACCACTGTTGAGCTCAAATCAGAGTAGGTCAGATAGCTCTAACCATAATTTCATCAGGAAGATTTATCTGAGATATGAACACTAAGGAGATACTCAGCATATCATAATAAGAAACCCACTGCTGTGGTTAGTAGGGTGAAAGAAAAGAAAACTGCCTTTCGACTTTGGACAAAGATCTGGCGTAGGAAAACAGTAAGAGCACTGGAAATCAGGCCACACTGGGAGACCAGATCTAGGTGGCAGTACTATCCAAGTTTGTGCAACCTGGGAGCAGACACACCTTGGTTCCCAGCTGGCAGACAGTTTTTCAAGCAGGAATTTTCCTAGCCAGTGGGACACTGGGGAAGAGAGCTTATTGCTGCTCTGAAGCCTATGATATATCCTATTTGGGTTTTGTCTTGTCAAGGTTTGTACCATGCTCATTGCCATTTAACTCACTTAGCAACCTCTTCCATTACTTTTTCTTGCTCACTGTAAGAATTTGAAGCTTACCCACATGCTCTCAGGAGCTGGCGGCACAGGAAGGCTTGTGTTGGAAATATTTGTCCTGCCATGGCAGTGCCTTTCACTTGCCCTGCTGGGAGCCTGTCCTGCTGTGAACTGCAAGTTGGATTATGCAGATGATTGGCCTGCCCTGACCAAACTGTGACACTAATGAGACAACAGCATGAGTGTACACATGGATGCTCCCCATAACAAAGACAAAATAATGTCTTCAGTTAACCCTGACTTATGTCTATATAAGATACAAAATGAAGTATGGGTATGAGAAGCTAGGGAACCTGCAGATCATAAAGAATAATGTGTGTGCAGCTGACCATCCCTGACCAGTAGTTACACTAACTAGACAGCAGAATGAAAAATGGTAGAAAAGAGAAACATTGCATATAACAAGAGCAGAGCATTAGCTTAATTGCTGACTGAGGTAGAAATTACCAAGGCAACCATATCATGAGTACCAAATAAGTGTATAAAGTCAGGAAACCTGGGGCCAGTGAGGGAAAAGTAAATACAGATGGATGGCTTGTCTGGGAAGAGAGGGACTTGGTAAAGATGCAGAACCTAGGAAGAATAAAAGGGGCAAAACCAGAATATAAGGTAAAGCAAGCAACATACTCATGACTAACTAAAGGCTGTCGATCAGCTGTGTGCTTAATTAAGACAGTTTGAAGCAGGACAATAAACCTGCTGTTTCTACCTTTATTACATCCAGTTTGTCATCATGGTCAGAAGGGACTCAGTGTGCTTTGGGATTAATGAGAGTTGTCTCCCTGTGACTGGTGACAAAACCCCCAAAGGGATTACCTAACCACACCACCCTTCCCTACTTGACAGCCTGACTCTCTCTTTCAAGTCCCCATTTCCCCTGACTGCCACTGCGGGAGATCTTAAGTGTAGACATTGGCACTGTGGGAGTTTAATAGCTGAGGATTAATACAGCGAACCACGTGACAAAGGAGCTACACATGTACATGGCTGTACCTGAAGTCAGTCAGGCCATGCACATCTGCCACACTCAGCACACCTCCAGCTCTTCAAAGAGGCCAACTCACTGCAGTGCCTTCCTGCAGATGCTTTTGAGGGTAAAGAACCTGCTAAAGTGAAGTCTCTGCACAAGTCATGGCCACAAAAGAAAGGACATGTGTCAAATAAAATCCACTCCAAAGACAAGAAAAGAAGTTACAGCTCAGGATGAAGGCAAAGAGTTTGTGCTGGCAGAACATCAGCTTTATTAAGGTTTGAATCTACAGCCTGTCTTGTTCTGTAATTTTCTGTAGGCTGCATACATCAAGGCACGTTTCAAGACAGTCAGACTGTTTCAAAGAGAAGAATGTTAAAATTGGGTATGTTTTTATCAGGAGGGACAGAAAATGTCTAGAAAACATGAGCAGTGGCACAGCTTATAATGCTTACAAACTTGTCCTGTTTTGTAGCATTCCACTAAGTCTGTGCATCAAAGCATGCTTAAAAATAGTCTGCCTGGTTTGGTTTGGGTTTTTTTTTAAGGTAAGTATATGGAAATTTAAGGTCAAGGTCCAAAAGTGTCCTAGTGCATTGTCACAGAGGTACATCTTCAGGCATTTTAACACATTAAGGCATTTTCCAGGCACTAGTGAAGTAAGGTGCACACCTAGACAGGCTTGGGGCGGCTTCTAATAATGCAAGAACTGCCACTGAATTATGGATCCTTAGGTGGTTCTTTGATGATTTATAACAGAGATTCTCAAGTATCTAGAAAGAGACCAACTGACTTGTCCAAAATACTCATGATTTGTCCTGAATCTTTGCCCACTAAGCAGATTTTCAATGTCAGGCTCTACAAAGGTTTCTCTTCTCAGATAAGAAAACATGCATGCTCTGTACACACTGTTCTTCTGCACAAGATCATAGAGATCCTCATACACACTCACAACAAAGAGCCTTCAAGATTAACTCTTTTGTCTAGATTAAGTTGGAGATATATCGCACTGCAGGGGAAAGGATGAAGTTATCAACAAGTCTCTAAAATACCTTGAGTATCCGTCACTCTTGTTCTCAGAAATTCACTTCAGATCAAATCAACTCAAGCCAAAAGGCAAAGCTCTCAGTTATTGAGAAATATGCTTCTCAGAGCATCTATTTTCCATAATCAGTGGCAAAAAATATTTCAAAACAAGATAAACTTCCTACTGCATTTGTTTTCCAAGCTGTGCTGTGGACTAGGTCCAATAAAGAATATGGCAGGACCACAAGTACAAGACATCACACAAGGGTCCACTCTGGTGATGATGCTCATTGTGTTAAACCTTTGAGTAAGGTAAGCAGAGAGTGCAACAAGGACACCTTTCACAGGTGTGTCTCTCTTTCTCTTTTAGAGTATTTTGCCCATGAATTACCACTAACAAGAAGATTTGAAAAAGCTGCTAGTAGGTTTCCACAAAGATTTAGCTCATAAGCAACTTGGAAAAACACACATGGGAGGTAAATGCCAGAAGTTAAACCTCTATCAGCTCCTTGGCCAGGGTACAGTTTCTGCCCCGTGCCAGACCATTGGTATCACAGCAAGCTGCAGAGCAGCAGTAAACATCACTGTTCTGGACAATCAATAAAAATGGAGACCTACTCATCCAGCTGAAGGTAGGACCATCCAGAACATCTGTCTTGCTCCTGAACTGGGCATTTATCCTGGACAGGAGATGCTTTCCGAGCCTTGCTTCAAATAGCTATGCACTGAAAAGCAGACTAACTCCGGGAGGTCATCTTGAAACAATAGTTGGCAGGCCAAAGTGACTTAACATGTAACATGCTTTAAAGGACCATATGGAATAAGTTACACCAGAGTAAAACAAACACTTGTCTCTCACAGCCAGTGTTATTGTTAGCAACTTATTCTACTGGGTATTTCTCAGCAGTGACAATGACTCACTAAATAACAGGATAATACCATGGATCACTAGCATGTTGTGATCTGTGGCCACAGGAACAGTTTACTTTTGCTGTGTACACGCTGGCAGTCTCAACACTCTAGCAGCACATCCAAATGTTTATTGCCACATCTAGGGCAGAAACACAAGATCTCTGCTTGGATCCTTTCTGGAAGCCAAAAAGATAACCTGGGGTATTTCTAATATTGCCAAATGGCAGCAAAAGCAATGAGCTGAAAATTAGATGCTGGGAAAGTAGATGCATCTTGGTTTCACTTCCTTGTTCCAGTGTGAGGATATGGCAATTGCTGGCGCTGGGAATCAGCACGGAAGGGGGCTGTTCCAAAGAGATGGGCTCCCTATTCCCAAATGCATGGTTGCTACTTTTGGAAACAGGCATCAAAGCAAGCTGATTTGGAAGGACTAGTCCATCAAGCCCTAGGCCCCTGCAGAAAGCCCGAGAGTGGTCAGAGCTGTCTCATAGGGACAACCATGTCCCCTTGGCTGCTTCAGGGCTCTTCTGGCTTCTGCCTGAGGTGTGACACACTGAAACCCTGCCTAAATCACTGTGCTGGGCGCCTCTGTCACCTCCACTAAGCTTATATCCTGTCCCTCACTTCCTAATGCTTGTTGAACATTACTGGTAAAACTCAGCATCTCAGTGAGATCTCCCTGTAGCTTGAGAGACCTAAATGCCTAGAGCAGTATTTTCACACAGAAGGCATCAAAGGATCACAGCCCACCTCCTAGGGGGTTGAGGGACTGTACAGGTATCCCAGAATGGCAGCATCCCATTTGTCTCCTTGCACATTGGTATCTGGGCAATCTGTGGGGATCCATCTAGCTAACAAAGAGGACACCACAACTCCATTCTGGCCTTATTGCAACAGAAGGGTGCCCAATATTCTTCAAGATAGGGAAGGAAAAAAAAAAAAGGAGCATTTCACATGCAGTAGTAGTTTCCATCAGGAACTCAAGGAAGCCATGGTGGAGGGATAGAAAGGCAGCAACAGTTTTGCAGGCCACATTCTTGCACTTTCCATGTTTTGTTATTTTTCCATTTTCACATTTTCCTCTAGTTTCCTGACCTTGCTTATATAAGAGGGAAAGAAAAACCAATCTGATGTTCTGATGAAAGGAAGGGTAACTCTCTGGAAGAGCAGGAAATGGAGTGTGGTGGTGTCATGTGGGATTAGTCTGCAACCTCCAGGGCACGCTGCAGTCTGTGGGATAACCTGGGAAACTTCCAGGGACAAAACTTCTGGTGAAATTCATCCTGCACAGGATGAAGGGCTTGAAAGCACTGGAAAGATGGGGGTAGGAAAAAAAGCTTTACACCCTTTTATTCCCACAGAAAGTAAAACAACCCAAGCACTGAATCTCCTCACTTCATAGGGAAAAATCTATATCCAAACAGCACTCCTTAGCAGAAGTTTCCAAGTGTTTGTTGTCTTTGGGTACGTAAATACAAGTCATTAGTCATTGTTAAAATGAATGGAACCGAAAATAGGCTGTGGTATACATCTTCCCACTGTACCTTTACCCAAATCCTGACATTTTCCAGAAAATCTCAGTTCTGTGACTATCTTCCTTCTACCTATGCCCACCTTCCTGCATAAGTAACTGATGTGGAGTTTTCCAGAGTGAAATACATCAGTCCTCTCCCCTCCTCTCCTCTCCTCTCCTCTCCTCTCCCCTCCTCTTCAGCTCACATCTCTGCCTCTCCTCTTCAGCTCACATCTCTGGACAAGACTCAGCTAGAGACATCACAAACTGAAACCTGCATTTTATGTTAGCAATGTCAGAGTTCAACATTCCAAGGATTTGGTAAAGATCCTAAAAACAAACATCCTAAACTAAGGAGGAAATTCTGCATTAAACACAAAAGAAATGCAAATATGTTGAAGCATGGAAATCAAAACAACTTCAGCTATGCCCTGCACTGACCCCATGCAATAAGAATACATTTATGATTAGATCACAGTGATGGCTGGAGCCCTAGATAAGAATAAACTGAGTTTTGAAGACATCCAGATTTACTGTTTTGTTGCTATGTTTTTCCCCCATGCGTTGCCAGAATAATACTGAACTTCTTAAAGGATCAACTCCAAAATGAATTTCAACTCATAAATTGCCTGCTTTACCTGTAAATTGGCAGAAAACACCATCACTGCTTAAAGCTGTTACGCTGTTGCCTCTTCCCATAGCAGCAGATCAGAAGGTGGTGGGTCTGAAAAGAGAAGCTCATGGCTGGAGTCCATCTGAAACACACTGGAACAGCAGATCCCTACAGCCATGTCTCCAGCCAGCCTGCTGGCACATCTTGCCAATCGCTTAGGGAAAATATCCTGGGCACCTCGTAAACTTTTCAGAACAGGGGCATGCAACTCTGAACTTAGTTGGTTTGGTTTTTTTTTTTTATTGTTTTTTCCCTGCATTTGTAAAGAGGCCTTCTCAGTTTGCTGAATTACCTATCTGCAAATCCCATCATAGGGATTTCTCTGATGTTAGCACAATTCAGCAATACCATGGTTCAGTTTACTAGTGAGATGTTGAGTAGTTGAAAACTTAACATCACCCAGAGCTGTTTTGTGAGAGCTAGACTCCAGCTTGGCATTAAAGGCAGCTTGTATCATAGGAAGGAAATTTAGGAGCAGTTCATGTCTGTAAGTGACCAAAAATGACAGCTGAATTTAGACCATCTGAGGCCATTGAGGGTTATTTACTCACCTCTCCATGCTGTGCAGCCAGTTACTATATACAGAATTTTTATAAAGAAGAAAAAGTTTGTGAGGCTGGATGGCCCAGTATTTAACACAGTGAAAAAAAAATGACAGCACAGTCTCTAAAGCACATGCTATTTTCACTTCCCATCTGAATTTCTATTCTAATTCAAAAGGATTATGGCCACGTGAGCATAGAAGATACTGGACATATTTGTGCTGCTACACAGGAGATTGCAAGCAGTGAGTGCCACAGCACATGCTGCAGTAGTTACGTGTGGTGCTCACAGCCTGCAAACACAAACTTCCTAAAATGCCGTTCCTTCCAGAAAACTGCCTGTCTTTATGAGTCCTCTGGTGAAAACCTCCCCAGATAGATCATTGTCCCTTACTCTGAAGGAGAGAAAAGAACAGGAAGGTGATGTTTTGGGAACAAGAAAACCAAAGAAGACAGCTGCCCATTTTCAGCTATGTTTTTTTTTTGAACATCATATTCCTCAGGCCGCTATTCCTTGGACAAATCAGATTTGAATTGGCAAATGGGTCTGCAGGTTTTTAGGCTGGGAACAGGTAGAGACATTGCATAAAGCCCAGTTCTCTGAACAGACAATAAAATGTATCTGGCCAGAGAAGTGGGTCAGTCTGTCAATGTGTCCCCAGAATCTGCTCCAATCTTTTGATTTACTGGAGAAAAGACAAGATACAGTGTCCAGACTCCATTCTTTAGGAATCACCATAAAAACACTGAAGTTGTCTGAAAGATGGGAATATATAGGGGGACTACTTCAAGCCACAGCTAGTTTGTGAAATCCTCCCTAAGCAACTCCACAGTCTAACTCCTCTGTGGGGCTTATTTTGAGGATGCTCTCTTCTTGGGTGTACTATAAACCACAAATGTGGCTTTCCCTTCTCACAAGAAAGACTGAATTCAGGGACCAGTTGTGGATGTCTGGTGCAAAGACTTATTCAGACCTGATGTCTGAAAATCAGTTGTGTTACTGTTTTTTTGAAAACCACTAAGATTTAGGAACACAAACTGCCGGTGCTCCTAGGAGTCCTTCCTGCCTTTGGCTTCTTGCACAAGACACAAAATATCACTGCTTACTCCAGTTGCCACTGGGGTGAGGGCAGCTTTAGCCTTGTCCATGGCTAGAGAGAATAAGCACGGAGCTCAGCTTTGCCCTTGTTACTCACCTCCTGGGTTTTGTGCTGCCCCTACTCAGCTCAGCAGCCTCACTCTGTGATTGTGAGAAAGAGCAGCTCTCCCCCTTCCCCCTCTCCTCCCTGCACTCTGGCAAAGAATGGTGCGTGGGAGGACCTCGTGGCGGATGCTTGGAGACTGCAGCACTCATAATGACTAGTCACTTATAAAAGACATGCTAGTGATACTATCGCTAATGCTTTATACGACTATTTATATTCATGTCTAGGGTCTCTGAATGAGATCCCATCAGCTTTGCACAAGGGACCGAGCAAACACTAGCAATACCCATGACTAATCACCAG
This sequence comes from Chloroceryle aenea, assembly GCA_013399075.1. Lineage (NCBI taxonomy): Eukaryota > Metazoa > Chordata > Aves > Coraciiformes > Cerylidae > Chloroceryle > Chloroceryle aenea. Next base: position 427,711 of record VWZY01007362.1, on the reverse strand, counting down.
TAAATATTGATAATGGCTAGTACACTGATAATAATAATAAACGTTGGTGATAACACAGACTGCCTGAAAATCCTTCTGATAAAGGAAGGGAAGGAGGGAGGCACAAAGGACAGTCTGCCCTGGGGCTGAGAACTGAGTGATGACTCCTGCCACCAGGGCTTGATCTACTGAGCCACACTTCCCAAGGCCCTGGGCCAAATGGGAAGATCACATTAAATAGGTCCCAAATAGCTTTTCCATCTTCATGCTCTCATTCTTTTCCTGATCTGCCCAGCACAAGTGTTGAGTAACACCTGGCTCAGGGACCATGCATATCAGAGAGTCTTTGTCTCTGGAGAATGAGAAACAAATAGGCTCGGAGAGACAAAAAAAAACAAAAACAAACCAACAAACCCAAGATAAAAAAAATGGAGGGAAAAATTAGGGAAAAGCTTTTATCTATCATCAGGCTCAGAGCAACCTATAAAACAGAACCATATCCAACAGAAAATAGAAGCAATCTGAGTAAGCGTGAAATGCAGAGGTGTTCTTTCATAGCAATAACAGCAGAAAGGGTTATTTCTTAATGACTCAACAGCAATTAAAAAGCTGTCTATTGATCCCAGTTACTTTGATTATTTTCTGTGTTAGTATTTCTATAGACAGGTGATAGATATTTAAAATATAACTGTCAAAAAAACCAAAGTTTGCCTGTCACAAAAAAAAATGGGGATGCAGCTTAATTTTGAGTATATTTTCTTTTCAGCACTTGATAGGAAACCAGACAAAGAGAATAATTCTATTTCAGTGAGTATGAAAACGAGGAATGTGATAATATCCATAGAAATGCTAAATAAGGGGAAACAAGATCTGTATGCACAGACTCTCTCGACTGCAGACTCTACTACAGAGTTACAAGCAAACACCTCCATTATGTTCTTCTTATGTAATGACAAGGGAAAGCATTTTCATTCATGAATGGAAATGTTTATGACATTTGTGGTCTAGTGATTTCCCTTTACAATCATCCTTCATATCTCTGGAAATCTCTTACAATTTCAGTCATATTCCTAATATTATTTTCAGTTCTTTCTGTATAATTTCACTTCACCTGCTCTACAGTTTTTTCCAGTCTATTAACCACCTGAAAAATGGGAAGCTTTACCTAGCACTTTGCAGTGGGTGTATGAATACCACACTGAAACACCTGAAAGCACATGAGCTGTTACCTAAATGTCATTCTGTAGCATTTAAAGAAAAATCTTATGTTTAACTGTACCACTGCAAACCAATAAGATTCTAAGCCAAGTCTACAAAAAGCTTTTTTTGTGCATGTTCTTTTTAAGAGAATACTTCCATGGAGAAAGCCTTTCTGCCAAGGGTAGACTCTGCTTTTTTGACAGTGCCCGGTTCACAGAGCTAACACCTTTCAGTGCTAGTTTGAAGGAGAGCTGTTACTTCAGTGCTTTGGAAATATTCACAAGAGCGCACAGCTGTTTTCACCTGGGTTGACTTTCACAACACTGTAATGGCAGTTAAAACTGTACCAAACCCCCTTACACAGGATGTAATCAACCTCAAATCTACAGAGAAACATTGAGAAACTGCCTTCAAGTGCCAGGAAAAACAGGAGTCATTTACAACAAGCTCTTCTAATGTCCAGTCAGCTCAACCCAACTGAGACATGTTTCTCAAAACGAAAGTAGGACAGACCAGGGAAGAAAAACCCTTGACTATTTTTACAACTTTTTCTAGAAAGAAACAGCAAAGGACACAGACACGGGAAATGACCACCGATCCCTCCTGCCCCTCTGTTCACTGAAGCTCTAATATCAGTCAGCCTGTAAATCCAGTTCAGGAGGGATAAAACTCTTGCTTTCCAACATTTTTCTCTTGCCTCTTTCAGACACTTGGAAAGTTTCTGTCCCTCCAGCAGCAAAGCTGTTACATGTCATGTTCCTTACTCAGAGAGCTTACCACTATCCAGCTATTGGAGTCATCCCATAGCTCCTGATTTACAGTTTTTCTCAGGATGTCAGTCTAACCAAATACCAAGGTGTTCCCAAGAAATGCTTGAATTGCTTTTCACTTACCCCAGCCGAGTTTCAGTAGTTGTGGGTAAAGCAGAATGGAAAAAAGCCCTCATATGATAGTGTCTCTAAATTTATCAGAAAGAAAGGAGCTGGGGTGCTTGTCCTTTAAGTGTCTCTAAAGATGGTTTGCATAGCTGGATCTCAGCTTATCTATGCTTTTCTGCTTTTGCTACCATACATGGATCTGTTCCCACCAGTAACTTCAAGCTGTCGAAAAGAAGCTATCTGGCAGATTTCAGCTTCATCTGACACACAAATGAGCAAAAATAAATAATGATCTTTCCTGATGGCTCCCTTTTTTTTTTATTTGCACCTCAGAACACCTTTTCTTTTTTTTTTTTCTTCTCCCCAGAGTAACATTTTGCTGGTTTTTTTTCCAAAGTAATTCCTAGGTGAGGACAAACAGAAATCACTAAGGCAGATTTCTCTTCTTCCTTCCCTGCAGACTCACATAATTTTATTCTCAGAAGCATTTTTTATTTTTTATTTTTTTTGCTTTGCTTATAGGTCAGGGTTTTGCATATTTGCTACTTGGAATCATGTCAAGGCAATATACATCATGTCAGTAGCAAGGGAAGGTTAAGAGTCAAATTTTTGGAGAGAGAGAGATTATGGAAGAGCCATGTGACTGCTCCCAGATTAGCAGCAGTAGCAGGAGTAAGCATTCCTCTGATATTACAGTAGCCACCATGGGACATGCCTGAAACACTGAAGAGTGGAAGCTGCAGTTTGGGAGCTCCTTGCTGATATATTTATGAATAAATCACTCCTCATTCTCCTTCCTAGGTTTCAATTTCAGAAAGGATTGATGAAGGGACAGGGAACCCTGTGACACAGTTCAGGAAAGTTCAGGAAAGTAGTTGTGTAATTAATCTTAACTCTGTCCTCTGTTATCTCTGCTGTGCCAATGGGAACGTTAAGGACTTCAGTGAAAGGGCAAGACTAAGTATATGTTACTATTATTTTATGTTATATAGTGGTAACTGGAAGTAAAGAGGGTATTAGAGATCTAATTAATTTCTTCTGGATGAAAGAAAACTGGTGAAAGACATGTTCAGGCATTTAGATATCTAAGGCTGAATGTAGGTGTCCATGCTCAGGCCACAGGCACTGAAAATGTCATCATCAGACTTGGTGGTTTTGATTCATTGAATGAGAAGGAAATTCCTTGTATATTCCCACACACAACTGACCTTAACAGTTTGAGATTTTTCCTAAACATCTGTTGAACACTTGGCAGAATACAAGTTTTTTGAAGGACTCACAAGCTTCACCTCTACACTTAATGATAAACTACATTATTTCCTTATTAAAATATAAATTTCCCAATTAGATATACCTCTTCAAATGGCATATTTGATGCCTGCTGTTTGGCATCTCAGAAACTGGAGGGGGTGTTTGTGTAGGTGGGGAAGCCTGGGAGGTCTTCAGCATCTACCCAGCATCCAGAACAAAGACAGATTCCTTGAGAGCCACCCCCTGTACCCCAGAGAAAGCAGAAGGCCTACGGAAGCATGAAACAGGCAGCAAAAGGAATCACCTGAAAAAGACAAATATGAAGGGGAACCTACAGTTTCTAGCATGCCAGCCAAATGATTGGTTCCTGTCATTTGGGGTGGTTTGAAGTAATGGGAGGAGAAAAATCTCTTCTGTAATTCTGTCCTCCAACCTTTCCAGAGCAGGAGCTAAGCTCATCCTAGGAGCGTGCTTGAATATATGCCACTGTTGCCTGTCAGACAGGCTTGATGACTCAGGAGGTCTATGCTCTAGTACAAATAAGATCATGATTTAGCAAACCATTTAAATTCCATTTAATTTAAAATATTGAATAATACTTTGGACTTCCCTGTGGTTATTCACATGATTCTATTTCTATGCTTTACTAGATATGGATAGGAAGTTGCCGCAAAGCAGCATAAAAAACGAACAAGATTTGGCACAAACAAGTGAGTTTGTGTTTCACAGGTCTCTTGACTTCCATGCATTGCTTCTAAGAAGCCTTAGGGCTAACCAAAATGGGCTAAGGAAAGCAAGACTGTAGCTCCAATTCATTAAATGTATCCGCCTTTCCATGAAGAAATGTTGAAAACATCGTGTGTAACTGAGCAAAAATGTATGTGGCTTTGAGAAAAACATGATCGTTTTGCACTCAGGGTTTTGTTAACCATAAGGCCAAGGGGGCAGTCTGTTTTCTGGCTTTGATCTGCCCTTCTGTACAGCCACCATGTGTCACCCTCTAGATGAGTGACACCACCCTCTTTGAACTCTGCTCCCTACAGAGTGGCCAAAGAGCATCTCATATTTTCCATCAAGAGCTTTTCCATTCATCCCTGCTGGGAGAGGTGAAATTTGTATCAGGGCATGTGTGTGATAAGGTGAAAGGCATTTTCCTAAAGCAAAAGAAAAAATAGGCAGCAGCATTGCCAAGCACCGAGTGGGCCATGGGGAGATGAAAAAACCCCACTATTGACCTTCATGTCCACTGACTTGTCTCCTCCTCCCCAGAACAAGCAGGACAGAGGGAGAAAGTCCATCTTTGGTGGTCAGACACGTGGAGGACATCAGCAGCTCTTACTGGCCTCACATGAGACAGGTTTGCAGAAGTGCTGGTGAGTGCAGGCCTGGGATCAGACAAGGGTGATCAGGCTTCATCTGCTGAAGCCTGGCCCCACTCTGGGGATCACCATGCCCACTCTGCTCCCCTCCAGGGCTGCACACCCTCCTGGGGAAAATTGTCCCCTGTTTTTCACTCAGTAACTAGACAGTGCCTCTCCAGGATTTTGTTCCAGGAGGTTGTGCTTTTCTGTGCCATCCATCTTCTGCCTGTCAGTCAATGCTGTAGCCTTGAGACAAAATGGGAGCTTGGTCTTCAGAGCCTCCAGTGCTCTTTCCCATGCTGTGTGCTGCAGCTTCAAGCCACCAAAGAGGTGTTGAAGTGTCTTTTATGAATATCAATGTGAATTTCGCAAGAGTGATTTAAATATAGCTGCCTGCTTTCCTGGGAGTCCCTGTAGCTGTATTCTCACTGCAGCAAAAGCTGCACCATATGCCTGGCATTCACAGCCGTTTCCCAAAGACCGCCAGGGACTTGTTATTCTGCATTTGGCTTGTACAGGGTTCTGAATTAAAGGCTTGCTGAGGAGAAAGGGTGGAGGAGCAGACTGCTTCAGTATGTTCAGATGTGCTGCTCAGGTGCATTTAAGTAGCCTTATGTGCTATGAAAGCTGGACACAGCTCTGTGCAACCTGTTCTAATGTGGAAGTCAGCCCAGCTCTGAGCAGGGGCTGGATCTCCAGAGTCCCTCACAACCTAAATCCTGTGATTCAGTGTGAAACTCAGTTCAGGATATAGTCATATGGCAGATGAAATAAAAAGGAAAACTGAATTCCTACGACACCTGGGTCATTTTCTGTCTTCCTATTGGGTTTTGTGACTATTTTACAAACTCTTTAAGCACAGTCCATCTCTCATTCCACATACATGGCTTGTCTCCAATGTTGCTTGAACCTTACTGCACTGCAAGTGAAAATCCATTACTTCCCCCCTTTTATTTTAAAGCAAAGTGATTAAAATGCAGTTGAGCCTGTGCCCAGGTAGAGCTCAAGAAAGTCAGGCAGCAGTATCAAGTATGTAAAGCTTTGGAAGGGAATATGACTTTTTATGTTTAAACAAACACCTCAAACCTGGGGAGTATCCAATTCTTTGTGATCATTAAGTGATTGTTTACTTCACCAAGGTATAAATTACTGTGCCTTCAGGACAAAACTAATAGAAAATATGCTAATCAGCACTGGTCAGAAATTTTCCAGTGGAACATTTTTTTTTGTCAGAAAGTCTGATGATTAGTTAAAGTTGAAATGTTCCAGAAGAACATGTTGATTTTACTGAATCTTCAATACTATATGGTGGGCTGAGATGGGATGGGATTAAGGAAAGAGGGAATCCATCAAAACCCTCTTCCTGATGCCCTGCCAATTCATCTGCCTGGCTGCAAGCCTTGTGGCAGCACTAGGGATTGGAGCCTGGGGCAGTCTGCCATGCAGACATGATGGTGGAGAAGTCCTGAAAATTCCTGGTTTCTGGATGGGAGTGTTAAACACAGAAGTCAGGGAGCCCGCCTCTTCCCCCAGTTCCCTTTCACTGGGCACCAGCCTAGGAACGTGCATGCAAAATGGCATATTAACATTTCCAAATTATATACTTCAGTCAGCTAAAATGAATCTTCTTGGCTTCCAAAAGAGAAGACTTGAATTTTGTTCTGGGATTTCTGCTGGAATAGCAGGAGGAGCTGGTCTGAGGCTGAAGAGATGAGATCACAGCAGCCTGGTCCCTGCAATATTTCTGAATTCAGAAACAGACACATGGGCTCTAATTAGCAAGCAACTTGGGACACTTGAGGGCTCTATGGCCAGAATGGAACTGAAAAGCCCACACACACTGGGCTTCTGTGGCAATGATTGGAGAAGTCTGTTGGTATCAGCTCGGCCTGGACCTGCACTGCAGACTTGCAGACCACACACGTAATCAGTAGTGTGCTTAGATGCTTGATGGGCCTCTGAGCAACCTGCCCTAGGTAGAGATGTCCCTACTTGTACAGGGGTGGTTGGACCAGATGACCCCTAGAGGTCCCTTCCAGCCTAAAACATTCTATGATTCTATGTGGTGCATGCATCATTTTAAGTTTGCTCCTGGGTCTGCTTGTGCCTGCTAACTTTGTTGCTCCACTCCTGATGAAACTGTCCTAGCTCTTTGGACTTCCACATTTCCCTTCTTCAAAGAACATCCCTGGAGCTGAGCACCTATGGGGGCAATGGACATGATCCTTCCCTTAGCTAGCACCACCTTTTCAGATCCCAGGGCTGGCAGAACATGGCTCTAATGCAGATCAGAGTACTGCAGTAACTGGGACTAAGGATACCCTGAACTGCCAAGCATTAATATTTGATGCATTTCAATATTTAAAGAGCTTGATAAGATAATTTAAGAAGCACGGTCACTTTTTAAATTATTTGTAGACAATTTATAATAGAGCAAATCCACTTGGAATGAACAATATTTTGGCTAGGGTAGACTTATGGCTCAGACAGCTGCCTACATTTATATAAAACATCAGAGAGATGACAATTTTGAAACTCTCTGCTAGAAATCTCAGGTCTCAACAGGCTGGATTTCCAGCCAGCAGAAGCAAGCAGAGGATTCAGGTGGTGTCTTAACACTGGTTGCAATCCTGTTGCAGGGAGGTTTTGACTTTGGAAATAAAAAGTAAAAGAGACAGAGGGTTTCCCTGAAAATTTTGTTTTCAGTGAAAATACTTGGGTTGTCATCTAAACTTGAAAACCACAGCTGGAAAAAAAATGAACCGCTGTTTGCTAAGATTTATTTGTTTTCCTGGAAACATCCTGGTGTGAGTGGCTGCAGCAGTTTACATCTGATCGGGATCAGGCCCTATACTGATAGCACTCTCACTTGCTTTATAAAAGCCGTAAGAGTCTGCACAGAGTTCACTGTGGCAGTCGCATCTCTCATACATATCGCATAGCTGCTGTGTGCCTGAAGCGGAGGGCAGAGAGGCGAAGGCACAATTCATGTGATGTTAAAACGAGCTGCTTTATGTAACACGATATGCTTCAAATGCACTCAACGCACCACGGAAACTATGCGAGGGAAGCCAAGAAACCTCTGTACAATAGCACAAAACAGAGACAGTCTGCAAAGCACAGCACACTCGGTTAACAGTGAGGGAGCATTCTGCATAAAACATCCCCTTTCTTTCTGATCCTCCTATCCTGATCATCAAGGATGATCTCCAAACATGCCATCAAAAGATGAGCCTGAGAGCAAAAATTCATACCTGCAGTGGATCCTGGAAAACAGGAGGTGCTGGTTTCACAGTGCACAGGAGTTTTCTCCAGCCGCCCTTCTGTGGTCCAGAGGGAATTACCACACTTTCTTTGCTTTCCCCCATCACTGGGGGCTAAGTCACTTCTCCACCTTCTTCCTCTCTAAGACTCCTGCCTGCTGCTCAAATACTACCCTGTTCTCTCAAATTCTGAGTCCAGGTAATTAAAAAAGGTAATTCTCAACCTTCACTTGATGCATGGCTTTTCCTGCTTCACTGCTAGTTTTGCCCAGCTCACTGCTTCTCACTTGCCTTGCCTTGCTTATGGCCATGGGTCTTCACAAATCCTGCTATCCATTTCCTTTATAGAGCAGTCCAGGAAGAGGATTGCTCTCTCGTGGTGCTGACTGTTTCCAATGAAAACTGATCCATTTCTCTGCAGATGTCTGGGCCAGGTGCATTAGCAACTGGATGCTTGGTTTACAAGCAGAACTTGGGTATCTCAGTTAGCCTTTCTCTGATATATGTCATTCTTGTGCAAAATAGAAAGGATAAGACTTTGTTTCCACCATGTCTCTTTGGATCAGGGGGCAAATTCTGTCTGTTACTGGAGGTATGGTGGGAATTAAACCAGGAAGATTGTATTCTGCTGTGTATAAACACAGCTATAAAGCAGTTAGGAAGGGCAATTCTTTCACCAGTGAAGCAGGTGGCACATACAACTGCTATGGAAAAAAAAAAAATCATCTGTCCCAGAAAACAAGAGCAAACACAACAGAAGTGTAGCAATGCAACAATTGAAGGTTTCAAAATGTTCCCAGTCTTGTGTTGGATGAAGGGAAGAGAGAGGCAGAAAGAATGGAGTTGCACATTTCCAGTCAATATTGCAAATTTCAGCAATGTATTTGCCCTGCACTTTGCTTATGGCCTGATACTTCTTCATCCTCAACAGACACATGACCCCATCTTTTGCTTTTCTTCCCTGCCATGAACCATGACCAGATTCACCGAGGCCAGTGAAGCTGCCAAGATAAATGTGGTGCTTTATCTGAAGAAAGCTTGACCACAGAAGTTTGCCTTAAGGTGTCTGTTGTCCTGTGAATCTCAGATGTCACTTTTAGCTCTCTGAGATTAGGAAGGACTTTTCTATCCTATGGGAGGAGGAGTGTGGCTCAGGGGCTCCCTTGCTTCTGCAGTCATGTCAGGGTGATGGAATTTTGACAACTTTTCTCCAGAGTGTTTTCGTTTCTGTTCATCAGCTTGTTGGTGTGATAACATTAATCAGCACTTCTGTGGAAACAGTGATTTTGGAGACAAACATTGTAATCAGGATGAAGAGACACTGATGAATATTGCTAAAATTAAAGAGTCTAAATTCAGCAAAATTGCTTTCACTGGGAAAATGTATTTTGATCCATAGCCACCATTATCCACTAACTCCATGCTAGCTTGACAAAGCCAGGCATGCTCACAGTTGGAGGGGGTGGCACCTCTGTGGAAGCCCCAGCAAAGCTGTACCTCACACCTCACGTTTACCCAGTGGTGCTTTCCCCAGTGTGTCAGTGGTCTCCCTCTTATGCTGACATCTGTCCAGACACATCTGGCTCCTAGAGGGAAGAAGTCCAGAAACAGAAAACCTGGCCTGTGGTTGCGCTGGAAGAACTGATGACTGCTCACTTACTGCTTGCTGCAGTGCCCCTTGGTCCATTCCCTGCTACCTGTTGAAGTGATTTGGGGTTTCTCCTTGGTGTTGTCAACTTTGTATGGTCCACAGATGTACCAGGCTCTCTGTGGTAGTGTCCCACCTGCTGGGTAGGGAGAAAAGTTTTGAGGTGAGAACTGAATACCCTTGAGACAAGAGATGTCAGGTACCCATTCCCCTAGACCTTGCTATTTGAACACTTACCACCAGCAGAGATGCATGTTAATAGCTCCTCAGTGGAGGAAAGTCTTTTTCTAAGGCAGCCTGCACCTCCTTCTTCCATCTCTGACAGCCTCTCAGACAGTGCCTGCACCTCCTGCTTCATGGTGCCCAGTGTTTTCTCAGCTCTTTCTGGGCATGAGTGGCTCACTATAGAAAAGCAGCCATGTTGGGCTTGCCACACGGTCCTGTTCCTCATCCCCTTTAACTCTCTGGCCTGCTCACTGTCTGCTGACCAAGGAGCTCTTCTTGGAAAGGCCGGGAGAGTGGTTTGGCTGTGCCGGGGGCCGGCAGCTGGGCGAAGCGGCGCCGCCGGCGGCAGAGCTGAAGGAGGCGGGAACGCGCCGAAGGCTGCTCGGCGAGAGCAGCCCCCGTCCGAACCTTGGNAGGGCGATTTGCTTCTGGGGGGAGCAGAGGCCGCGGGTGCCACCCGGATCCATACCCCAGAGTTGTGCTGCCTCCCTGGGGCCCGGCTTAGAGGCATCACCAATATACCAGTGCAAACTTATTGAGGGTGCTCTCAATCTCCTTGCCATGATTGGTGATAGATATTGAACATCAGTGACACCAGCACTGAGCCACGGGGAACACCACTTTTGACTGGACACCAACTGAATTTAATTCCATTCCTTACCAGTCTCTGGGCCCAGCCTTTCATCCAGTGTTTGATCCAGAAGAGTGTGTGCCCATCCAGGCCTCAGGCAGCCATTTTTTTTCATGAGAATGCTGTGAGGAACAGTATCAAAGGCTTTACTGAAGTCCACCAAGATAGGGGGGAGCNTAGTCTGGAAAAAAAGGAGGCTGAACAGGAGGCCTTATAGCTCTGTACAACTACCTGAAAGGAGGTTGTAGAAAGGTGGGTGTTGGTCTCTTCTCACAAGTCACAACTGATAGGATAGGAGGAAATGGCATCAAGTTGCACCAGGGTAGGTTTAGGTTGGACATTAGGAAAAACTCTTTTACCAAAAGTGTTAGNCCAATCATATGGGCTTCAACAAGGTCAAGTGCCAAGTCCTGCACTTGGGCCACAACAGCTCCATGCAATACTACAGGCTTGGGGAGGAGTGGCTGGAAAGCTGTGCAGCAGAAAGGGACCTGGGGGTGTTGGTCAACAGCCAGCTGAACACGAGCCAGCAGGTGGCCACCAAGAAGGCAAATGGCATCCTGGCCTGCATCAGGAGTAGTGTGGCCAGCAGGAGAAGGAAAGTGATTGTTCCACTGCACTTGGCACTGGTGAGTCTGCACCTTAAGTACAATGTTCAGTTTTGGGCACCACAGTATAAAAAAGACATCAAGATGCTGGTGCAGGTCCAGAGAAGGACAGCAAGGCTAGTGAAGGGTCTTGAGAATAAGTCTTATGAGGAGCGGCTGAGGGAGCTGGGGTTTCTTAGTCTGGAAAAAAAGGAGGCTGAACAGGAGGCCTTATAGCTCTGTACAACTACCTGAAAGGAGGTTGTAGAAAGGTGGGTGTTGGTCTCTTCTCACAAGTCACAACTGATAGGATAGGAGGAAATGGCATCAAGTTGCACCAGGGTAGGTTTAGGTTGGACATTAGGAAAAACTCTTTTACCAAAAGTGTTAGCAAAGACTGGAATAGGCTGCCCAGGGAAGTGGTTGAATCACCATCCCTGGATGTATTTAAAAGCTGTCTAGATGTGATGCTCAAGGGTATGATGTAGTAGTGGCCCTGGCAGAGTTAGATAACAGTTGGACTTGATGATCTTGGAGGCCTTTTCCAACCATAGTGATTCTGTGACCCTTCACCACACATCCCAGCAGCCTCATGTCCCATTTCATTTCGGGATGGGTAGTGGGAGACATCCTTCCAGCTTTGTTCATCTACTTTTTACCTCAGTCAAAAAAAGTCCCAAATTGGCCTGCTGGTGACTTACAGCATATGACTGAGTGCAGTGAGATCACACATGTCTTTGAAGACAAAAGCTAAAACTGAAATCCCCTAAAATGCTTTCCTTTTCAAGGCTGCAGAGGTCTCCCAGTGGGAGGGGTTGCCTGTTTTCCTTCTGGCAGCTCTGTGCTTCAGGCTGTCATCTCTCCTGGATGTGTGTAAGCCTCACTGGAGGCAGCAGCTATAGCTAAGAGGGCTGAAAAAGGCAGGTCTTTGCACCACCCCCCATTGCAATAGTACAAACCGAAGTAGATAAATATTCAAATCCAGAGAGTGATGCAGGAGTGTCATGTAAGTGTGACTAGAACTGGGTAATTTTTTGCATGAATGTAACTAAATGTTAAAGAAAAATATCTAATTGCTTGTAAACCTGTCAAGTGTGAAGCATTTCAGAAGTGTTTCATGACCTATAAAACTGAAATGCAAAGCCTTGAAGTATCATTTCCTACCAAAAAGCATGAAGTGGCTCACTCTACCAGTGTTGGGGCCAATAAATCTGCAAGTGCATAGCTCTGGGGCATCCCAAGCCTCTGTTTTCCTAACCCTGCTCAGGAGAAGTNGCCAAGTCCTGCACTTGGGCCACAACAGCTCCATGCAATACTACAGGCTTGGGGAGGAGTGGCTGGAAAGCTGTGCAGCAGAAAGGGACCTGGGGGTGTTGGTCAACAGCCAGCTGAACACGAGCCAGCAGGTGGCCACCAAGAAGGCAAATGGCATCCTGGCCTGCATCAGGAGTAGTGTGGCCAGCAGGAGAAGGAAAGTGATTGTTCCACTGCACTTGGCACTGGTGAGTCTGCACCTTAAGTACAATGTTCAGTTTTGGGCACCACAGTATAAAAAAGACATCAAGATGCTGGTGCAGGTCCAGAGAAGGACAGCAAGGCTAGTGAAGGGTCTTGAGAATAAGTCTTATGAGGAGCGGCTGAGGGAGCTGGGGTTTCTTAGTCTGGAAAAAAAGGAGGCTGAACAGGAGGCCTTATAGCTCTGTACAACTACCTGAAAGGAGGTTGTAGAAAGGTGGGTGTTGGTCTCTTCTCACAAGTCACAACTGATAGGATAGGAGGAAATGGCATCAAGTTGCACCAGGGTAGGTTTAGGTTGGACATTAGGAAAAACTCTTTTACCAAAAGTGTTAGCAAAGACTGGAATAGGCTGCCCAGGGAAGTGGTTGAATCACCATCCCTGGATGTATTTAAAAGCTGTCTAGATGTGATGCTCAAGGGTATGATGTAGTAGTGGCCCTGGCAGAGTTAGATAACAGTTGGACTTGATGATCTTGGAGGCCTTTTCCAACCATAGTGATTCTGTGACCCTTCACCACACATCCCAGCAGCCTCATGTCCCATTTCATTTCGGGATGGGTAGTGGGAGACATCCTTCCAGCTTTGTTCATCTACTTTTTACCTCAGTCAAAAAAAGTCCCAAATTGGCCTGCTGGTGACTTACAGCATATGACTGAGTGCAGTGAGATCACACATGTCTTTGAAGACAAAAGCTAAAACTGAAATCCCCTAAAATGCTTTCCTTTTCAAGGCTGCAGAGGTCTCCCAGTGGGAGGGGTTGCCTGTTTTCCTTCTGGCAGCTCTGTGCTTCAGGCTGTCATCTCTCCTGGATGTGTGTAAGCCTCACTGGAGGCAGCAGCTATAGCTAAGAGGGCTGAAAAAGGCAGGTCTTTGCACCACCCCCCATTGCAATAGTACAAACCGAAGTAGATAAATATTCAAATCCAGAGAGTGATGCAGGAGTGTCATGTAAGTGTGACTAGAACTGGGTAATTTTTTGCATGAATGTAACTAAATGTTAAAGAAAAATATCTAATTGCTTGTAAACCTGTCAAGTGTGAAGCATTTCAGAAGTGTTTCATGACCTATAAAACTGAAATGCAAAGCCTTGAAGTATCATTTCCTACCAAAAAGCATGAAGTGGCTCACTCTACCAGTGTTGGGGCCAATAAATCTGCAAGTGCATAGCTCTGGGGCATCCCAAGCCTCTGTTTTCCTAACCCTGCTCAGGAGAAGTGAGAGTTGCTTCAGCCTCCCTGAGTGGCTTCCTGTTTTACTACTTCTCTGGAAAAAGTAAGGAAAGCAGAGGAGAAAACAGAATTTCTCACTGCTGGGTGTTACTGCTTATACTTCACACATTGCCACTTAATATTGTTAATGCAGTTCATAAAACACAAGACAGATTTAATGGGCAATTAATATAATTATTAGGTAATTGTTAATAATTTATTGCATGTCCTCGGGGGTCTGAAAGCAAGCCCCAGGCTGGCAGAGCAGCAGTCCTACACAACATGTCCAATCCATGATTACATGTAGTATAACTTTTTCTCTTCCTGAAGCCTATCTGCCCAAGATTGCATGACTTTCAGTTGGAGGGCAGAAAGGGCAAGAAAGGAGTTGATTTTTCCTGCTACTTCCTTGTGTACTGTCAGAAACATACCCCAGCCACCTGTGAGCTGAGTCAATAGTGGCCTCTGGGCCTTCAGAGGTCAAAGACCTGCCTTGTCTTTCCCCCATGAACCATGCATTTGTGAGTGGGAAGATGAGAGAAATGTCTTCAAGAGAGGATGTTTCAGGAACATTTCATGCATCAGAGATGACTCTCATCTTCACACTACTGCTAATCACTAATGATACCCAGAAGACCCTCACCATGTGAGGCACAGCACTGGCCTTCACCATATCAGCATTGTCCTAAACATCCTCACTCTTTTCTTGAGGCAGAAAAAAGTGGATTATATCATCAGCCAAAGAGAAAATCTTTTTTCCCCATGGTCAAACATGGACATGGAAGCCCAGAGAGGCTGTAGGATCTTCATGGTTGGAACCACTCAAACCTCAGCTGGACATGGACATGAACAACCTCATCCAAGCATCACCACAATCCCTTCCCACCTCAATTGTTCTGTGATTCTCTGTAGTTCCAAGATCCAAAAGTTTGATAGCAAAAGCTTCTTGCAAATGAGGACTGTCACCCAGGCTAAGGGTAGGGGCACAGAGCCAAGTGCGTTTTATGGGAGTGTGCTGGCTCCAGATTTACCCCTATGATAGACACCCTAATATTTGCAGTGTGTTTTGTCTTCTGCTAGTTTAATATTCAGGACAGGAAGGCTGTGGAGACAGAGATTGATCACTTGATTCTTGTGCAGTGATTATTACGAATTCATTCATTTAAACTAATTTGGAATTTATTTTTCTTGCTTTTGAAGGCTGCCTTTGATAGTTTAATAACATTACTTCTAGTGACTGGAAAGATAAATATCTGACAGCTCTAGTTTAGGAAAGTCTCATCTGTATGGATGTTTTCTGATGTATAATAATCAATATGTACTTGTTAGGAATATATGATCTATCAATTAGAATTTCCCAAGGTCTTTGATTAGTCTTTGTGAGTGGTGTAAGGAAGATTGCTTTCATCCAGTCACAAGCAATCTCTGCTCTGGTAGCAACCACTGTCACTGAGGTCACAAACCGCTTTCTATTCAATCCCCTTTGTTTTCATTTCATTATAACTTTCTGAGACATTCATCTCTGGGGCTAAAATTTTCTATCCTCTGTCTGAGGAGGGCTTTAACAGCTGTATTTTTCGAGGGAGTGCAGAGAGCAGTAAGAGGCATTCCATTCCTCCTATGGCAAGGACAGTAGAATAACACTTGCAAAATGGTACGAAAGTCCTCCTTCTTTCCAGAGACATGGACGGATACAACCCAGAGCTGGCTGAGGCAGGCTTACAAGCACAACAAAATATTGCATCAAGCATGAACTCAAAGGAGTTACATGGAAAGTGGCTTGGTATTGCCCCAGACCAAGACTTCATCCCTGCACGGACGCTACTTATTCTCATTTGTGAGGTACCTCACTCCCCAGGTATCATCCCCAGGATGGGGATGGGGCAGGGGGCTGGGACATCACCAAAAGAGCATAAAGGTCTCTGAAAAATGCCTGGACCTCCCTGATACTAATAGGTTTTCTGTTTCTGTTTTACTATAGACCATGAGTATCCATCCCTTGTTCACATCACTTGAAAAAAATTGTAACTGCTGCTTTTGGAGCAAATAGTTTTCTGGAAAGAGGAAGCATATTCTGTAGACCTGTCCCTTCCTGCCTGGTTATCTGCATGTTATAATGGATGGGACAGGCATCTGAAGGAAAGACATGGTGCTTGCCAAAGCTATATTTGCTTCATGCCACACTATGTGACTTGTCTGCTATGTCGCAAAAGAAAGTGGAGGGTACGGGGTAGGGATCTTCTGCTGCAAACACAGGTGCAAATGTAGCACAGGAAGAGGAAATGGGTATAGGTCTTGCTGTATGCAAGTCTGCCTTTGCATACAGATCAGGGCTGCAGCCTGGAGATTTATCCAGGTGAGCTTGTATTCCAGCGTCCTGCCCTCCCTTCCCCTGGGAATGTTGTTTCCATTAATGAAGGTGATAGCTGCTAATTAACAAAAGCTCTCTGTAGAAGTTATTTCTTGGTTTAGAATTGTCCCACCATACCTCCCATGAACATTCATGTCTTCAGAACAGTTTTAGATTATTGTTTGTTTGTTTGTTTCTAACCCTGTTTTTGTACTATGCTTCCAGGTTCAGCCTGGAAAAACCTGGCTGGCAGAGATGACAGCTTTGCTGATACCCCTGCTCTCTGCTCACAAAACCGTTGCAGTTCAATGTTTGTCTCCTTGCCTCTCCACTCCCCATAATTATCCCTGGTTAACAGTGCTGCTGTGTCACCGCCTCCTTGGTGTCATCTCCTGGCTTGGAGGAGATTAAATAGGACAAGCAGCTGAGAATGCATGGATGTGTGACAAAGAAGGAAAACAGAAAGAATTAGTTTTTACGGTTTATTAAGTGCGCTGGCATACTAAGACCTGTGTAGAAAAGCTGCAACAGCTGGCTTTTAGATAACTTCAGTCATTTTAAGGCCACATTCTTGATGGTCTGTCAGGCAGAGGCCATTAGCTGCTCTGTTGTATAACATCAAGTGGTTGGTCCAGGTGGACTATTGGATATGCTGGTGGGAAAGTACCTTTGGTGTCTCTAGTCTAGTGGGTGCCTTAGTGAGGAATTTGACTGCATATATGGCATGCACGTGATTCCTGAGTCTATCAATTTCTAGCATTCATGGCTACCTGGACAGTGCAAGAACTGCAGCAGATCCAGCTGCAGCTCACTGTAACATGCATCTGATGACCAGCCATCTCTCAGAGAGACCTGATGATCCAGTGCCATGTAGGCAGATGGAGTTAAGAGGGTAGGGACCTAAAAAACCTCCAGTGGTACACCCAGTATGTTTATGAGCGTGGATTAGTCCTCTTGTAAACCTGAGTGACCATAGAGCATGCTTTCTTCTACAACAGTATTTTGCCAGTTCAGATGAGAAGATGTCATATCTTCAGAGATGGATTTAGCCAGAAAAAAAGATAAAACCTGTATAAAACCACCCTATGCTTTTTGCAATGAAATTATGCCTTCAGGAAAACTCTAGCCCTAACCTAAAGTGTAGTGAGGTCTTCTGGATTAAACCTGTCTTTTCAAGCTCATATTGTTATTCTTTGTGGTCTAAGCTCCTAAGGTTGCCAGAAGTGTAAGGATTTTGGTTTAAAAATATCCAAGTAATTTTATATCTACACTTCCAGTGTATCTGCAATCAGTGACAGATTCTTAATAATTTCAGCTTTATTGCAGAGCTAAACTCCAGTGTCATCCTGCTAAAGCTTCCTATGTGCCTGGAAATGAGTCAACTGGTGCTATGACAAGCATGGGAGCAGTTGGTGTGCTGTTGGCGTCGGCTGGAGTGTCTCTACAGAATGAACATATGTTCTCCAGTGCAGCCACTTCATTGACTCTTCCCTTGTTAACTTTTATGATGTGATTTTTTTTTGTTCCTCTAATTAGGAACTTTGACTTTTGGAAAGGTTTTTAATTTTTTTTTTCCTTATCTTTGGGAGTGGAGAAGGGCAGATGCTAGAAGATAGAAGCTTTACTGATGAGATTTTTTTTTTTTACCTAAGAAGGAAATTGGAATGAAGACACTAGTAACTTGAACAATGTTCTGAAAGATATTTATGATTAGCGGGTTGTTAAATTTGCATCCTTCCTACCTGGTAAAGAGGGAGGAAAATTAGATGGAGTTACATTAGGCTGGTGAATAAATCTCTGAAGACTGCAGAGTCCTCAGTCCTCAGTTCAGAAATGTTCTGCAAACTTGTTGGTGCTGCTGGATTTTGCAGAGGACTAGAGGCACTAAAGAGGCACTTTAGCAAGAATTCATAGTAAAGAAGAGAATTAGTGGGGACATGGAAATAGGAAATGGAGTTGTGATGAAGGTAGAAAGAGAGCATGTTGATAAATGTTTTAAAAGGTAGAGGAGGGATAAATGGTTATTTTATCCATGGAGAGAGCTTGCCTGTGGAATCTCCTGCACATCTTTGAGAGGGATCTATGAGAAGGTGGTGGAGTTTGATGCTGATACAGACTTGTTCTGGATGGTCCAAACTGGCTGAGGAGATGCAAAATGATCTTGCAAATAAAATTAACTTTATTTAACTGCAAATTGATGTCTGTCTGTGGGGAGGAGCCTTATATGCTGTTTGTCTTTAAATTATCATGTACCATTTACAAAGAGGATCTGGGGATTTGTGAGACATTGTGTATAGTGTTCTGAAAACAGCAATTCACAGCTCAGAATGATCAAAAAGGCAAATGGGATGTGGGTAATTATTAGGAAAGATATCCAGAGGAAAACAGACAACACTGTTATCCTGCTATATAAACCTCACATGTGCCTTAGGCTTGCACATGACATGAAGCTTTATGCAGTCTCTCTTGGTGAATATCATGGAACTAATGAAGGGACAAGAAGAGGGGATCTGGGGACTAAGGCACAGGTACTCTTTAAGAAGAGTTTAAATATGACTGGGAAGAAGACAACTGAAATGGCTGTGATCAAGTCCTCCATGTTCATGAATAAGTGAGAGCAGGCAAACAGTAGATTCTGCTTCTTGTAACTGAAAAATGTTCAAAGATTTTTGTAAAAGCAATATTAAAACAGACTGAAGGAAGGATCCTTTTGCATAGATCCTTCATTACATAACAAAGCAGTGGAGCTCCCTTCCAGAAGATACTGAACAGGCTAAAAATCTAAATGAGAGAAAGATTAAAAAGATTAATTAGAAAGCTCTTCCGGAGTTGATCTGTTAAAAGTTGTCTAACATGATAATAGCTACTATGGCCTACACTGTGGGCTCAGATCCTGGGCAAATATGGCAAGGAAGAGGTGTTTGTGTGGTGTCTCCCATAGCATTTGTCCCTGACAGCACGTGATCACACAAAGTCCAGACAGATGTATAATGACTATGTCTGGTCTGTGTTACTGCTGAAAGAATAACTTTTCTCCCTGTGTATTTTCCTTCTTGCCATTAAGTTTTCAGGCTGTTCAGAGAGGCACTGTATCACTATATGGATTTACAGAAAAAAAATATCGGAAACCTGTTTTGGTTGGACTTTCCATTTTAATGCCTTCAAAGGATAATGCCAATGTAGCATAGAAGGGCAGGTGATGGCCAGATATTTGCTGTATATTTGAGACAATAAAGTCTGTTTTGTTTTACATAATCTCAAGAGCCCAAGTACAAGGTGTCTTGTAGTCAGCATTTTCCATGTGCCCCTGAATGACTTGGAACAGGAATGTGAGATATAATTTAACAGTTTTGTCCTCAAAAGTGGTGGCATCTTGGTGGCATGGGATCCCATCAGGTGTATTTTTTCTTAGACATGGATATCTTCTGGAGTGAAAGTACTTTGCACATTGTGAAAGTGTGAAAAATTCTTTTGATTTCTACCACTTGCTAATCCTGTTTTGGCTGGTGCAGCCTCTGCAAAGAGCTCACTCCATGGGATGTGTTACTCAGAAATGATCCATGCTATTCCTGAGATTCAGGAAGTGCTTTGATCTGTTTTATTAAATCCTTCACTTGAAAAGCAAACCTGTTGAGCATTTGTTTTCTGCCAAATTGGTGTAAAGGAGAAAAAAACTCACCTCTTTTATTCTGTTGCCTGATAATGGACAATTTTGCTTCTTGTATATTTACCAGTCTTTGTGGCAGATGCAGCCTTCTCCACAGATAAACAGGGTGTGATGGAACAGTTTGAGGCTTGGGACCTGGGCTGTTAAACTGCACCTCAGGATGAGTGACAGATGCCTCAGGGTCTGGACCCTTGGTTAACAGGCTCAAGGGCTGGGCTTGTCTGGGTTGTCTCTAGGTTTGCCCCTCAGCCAATTAGAATGACCACAACACACCCTCAACTAGGGTATAAATGGGGCCCCCCTCCTGAGAATCAGAAGAGATGGTTTGTCTCAGCACAGTGGGCCTGGCAGTTGGACACTTCCATGGATTGAGGGAGTCTCTGTGGATTCAGTGAGCCCCCCCTCTTTGGGTGAGTGACACCCTGGGCACTCTGGTGTGGGAGTTTTCCCCTTGATTAGTGAGTGTGTGCCCAGTTTGGCTGATCTTCCCTTAAGGTTTAGAAATTAGTTGTGTGGTAGTTAATTCCCAACAGCCACCCACACTGGTACTTGGTCAGAAGGGGTGCTGGGCAGCTTTGGTTGCAATAAAACCCATTCTGGACAGTGTCTGCTGTAGGTTTTGTGGGTGCCTTTGTGACAGTCTTCAATCTGAGAAGTTTTAGAAGTCGGTATTTCTAAGTACAAGCTGAACTTCCATGGTTCAACATCAGGTGAATATACTGGAGATGCCTCCCAGACTGTCCCTGCTCTTTGTGGTGGGTGGTAGATGAGACAGGAATGTGTACAGAGATCAAATGAGTTATTTGATGCTTAAAAGGAAAGTGGGGAAAGGATGGAGCTTGCTGGTGAGCTCACAAATGAACCACATAGGACTTGCTGTATCATTCAGTATTCATACCAGCTGCTTCAAAAGGAAGATCAAGTTTGCAGCTGTGGACTCTCCAGTCTGGGAGAAGTCAAGTTTGGTGGAGGGCTTCAAAAGATGAGGACTTGTGTGCATCTGAGGGAAGTAATTGCCCTTTAAATCCCTTGGATGGGCAGCAGGTGAAATCAGATTGCTTAATGCTTTCTTCTGTAAGGCTGTCCCTGGCTGTGGTTTAAGGAATTTAGTATCAGTTTCTCCAGGCCATCTGTCATCATCTTGTGAGTGATCGTATTCACTGGTTTCTATACAGCACAGCACTGGTCTTCCAAGGAAGAGTTCAGCCATGTTTCTGGATAAAGACAGGCAGTGGTGGTGGCTAGCCCAAGCAGCAATGAGCTGTTCTCTGTAGTGCAGGAAGGGCAATTTAGCAGCTTTGCTCTACCCATAGCCACCTGCCCCATTCCTGGCTCCTGTAAGCAGGGCTTCTGGGAAGACAATGAGCCAGGATGTGGAAGACAATCCCAGTGAGTGCAGAAGATGTGTGTACTTGGTCCTCTGAGAAATGGAAAGACCAGGACTTCTAGGGGTAAGTCAGCTGGTGCACACTGGGTCTTTATTTACTGTCCCCTTTCCTGCTCTATGCTGTATACCGTCTACTGAGAAACAAATTCATAACTAAGATAGATACTGCAGTGATTGGTTAGAGTGGCAGGTGGCACATCTTGCTACTGAATGTGAGCATGGGTGTTGATGGCAGGGGTAAAAAAGTCCTGCAGACCCCCAGAAAAAGGGAGACTGTTTAACTGCACAAGGTGGATGGACACAGATGGGGGAGATAAGATGAGAAAGGAATGGGAGAGGATTTTGAGTGGGAAGCAAAGGAATGGTCTGGCTTTGAGGTGAAGGCGTGGAAATAGAACTGAGAAAGGGGCATATGGGTATCCAGGTTATCCAGGCTAGCTGGGAGGCAGGCAAGGATGGGCTGGAAAAAGAGACTGAATCAAAATATCACAGTTAGAGGTCAAATAGGAGGAGACAAGCCATGGGGAGGTGAGCCTATGTCCTTTCATTTGTGTTTTTTTCTCCCCTTAAACCTTTTTGCATTCTCTGAAACCAAATCCCTATTATAGTTTCCACTGGATAAAATGGAAATAATATCACCTTGGTTACTAGTGGTGTGGTGAAAACAGGTGCATTTTTGCGGCGAAGAACTGTGATGGCAAGCTCTGGACGTGGGGAAATGAGCAAATTTACCTGAAAAGTAGGCTTTGTGCTGTGATAAGTATACCCTAAAATGCTGGATGGAGAATGTTGAATGAGGGACCTTCATCTGCCTGGTCTGAACAAGAAAGAAATCATGTGGACAAAAGAAATGTTTTATTTAAAAAACTTTCAAACCCGTACACACAGGAGATGGCAATTTAGTGATGGACAGACACCAAGAGTCACAGAACCTCCTTTCATAAACTGTGTTAGAAATTTAACTTCAAATATACTCTAGATAAAAGAAAGCTTGTACACTTTTAGAATACCTAAATATCTCTTATCTTCATGGTACAATAATTTATTATCAAGTCCTGCACCCGGAGACAAGAACAAATTGTGCTGTTTCTGCTTTTCTGTTGATGGACTCTGACTTCTGTTTGGTAGCTGTTCCATATGGCTTATTACTTTTACTACCTTTTCCATATTAATAACATCCTTGCTTTTCTTGACATGTATTTCTTACGAGAGCTGTCAATTCCTCTTACCCTCATCAGTGAACAGTTCAGGCAAACATGTTTAAGCACCGGATCAGATGCCAGTCCTCCAGAGCAAAATGAAACTTAACGTTACCACAGCTGGTGTCTAAATCTGCTGATGCTGAGCTCCCCTGGGAGCAAACTGATTTACTCAGTCTATACAGAGCAGCAGAGGGCTGAGCCCAGGTCAGGAGATGGACAAGGCAAGACTGAGGCATGATCCTGCACGGTAGGTGGAAAGACTTTTAAACAAGAGCCCAATCTCCCTGGCATGGAGAAAAGGATTCCTCAGTTCCCCTTTGGAGTTAATGGATAAAATGTACCCAAGGGCAAAGACAATTACTCCCAGACACATTTGGATTTTAGAGTACCCTTACACTTTTTTAATGGTCTAGACTCTTTCTAGCACTGAATTGTGAAACCTTTGCAGACATAATTCTAATAGAGTTTCTTTGCAGTACAGCAATTATGGTGATTGATATGGACAAATGTGATCTTGAAAGAGCAATAACAAGACCATATAGCTCAATACTAAAGCAAATGCATTTTGAAAATCAATTTTTGCAAGAAAAATCTTGCAAGTGTGTTTTTGTGCCTGGCTCTCATTTTTGTCTGGCTTTGTACTGCAAAACTTTTAGCAGTGACCTCAACCACACTGACATGGATTATTACTCTCTCAAAAGGCTTTACCGTGACAGATGTGCTTACCTGCTTATACCAAAAGGCTGGCAGTTCAAGTATATTTTGCTGTCTAGTATCTTTAGGGGGAGTGAAAATGTTCTGGAACATGCTTAGCAGTATAAAGAGGAAAATGTGAATGCATTATGGGGACATAGATAAAAAACTTCTCACTAAAAAATTGTGTGAGCTAAAGAGTAGAGAGCAGATACTTCACAGAAAAGAAAAATGGGCAGATTTAGACTGAGCTGTGGGTCTGACCCACAAACAAATTTGCAAACACATTTTCCAAGCATTCACTTGGCTCTCTAAACAACCAGCACAAAAAAAGAAGCATGTGACCAGTTCTTTGTAAATCTTTGTAAGCAGAGAACTGATCTGTAGCAATTTTCTCATCCATCACCAGCTTCTTTCCAGACTTAAGCACCTCTGAAAGTTTTGTAACCTCAGACTGCTTTTCCTCCAGTTCTGAGTTACATGAGAAGGAATGGGGTGATTTTTACTGATATTTGCACAAGATGAAATCATCATTCTAGCCTTGGTGAAAAAGTCAAGCTCTTCCCTTCTCCTCGAGTTTCTGGCAGCTCATGCAGTACAGGCTGCACTCCCCTCTGCTGGAGGGAAACTCGGTGCTCAATGGGCGAGGTGCCTTGGGTTGACAGTGGATGACAGAAACCACAGTCTTGCTTCAAAGTGAGAAGTGTTCCTTCCACTGACTGGTGAAAGGCTCAGTGTGAGGCAGAGGATGCTCTCTCCTGTCCCTGGCAATGCATGCATATGGTTTAACAACTGTATTTTGCTGGCATGGATTTTTTACCCTTGTGTCACTAAGATTTTTCTCTCTCAAATACAGTCTTTTACATGATGCTTTGTCATGCTGCTGTCTCCGAACAAGCATACATCTTTACTGAGCTAGCTGCAGTATTTCCAGATCTATGCCCTTTAGTAACCTTACTAGATTTTTCTTGCTATTACATATTGTTATACCTTTATCCAAATAATACAAAGAAGATTTCATATGATTTCCATCTCCTCAATGCATCTGCGCATGTTTGAGCCTGAAGCGCTCCAGGATTTGCACTAGCATTAATCAGTGATAGAGGAAACAGAGGCATACTTAGGAAATAGGGGTAGTTCTTTTATTTTAAATTCTCAAGAAACTCATCTGGACATTGGGAAAAAGAGATGCAACACCAGCCACCAAAATTTACCTTGTTACCAGGTACTGGGTTTGCAACAGGTTTGTCTGACTCCAGCAAGACGCACGAGGTAGTTCTGAAGATGCAAGCACTGTAGATTTGACCATTGTTTTGACTGTACTCACTGTAACTCTCAGGGAAAACAAGAATCACAAAAAAAAACCCCAGCATCCGTATCTAGTTTTCTGTTGAAAGAAGGATCTTTAGCCTGCTGGAGGAAAGAGCATGTTAGTACCCACTGTCTTTTGATGGTTTTACTTTTACCTAGCGGGGTGAGGACCACTTCACATAGGCTGTCTTTTCTGATACATCCAGGTTCCTAAAAGTAACCATCACAGTTTCTGATTCATGACTGACTGTGTCCAGAGTTTCCTTTTGTGTGATCTCATCTATCACTGAATGTCTGAGCATGGCTGAAATTATTGCACTGAGACTAATGCAAAAGGAAACAGGGCTGAATTCTATCCACTCATGCTAAAGTTACCCTTTCCTTTGATTCAAACCAGAAAGCTCTGTCTCTTCCCTTTGGGATAAAGAGGGGAAATCACAGTAGGACAATGTGTTTGGGATTTGGCACTGGAGACTGTATCAGGAGAAGAGGGCATTAATGATCAGATTTCTTGCTTTTATTGGTACAGCTTGAACAATTTTTTTATGATATTGGTTTTTATTAAATGTAAGTCAAACTCAGCAAAGCAAACTGTGCTGGAATGTGTTGTCCTCCAATCATCTCTCTGAGTTCAGGTGTTAGAAAAGACAGACACTACAAACAGGAGAACGGTGTCTTTACCCAAGTGATTTGCCATAGCCTGACATTAAGAATTCCTGGAGCTTTCCTTAGTGCACTGCAAAAAAATCTGTGGCATTGAAATAATTTTAAAGGAATTTCTTTAACCCATGTGGACTTTCCAGTGTTGGACACTCCCCTGACACATATTGAATAATGTTGGAATATTCCCATTATTATGCTGAACACTGTATTGGATGTTGGGTTTTTTCTTAACATCCACTTCATTAATCATAAACAGTCTTAGAAATTGAGAAATGAGAACACCATGTGACTAATTACAAATGAATCATCACTTTTTCCAGGGCAGGTAAGATGGCTGTGAATTACAAGAACCCTCTAACTGCCCGATCTGCTAATTTGTACTGTATTGGTGAGGAATCACCTGAGAAATTGCTGCATTCAGAAAAAAACAAGGCTGGAAAGCACAAAGAGGGGAAAACAGTAATAATTAGATATTTTCAAAACTTGACTAGAAAAGTGCATGATCAAACTGATCCAGTTTGAAGTTGTCATTCTTTGAGCAGAGACTTGGATAAGGTACTCTTGAAGCTGAGTTAATCAATGATTCTGCTTTTTTTTTTAATAACTTTCCTGAGTAACTCTTGCTGGGGTCAACTTTTTTTTTCCTAAAAACTCTTTATGGCCTTTGGTTGCCATGGATAGTGGAAGGAGTGAAGCAGAAGGCCATGAACGGTCTCAGATAGCCAGGTTCAGCTGAGTTCTAGGCTTTGGCAATCATAAACCTCGATGTGATACAAGTAATTAGAGATAGGAAACCAAATAGCCCCCTTGTATTCCAGGAGGAAGTAGTTAGTTAGTGCCTTACTGAGTCATCTAGATCCCCACAAGTCTATGGGACCAGACGGGATCCATCCTAGCGTAATGAGGGAACTGTCAGAAGAGCTTGCCAAGCCGCTCTCCATCATCTTCCAACAGTCCTGGCTCACTGGGGAGGTCCCATATGAC
>VWZY01007362.1:324814-401379 GCA_013399075.1 Chloroceryle aenea | reverse complement strand
TGAGGAGAGGCTGAGGGAGCTGGGGTTGTTTAGTCTGGAGAAGAGAAGGCTTAGAGGTGACCTCATCACTCTCTTCAACTACCCGAAGGGAAGTTGTAGCCAGGTGGGGGTTGGCCTCTTCTCCCAGGCAACCAACAACAGGACAAGGGGACATGGGCTTAAGCTCTGCCAGGGGAAGTTTAGGTTAGATGTTAGGAAGAAATTCTTTACAGAGAGGGTAATCAGGCATTGGAACGGCCTGCCCAGAGAGGTGGTGGATTCACCATCCCTGGAGGTTTTTAAAAAGAGATTGGACATGGCCCTTAGTGCCATGATATAGTAATTGGAGTTGAATCAGGGGTTGGACTCGATGATCTTGGAGGTCTTTTCCAACCCAATCTATTCTATGATTCTATGATTCTAATCCCACTTCTTTGGTGGAAGGGAATATGGACTTCTGGCCATGAAGGATGGTGTAGAATCAATGGCTGGAATCAAAACATCACCACTGCTGCTTCCAAATGATTTGCAGATCTTTCAAGCAAAGAATATTCCAACCTCAACAGCAAATGTTATTCAGCTGTATGTCAGCAGTGTTACATCTGATGATGGAATTGTCAAAGTTAAGTCAAAGCTTGTCCCAAGAGATATAATTCTGTGCTTCCAACACAGGAAAAGAAATAAATATCCACTTAAATAAAGTTTGACTTGGACATCAAAAGTCTTCCTTCACAAATATCCCACAAATAGTTCTTAATAGTTCTTAGTATTGATGTGAGGAATCAAACTCTATAACCCGAGATAGGTTATAAAGTAGACATGTTTATTACGGTGCCAGGCGCAAGGGGGATCGCTCCTCCCAACTTGCGTGCTGGACTTCAAAGCAAGCAACCATTTATCATGAGAAACTCACATATTCATTGGCAAAGGAGGGGTTATTGCAGTTAATTCCAGGAACAGGTGTGGTTGTTATAATTATTTCTGGGAACTTTTTGTCGTAAGTCTCCTCCCATTGATGCCTGCGCACTGCTGTCTGGTGGTCATGGGCCAGGGTCTTCTGGAGGAAAGCCCACAGTCTTCCTCGCAGTGTATTTGTACATTTGGCTCAGAATGCAAGGCTATGCTGAGCTGCAACCACAGAACTGGCATGATCTGGCTTATCTCTGGAGGCTCCTTTCTTTTCCTGCTTAACTCATAGTTAGTCCCTCTTATCTGTACAAACCAAGGTCACTCAAAGCAGTCTATCAGGGTTAGTTCTGTGTATACATAACAAACTACAGCTGCAAAATTAAGACTATAACCTGACATTTATGTCTCGGTATCTGTTGGAGGTTGCACAGGGACTCTGAAAAATGCCTGAGATCAGATGTCAGAGGGTATGTGACACACAATGTGCTGCTTTTCTGTTCTTTCAGCCTCTTCCCTTCTAAACCCAACCAAAGCCTCCATTGTTTTGAAGACTGTCTATTGGTAGCAAGGGTTGAGGTAAACTCTAGTTTATTTTATGACATTGATATCATCAGGAGTTTTAATGGTCTTACCTCAGCAGGTGTAGCTTTCCAAGACACTGAAGTACCTTTGCTTGTCTAACTTAATTCCTAGCATTCCCAATTTTATTTTTAAAGGGGGAAATATAATATTATAATGTCTAAATCCAACACAGTATTGGAAGTCTCACGCGGGACCAAAAGACAGAGATTGTGCTCCAACGATTAAAAGCAGTGAGCATTCACTGAAGTCAGTGTTGGGCCATCTACATGGTCCACATGTCTGTGCAGAAAGTGGCAAGAGACCACTTGCTCCTCAGGAGAGCATTTGGAGAGATAGTCACAAGAGTGCAGCCCGTCTGGATAGATTTCCAGGCCTAAGGTTATATTTATACCAGCTTAACAATCAAGATGTGCAAGTTGATTTTAAGGCAGGACATACTGTGAAACATCAGCAGTTCTTTCCAAGTACGTTGGAAAAGCTCAGATGCCTTTGGAGCAGACCATGCTTTTGAAACAGCTTAAACCCAGCCCAAACATGACGTCTGGGGGGCTAGAAGAGGACACCAGTACAGTAAAAGTCACTGAATGAAGCCTGGTCAGCTGTGCAAGGTTGGAAATGCTCTGTTTGGGGTGTGGAAGTGAAAGATGAGCCATGCCTGAGCCCTCAACGCCATGCAGAGAATGAGAAGGCAGCAGCCTGTGAACATCAGGGGGCAATTCCTCCTGTCATATCCTTGGACCCCTTCACACTTACTCTGTTTCCTCCTTCTCTGAAAACCAGCCACCTCTATTTTTCTGTGTGGCTTCTCTGCTTACTCCAGGAAGCTTTCACTGAATGGGAAGTAGAAGAGGCAGAAAAAAAGCAAAAACCTCACCGGTTAAGATAAGGAAGATTTAATACAACAATGCAACAAGGAAAACAACAAACTGCAGCAGCGAACAACAAGAATGGAACCGTACTGTCACAGTTTAGGGTCAGGGCAGCCTGCTAGATCTATGACAGTCACTCTGTTAATGCCCCTCCCTCCTCAAAGTGGAGGAGAAAGGGAGTAAGGGAGAGAGACTTAGTGATTAGAAGAGGAAACCAGAACAGCTTTAATGAAGATAATAATAAAAATTGAATATATAGAAAGATATAAAAAAACAGCGTCGAACCCAGACCCACTGGCAGTTCTGTCACTGTCATCACTGATGCTGTGGAGCAGGCACCAGCAAAGTCCCAGACTGGGCCCCACAGCAGATGGGACCTGTGTTCAGCAGCTGGATTCTGGTACCGGATTCAGGAACACACAGATAGAGACTGAAGTCAGAACAGAGTTCCCCTCAGATGCCAGCCAAGGAAAACCAGAAGAGGAGCTGAGCCAAGCTGAGCAAAACCAGAAAAATGGGGCAAGACCCTCCTGATCCCTCAGCTTTATACTGATTTTGGCATATATGGATGGAATCCCTCACTGGTCGGTTTGGGGTCACCTGTCCTGTCTGCTCCTCGCTGCAGGTGCAGCCTTTTACTTTCTGCACCACATTCCCCCCCATATGTGGTACACAAGATCTGTCAGTGACCTTGGTCTGCACACCAACCCTTGGTACTATCACTAAACATGGAGTGTTATCACTGCTAGAAGCAGGTGCTGTCTGTGAAAATCTGCCGTTAACTTCAGAAAGTGAAGTTACGTAGAAGAGACTGAGCTGAAAAGTACCATCACTGATCAGAATTCATTCTGTTGTCGCTCAGAGCAGTTCAAACGCACACCAGCAAAGGAAGCTAAAAGAAGACCTGAGAAGGATGGAGCCGAGCTAACGGCCCCAGCCCCTGGTGAAAATTAACCCTATCTTACCCTAACCCAGGACAGGACTCTACTTGGGAGTCCTTCTGGAAATCTGTTATTGAATAAGTATCAGTCTTATCTTTTATGGTCGTTTGCAGGTCATTTGCACATAGCCTTCCCCAGCTTTCATGTGCATACTGCACCATTTTCCAGAGCAGAGACCTGGGATGCTTTCCTGCCTGCTTTTCCTCTGCTGTCTTCTTCTAGGGATTCAACTGGGGCTTGCAAACTTAACACAATGGAGTGACCTGTCCTCAAATTCCTATGTTCCTGCAGCCAACATCATTCTCTTGAATTTTGACTAAAATCACTCAAGAAGCTCCCAGAATAGAAACTTGATGAAAGTTTTTTGAAAGACTTCCCTCCTATGTAGGAAGCTGTCTGTACCAAGTTATCGGGTCTAGAAAAGAGCTTCAGAGGCTGTGCCAAAACATGAAAATGTGTCACCATCTGTAATATCCGCATTTCAAACTTGGTGTCGGTATTTCAGAAAGGACTAGTGCTAGTTTGGTGAGCGGTGCATGCATGGTACTTTGCTCCAGAGTCTTTTTCCGGGTATTACCTTGTAAAGGGTTACTTTGAGGAAGATAGCAAATTGAATTAATCCAATGAGGAAACTACATTTGGAGTGTTCATTCAGTTATTAAAGCAGAGACGGTGTTTAACTTTTCTTCAACACAGTATTAGAGGGAAGTGAATGAATTATTGAATGAACTATCTTCAATAGTTCCCTGAGGCTTCTATCATCCTGCACTTATCAAAAGTACGATGCCTGCTGTGCTCAGATAATGCATTTACAAAGCTTTTAAAAATATTTAAGGGTGAACTTTGTAGGTTTCCTATTTCCAATTAAACAAAACATTGGCTTCTTTTAGAAAAGCCTTTAAGAAGCACAAAATCTCATTGTTGAAAATATTTTTGGAAACTTGTTCCCAATTCCCAACAGCCCTCTCTATTTGACCTGATTTTTTTCTATGGTGTCATTTTGAATAAGTCAGTTTATCTTGAATTTGCCATCTCTGATTACCTCATTTTGTTTGGAATGCAACGTGTACCTCGAGATTCTGTGACTCGGAATATGCTGAAATGCTGGAAGATGTGTGGAAAGGCGTTTTTGCCATCCTTTACAGACTCCCAGCAGTGTTGGTGTGAAGGGCTGCTAGAGATCTGTAATCTAACCTCCCATGAGCAAGACTAGACCTTTGTCAGAGATCAGCAACAAAACCTCCAGTGGTGGAGACTCTCCCCATCCAACCTGTCTGGGGATTCAGATCCTGTGGAGGACATTTACCTGCATGCCCAGCCTGAACCTGCCAGGATGCAGCTTTCCATTGTTGCTCCCTGTTGCATCATGTTCCAAGAGTGTGACTCACTGTTGCTGTAATTGCCCTTCACGTTGCTATTGGATGTCTCCTCTGCCTCTTCACTGACTGCTAAAGTGCAGCTTGCAATGCTTTTCTGAAATATGTGCTCCTTGGCCACCACTATGGATGGGGTGGTGAGCATTTCTTCCTCCAGAAGTTTTTGTTCTTTTTCTGCAAGTGTTGAATTTCAGACTCCTACTCATAAAGGTCAGCCTCAAAACCAACCATAAGGTTTAACTTAAAGTTCCAAATTGTGTAACAGAATGTTCTGCACAGGTAGTTTTAAGGTCCAATGATACGGACTAGAAGTTGCTCCTTGGTGAAATTTGAAGTAAATTCTATGACAGTGAATGAAAAATACAAGTGATTTTGTTAGTATTGGTTTAAAACAGATACAAAGGCTACTTTTGTTTAAGCTGGATGTGTTTCAAACATTGGTTGATTCAGGCCTTTTTCCCTTTTTTGCCCTGTTCTCACAGAATATGCTCTTAAGTATTGCAAAGTACAAAAACTGCTTTACTAAAAGGGTTGAAAACATTGTCTTGGAAGTTAATCTACAGCAGCTGTTGTGCTATCCAGTGGGAATTTTTGCCTTACAGTCCCAGGGTTTTTTTCTTTTCTAATGGGTGGGGGTGGTAGGGGGTTTGACTTATCAGTGCTGCTATGAAGGCAGTGGATGCAAGGAAATGGCTTCTCCTTTCCAGTAATGGGCTTCTCAGTTTGCTAGTAACCAGGTCTCCTGTGCCAACATGCTACTGGCATATGCTGGGACTGCTCTCTCCACTAACAGGGAAAGCAGCCTTTGTCTGTTGAGTAAAACAAAAGGTGCTCTTACAGCAGAGTGAGCAACACTGATATTAGAGCATGCGGAATTAAGCTGAAGGTAAATGTGACTTTTAAGAGGCTCTAAATTATCCCATTTCCTGAGGGCAAGTGACTAAGTGACTGCATGACTAATAAATAATTTTGAACCTAAGTTGAATAATAAATCCCATCATGTAAAATGTGATTTTTTGTTCTAAATATATTCTGCAGTCACTTCAGTCATATCCAATACAAACAGCTAAGCATCATTTGCCATGATTTAGGGTTTTCATCTGCTACACAAGATGGGAAATTAATTGAACTGGGTGTTCACCCTTCAGGGAAGCAGATCTGAGATGACTGAGACACACAATGACAACCTCCAACTTGTAAAGGGCATCCCTTTGGATGACTATGGATTTTGGTTCCTTGAGCGAGCAGCCAAATCCCATTTCCACAGCCTCTAGTATTTTTGCCCCTGGGAACAGTGGAGAAATGGAAAAAGGGTACTTCATACAAAGGGATTTTTCAGTCCTTTTGAGCACTTTGGTCATTTGATTCCTAAAGGAATAGAATTAATGAGTCCTGAAGTTGAACAGGATCAGAAACATCTGTGGGAAAGTTTTCAAAATCTCTTAATTTCGAAAACATCTATGACAGTGTGATGGATCCTCAGGTCTCCTCAGACTCTGGCTCTGCTTGTGAGCACACAGGTTTGGCAGTGTAGAGGCTTGGATGTCAGTTAGCATCTTTCTAAACTCCTCTGAGACTACTGACATTGCAGTCACCAAAGATCCTGAGGTGAAAGTGCAAAGGGAAGGGATCTCCACAAGGCCGTTGGTTTGCTGATGTGGAAAAGGTGAGTCTTGCAATGCCATGATGATTGTGTTGCATGGGGCCAGAAAAGGTGTCTGTACCTTCAGAGACAGTAAAAATGTGCTTCAGAGGAAGAAGGTGGAAAGAAATACCTGCTGAGCAGGTATAAAACATCACAATTTATTATACCCTCAGTGGCATAAGCCATTCAAATTGTGCTTCTCTTGGAGTTCAGAAGGTGATGGTTTAATATGAAGTCACAGTACAACCTGTGCAAAGCAAGTCTCAATGTTTTATTATAAATTTTTGGCTCTCCATTTAGCTTTCAGGTATTTTGGGGTTCGGATGAAGGTTTGATATGTTTAGCTGGAAAACAGATCTTTTTTGCAAAACACCATTTAACCGAAACCCAAATTTTTCAGTGCAAATCACTCCTGACCATGCCTAGGTAGGCACTGCTGATGTCACACTATGCCTGGTTTATTTGTGACCCACAGATTTCCTCATCAGGCTGAATATCTTCTGAGTAACTCACATCTAGTCAGGCTTTGCAAAGCCAACCAGAAGTATCCACAGATATTTTGCAAATAAAGCATATGGTCTCACTCCAAGGAGGCCAAAACCACTCTGTAAACTCTCTGCCAACTTTCAAGTAGTCAGTAATGATTGAAAGCAAACACTGAAAGCAAAATCACCACTGTCACTCAAGTTCATACTATCTATTCAGAAAGATTTTTGAGTTGTAATTTGAAGGTGTATGGAAGGTAGCACTACTACAATAAAGTTCTCACAGCAAGCAGCTCCAAAGTGCCAACTAATCTGAGCAGCAGGGGTGGTGAGGTAGAGAACTTGATTGTGTTCATAAGCCTTCTTCCAACTCACCAACCCAATGGCATTTGGGAAAGGAACGCCTATACCCCAGTAGGAGAAAAGAGTGATAGGGGTGTTACTTATAAACAGTGATTTCCCAAGACAATCAACATCTGCGTTGCCTGAAAAATGAGGGTGATATGTTGTTGACAGCCTCTAACAGAGGACTTGCAAAGCTAGTGTCCCTCGGGGATTACCAGAGGTTGAAGCACAGCAATGCTGATGGGCAACCAGGCATCAGGCTCCATGTATTTTTCCTGTCCAGCATCATTTTCCTAACAGCTGACACTTCACACTTTTTCCTCCTATTCATCATGTTTTAGATCTGCTGTTATCCACCTAGACATGCATCCCTCTGGCCACTGCCCCTCCATCTCTTTCTTTTTATTGGTCTGACAAAGATCCTATCACAGTCTTCTTAGCTTGACTTGTAACAGACATGCAAAATCCTGCCTCTCCTGAAGGCAAATTGCTTTTCTGTTGGCCTTAGTGTTGTCAAGAGTCTCACCTGAGCGTACAGTCTCTACTTATCTCTAAGGGCAATTTCCCATTAAATAGTTGGTGGGACTCAAGTAATGCAAGAGTGTATTGTTAGTAAGTGAAGGTTGGGCTAGAGACCTCCAGCAGTTCATCCCCACCTCAGCGCTGCAACTTGCTGCTGTAATAGTCAAGTCCATCACAAAAAAAAAAAAAAGAATCAACTTTCTGTCTTTGGACAGAAACAGTCAGCTGATCTGCTCCTAGTAACTACTACAGTAAGTTTGGAGCCATACATGACAAATGAGCTCCTGTGATGACTCTATTTGCTTTTAGGAAGAACTCTGCCAGATCTGGCAATGCAAAAGGAATCAGGGAAATGAACATATCTGTGTTGACTGAGACTTTTGAATTTACTTTCTATTTCTTTTTATTTCCCTAAGGCAAGGTCATGTGAAAACATTGGAAAATTTCAAGGCAAAGAAACTCAACACCTTAAACTTTGTATAAAAAAGAATTTTATATATATATGAAACCCTGGGATAGTTGTCAGTCTGGCTAATCTCTAACCAATAACTAATGTTTTAAATGCTTTCTCTAGAAATTCTAAAGGACTTAAGTCTGGCAAAATTATGTCAACACACCGTCAGTTGCCTCTTGGTAGCTAATTACAAAGAGCAATAATTGTTTTTCAACTCCTAGAT
The DNA here is from genome assembly GCA_013399075.1 of Chloroceryle aenea. Classification (NCBI taxonomy): domain Eukaryota; kingdom Metazoa; phylum Chordata; class Aves; order Coraciiformes; family Cerylidae; genus Chloroceryle; species Chloroceryle aenea. The sequence continues at coordinate 393,049 of VWZY01007362.1, read as the reverse complement.
ATGGGCTACAAAGAAAAAAACCTTGAAGTTGTTAAAGACAATCCATCTCTTGACCTGGGAAAGCTGTGAATTTGGAAGACACGTCAGCTGCATATTAGCACAGTGCATCCAAGCTATAAGTTCTGTGCAAATAGTTTGCCTCCATCTGGTGAAGCCCAAGGGGTTTGGCTGAAGTCATGGAAGGGACTCAGCATTTGTGATGCTGAGATGTGTCCTCTTGCAGCTCCTTTGCACCTCACCTTGCATGGTGAATGGGTTGCAAAACTACAGTTGAGAGAGTTCTGTAGAAGATGACAAAAAGTACCTTTTAACTAAACCACTTGTGTCAATGTAATGACAAAGTGCTGTGGTCATAAACACACTTTTATATATGATAATACCACTTTTACGTGACACATGCAGAAAGTTCAGGAAAAGTAGAGGTGAGGTTGTTGACCTTTGTAAATGCTATTTTAGATTTTTAGCATAGTTTCTGGTTGGGGGAGCAAGAGGACATTCCTGTTCACCTGTCTACTTGCAGACTCAGATCTTTAATCCATTTGCCAAATTCAATGCGATCTGACCATAGGGACGAGATCTCAAAGCTGTCAAATTATCTCAGCTACCTTCAAGCTCCTGTATTGCTTTCTGTATACTTAATGAAAATTGGCATTTACATGGACGTAATAGCTCCTTTTGGGCTTGTATTCTGTTGAAAAAAGATTAAGAGCAGTGCCTCCTCCTCCCACATAATGTGGGTCATCCACCCTATTGAAGTTATTCAAAACATTTTTTTCCAAATACTAAGTTTTTCAGTCTTGAAAATTTCAAAACTAACTGGTGTTAATCATAGATAGGACTATTCCACCCTGACAATGTGAGAGGGAGGAAAGACCTTTCTTTATCTGAATGCTGGTTCTCTTCCTTTTCAAGAGCTCCATTTGTTGTGTGTATTGTGTACTGTAAGAAATGTAAGCTAGAGAAATAGGCACACAAGAAAACAATGAGAAAAAAAAGAATGGAAAACAATGTTGCCAGGGCAACATTCTCATGGTTTCCAAAGATTACTTTTTAAAAAAACATTAGTCATACTTTTTTTTAATATATTTTCATCTTTTAGTTTGGAGTTTGCTTTGCCATAGCGTGGAAGGCATGGAGGTAGAAGACAACCTCTCTAGGAGAGTTGATTTGTCAGTGAGGTCTCAGGGTGGAGTTTGCAGTTAGCCAGGACTAGAGTAGACTGATGGGCCTGCAAGGAACATGCTCAAGCTGTGTGGACTGACATGTTATGCGCCAGGAGGTGCCGTTTTGTTGTGATCCCTGTAAGAAAGGCATTCAGATGCTAAGAAGCATAATTTAAATGCTGTTTCTTAAGAACTAACACTGTAAAGGAGAGGAGAGTGGAGATAATGCTGTTTCCCCTCAAATACTGGGAACCCCTAGCTCTGTGGGGTCTCTGATGAGGGGATGTGCCATGCAGACCCCATCCATGGAGATATTCCACTCATTCGGTCATATGAGCTGTTATATGATTTTCTTACCAGAAACAACCCCATGTATCATTTCTACCATCAGACAGAAAGGATGATGCTTTGAGAGCTTCTTGCTGCACTTTAGGTAAGGGCAAGGCCACACAGGTGTGCAGCTGCTGGTACTGTGTGGGAGCTAGCAGTGAGCTCCTCTGTCACCATGAGCTGGCAAGGTTGTCCTGTGGCCAAGGACCATGTGCAGCACATCGTGGAGGCCACACTGAACATGAAGCACAGCACAAGCTGTGCCCATCAGGGCCATCTGTTATGAGGATCATTGGCTCCTCAATGTGAAAGGATTTCCCAGTCAGGACCATGACAGTGCATCCCTGTAATGATGGCTGTGGGAACACTTTGGGGGGGGCATGTGGGAAAGGCATCTGGGACAAGGCCTTCCTTTGCTGGTACACTCCAGGAATACTGCAAACCAAAAATGTTAGTTTTCATTCTGAAAACAGTCCAGAATGTGTCATTCACAGGTATCTTTGCAGTCTGGTTTTGCAAAAGAAGCTGTGATACTTTCTGTAACTGCACAGTGACTGTGGTAAAGCTGCACAAGTTATTCATTTATTGTCCTCCCAGATCACAGAGTCAGAGGATGGCAGGGGTTGGAAGAGACCTCTGGAGATCATCTAGTCCAATCCCCCTGCTAAAGCAGGTTCACCCAGAACAGTTCACACAGGCATGCATCCAGGTGGGTTTTGAAAGTCTCCAGAGAAGGAGAATCCACAACCTCCCTCAGCAGCCTGTTCCAGTGCTGTCACCTGTAAAGAAGTTTTTCCTCACGTTCAGGTGGAACTTACTGTGTTCCAGTTTGTGCCAGTTGCCCCTTGTCCTATCACTGGGCACCACTGAAAAAAGACCGGCCCCATCCTCTTGACACCTACTCTTCAGATATTTATAAGCATTGATAAAATCACCTCTCAGTCTTCTCTTTTCCAGACAAAACAATCCCTGGTGTCTCAGCCCTTCTCTTAATCATCTTCATAGCCCTCTGTTGGACTGCCTCCAGTAGTTCCTCGCCTCTCTTGAACTGGGGAGCCCATAACTGGACACAGTACTCTAGATGTGGCCCCACTAGGGCAGAGCAGAGGGGGAGGAGAACCTCCCTTGACCTGCTGGACACACTCTTCTTAATGCACCCCAGGGTACCATTGGCCTTCTTGGCCACAAGGGCACATTGCTGGCTCATGGTCATCCTGTTTTCCACCAGGATTCCCAGGTCATTCTCTGCAGAGCTGCCTTCCAGCAGGTCAACCCCTGACGTGTACAGGTGCACGGGGATATCCTGCCCCAGGTGCAGCCCTCTATTCTTGCCTTTGTTGAATTTCATTAGGTTCCTGTCTGCCCAGCAATGCAGCCTGTCCAGGTCTTGCTGAATGGCAACACAGCCTTCTGGAGTGTCAGCCACTCCTCCCAGTTTTGTGTCATCAGCAAACTTGCTGAGGCTACACTCCATCCCTTCATCCAGGTCACTGATGAATGCGCTGAACAAGACTGGACCCAGCAGTGACCCCTGGGGTCACCACTAGCCACAGGCCTCCAGCTAGACTCTGTGCCACTGATTGCAGCCCTCTGAGCTCCATCGTTCATCCAGTTCTCTAACCCATCTCACAGTCTGCTTATCTAACCCACAATTCCTGACCTGACCTATGATACTTGATCTAAACCAGTATTTCTGGCATACCTTTCAAGAAGAGCGATTTTTGTTGATGAAAGTTTTTGTTTTACCCTAGCATGGTTAAGTGCAGTTAGGAAATCAACACTGTTCCTTTGACAGTTGTGGGTATTTTAAATTTTTTCTCCCAAATGTAGGAGATTCTAATGCCATAAAAAGGAAGATATTCAGGAAAAGGAAAATTTAAATAATACTTTCATCTGTAAAATAAGATTTTTTGCTTTGATAGCAAGTGATTCTTTACTTGAAACAATTAGCTTGCAGGAAAAATACAGGAAAAATTGTTGTGACTGAACAGATACATTTAATCCTGAAAATGCCTAGAAGACTTGGCATTTATTTGAATTATGTAACCAATCCCTCAGTGGAACTGACAAGATTTTCCAGAGCACGTTAGTCTCCAGATTCCTGACAAATTGTCATACCATGCATGCATAGAGCTGCAGAAATTTTCAAAGCCCCTGAAGAAGATATAAGCCCTTTCCTTCAAAAGTGCACCTGCTATCTTTATACTCTCACCTGTACATGTTCACATGCCTCTTCACACCAGTGCTTTGAGGAGTCTGTGGTGACACAAACCCAGGCTGTCACTGATGAAAGTAAATGCCCTGCTGCAGTCAGTGTATTGCAACAGGAACTGTGCTTCCTTGTCTCTCTGATTCACTCTACTTTGAATATAAAACTGGTTATTTCCCAAGCCCACTGGAAGTGTGTACATATAGAGCCAAACTCGCTACTGTAGCTCACAGTAGCAAAGCAACCTGCTTGCCTTGCTCAGATATCTCATTTCCAAATTTTTGACCATTCATTTAATCACAACAGCTAGGCATAATCAATAAGAGATACTGAAAACAGGAAGATTTGCATTAGTGATGGAGAAATCTCTAGCCTAAAGCGTGTGTATGTGAAAGCACTCCTAGCTACAGAGCGCCAGGGACAGGGGGCAGAGACCACAAGGGATTCCAGAGAGGAAAAGGAAGATGAGATTGCTGCACAGTTACTGTGCAGACGAGTAGCTGCAATTATTTGTGCAATGAAAGTTAAAATAGGTCACAAATTTGCCTCTTGCTCACAGTATTTGTGAAATCAAAATGTAGGTGGTCCTTGCAAATCCTGTTGTGCACAAAACAAGCCCTGGTGATTCAGGGCTGCCAGCTGCTCGATGGTCCATGTGCTTGCTTTGGAGTGGTGGTTTTGGGTTTGTCTCCTGCAAGGAAAAAAATGTGTGTATGGGCCACCCAACCAGTGTAAGGTTAAGTTTCCCGCTCTGAAAAGGAAGCTGCTAAAGTAGGAACTCTGTGTGGCCTCAGTACCTGCTCTTAATGATGTTTGCACAGAAAATACTTTCAAAAAAACAATTGAACTGAGACACAATGGTTTCCAGCCATATCTTCCAGCTTTTTCCAAAGAATATCCAAAACTTTAAAAGCACATGAGATGTTGCAATAACAGTAGGAATATAATGTTCAAACAACCTTGAGCACGTAGAAGATTGTCAGTTTTTCTGTAAGCTTTGGAGTTGTGGGCTTCAGAAATAATGTTACTGGCAAATGTGGTTCCTTTCTGGGCTGACATGTTTCTCCTTCAGGAGTGAACTTTCCTTGTTGGTTTGCCAAATTAATTTGCTAAATAGTTTGGACAAATAATTTTGTGAGCATGGTTATTCAGACAGCTGTTTGCATCCTGGCTGCTTGTTACCTGAGCTGTATGACATTATCCCCACTGCCTACGTGTTGCTGGGGGTGACAAAGAGAATCAATGCTGAGGTGTGCCTCAGGTAAACAATTATGACTAGAAATCATGATCTCTTGCTAGATACATGGACACTTACGTGAGCCACAGGATAAGGTGTGACTCATGTAATATCAGACCAGCTATATGTATTCATAAAAATCATCCAGGAGCAAGTTCTAAAGTTCATCTGTTTATTTATACATTGTTAAATTACAAGGTCTTGTCTCATCAAATTATGAATAACAGAATCATGAGCAAACTTGGGATAGGGTTTAGAAATAATATTCCTCAAAACAGCTTCCTAGAGCCAAAACTCCCTTCATCTGGCTGCTATGGAGGGAAATGTCCAGTCTTTATGCAGGGCAAGCCACAGACAGGTAACAGCCAGACTGTGCCTGAAATGGCTAGGAGGTCTGTCATCCTCAGACCTTTGTCTGTCTTTTTTAGATAAAATGTTGGCTTAAATAGGATATTTCAGTTGGAAAGGACCTGCAACAATCAACTAGTCCAACTTCCTGACCAATTCAGGGCTTGCCAAATGTTAAAGCATATTGTTAAGGGCATTGTCTGAATGCCTCTTAAACACTGACAGGCCCAGTGGCATTGATCGCCTTTCTAGGAAGCCTGTCCCAGTGTTTGACCACCATCTTGGTAAAGAAATGCTTCCCAACATCCAGTCTAAACCTCCTCTGGTGCAGCTCTAAGCCATTCCCACATGTCCTATCACTTGATACCAGGGAGAAGAGATCATCATATCCCTCTACATGTTCCATTTTCAGGAAGCTGAAAAGAGCAATGAGGTCACCCTTCAGCCTCCTCTTCTCCCAGCTAGACAAACCCAAAGTCCTTAGCTGCTCCTCATAGGACATTCCTTCCAGCCCCATCATCAGCTTTGCAACCCTCCTCTGGATGCATTCAGGGAACTTAATATCCTCTTGAAATTGTGGGGCCCAGAACTACACATAGTACTCGAGCTGAGGCTACACCAGTGGTGAATACCATGAGGTAATCACCTGTTTGAACTGGATGGTTATTCTGTGTTTGATGCACCCTAGGATGCTGTTTGACCTCTTGGCTGCTGGGGCACACTGTTGGCTCATTTTGAGCCTGCTGTTGACCAGCATCCCCAGGTCCCTTTATGCAGGGCTGCTCTCCAGCTGCTCCTTTACCTATTTATACTTGTGCCCAGCATTATTCTGTCCTAGGGGAAGAATCCAGTATTTGGACTTGTTAAATTTCTTCCCATTAATCATTGCCCATTGCTCCAATCCATCTAGAACTTCTGTGCTCCCAGAAGCAGTATAAATGTTTCATTAGCATTGCCACCCTCTGGCAATGTTATGCCAACCCTTGGCTTACCTACTGCCACCCTGTTCCTATCCCCTTTCCCCCACTGATTCTAGTCTAAATCTCTCTCAATCAGGCCCATCAGCTTATGCCCAAAGATATATTTTCCAAATTGGGATGGGTGAATCCTGTCAGGCCCCAGCATACCTTGTGTCTTGAAGGTTTTTCCATGGTTTAAAAACCCCAAAGTTTTGGCAGAGGCCAGTCCTGGAGCCAGGTATTGATATCCTGGGCTCACTTGTTTCTTCCAAACCTGCCCTCATTACTGGGAAGACTGAGGAAAGCACTGTCTGTGCTCCTAAATTTTCTAGCATTCTGAAATCTCTTTTGATCAACTCTAGAGTTGTTTTTTTTTTTTTCACATCATTAGTATCCACATGAAAAAGCATGAGTGTATAGTGGTCTGAAGGTTGTACTTCAGTCTTATGGTGACAACCCTAATTCGGGCTCTGAGGGGGCAGCAAACTCCCCTGAAAAGAGGGCCCTGTCTGCAAATAGGTACTTCCCTTCCACATAGGAGGGAATCACCAATGACCATAACTTGCATTGGTCTTAATGCAGGTTTTGTTGTAAGGGGTTGGTGTCTCTGACCCTGGCAAGATGGCTTGTGCAGCTTCCTCCTGTATCTCATTATGTGCTTCATCTACTGTACCCAGGGCCTCGTAGCTATTCTGTAATCATAGAGTTGTAGAAAGGATTAGGTTGGAAGGGTCCTCAGAGATCATCTAATCCAACTTCCCTGCCATGAGCAGGGACGCCCCTCATCTGGATCAGGTTGCTCAAAGCCTCATCCATCTTGGCCTTGAACACCTTCAGGGAAGGGACATCCACAACCCCTCTGGGCAATCCATGCGAGAGTCTCGACACCCTCATAGCGAAGAGCATCTTCCTAGGATCCAGTCTAAACCTATTCTCCTACAGTTTAAAAACATTTCTCCTCATCTTATTGCTGGACACTCTTGTGAGAGGTCCCTCTCCATCCTTCCTGTAGGATCCCTTCAGGTATTGGAAGACAGTTATAAGGTGTCCCTGGAGTAATGGTATTGTAGAGGGTAAGGAGAGGTTTCTGTTGCTTTCTTTGCTGTAACCTTCTTCCACTCTCTCCTTCTCCTTTAGATGCTGTCTTCCTCCTGGCACAAAGCAGATCGTAGACCTGTCTCTGTAGTGGCCACGCTGACTTAACTCGTGTGCATCACAGATGGCAGAGTATGGCTCCATTGATCAATCTCCCTCTCAGGCTCTCAAATATACCTCAGTCTGCCCACGTTCTCCTGCAGCTCAGCCACTAGACAGAGCACTTCATCAGTCTGGTCACACCTCCCACAGACTTGCTCGCTATCTCTTTTTACCTCCTGGAATATTCCTTCACACAGCCCACACCTGGAAACCTGGGTGGTCACATGCTCAGACAGGAGCTCGCTCTGTGTGCTTGCATTGGTTCTACAAGGAGCGAGAAGCTCAGGAGAGGCAGAGGCCAGCACTACTCTACCCAGCGGGAAACACGGATTGCTCAGGCAGCCGCTGCCATCTGCCCAGCTTAAATCTCCCGCGCTGCCGAGCGAAGCTCCGCCCTCTGCTGTCTTGTCCAATCAGCGGCTGCGGGATCCGTTGCTCGAGGAACATCCCGCCCTCCTTGCCCGCGTGCCCCCTTCCTGTGTGCCCCGCCCTCCCGTTCCTGCTGCTGCTCGTGCTGCCGCTCCTGCTCCTGGGGGTCCTGATGGAAGAGGTTTTGTGTCCGGGTCCTGGCTGTGCTCTCTGCACCCTGTGTCGGGCGGTTTCAGTCGGGTGGGTCTCGCGAGCCCAGACGGAGCTGCTGTGAGCCTGCTGTCAGCCATCCATCTCGAGAGGATGACAGCGGTGAAGGGCCCCAGGGAGTGGGGACAGACAAACAGCAGGCTGTGAGAGACCTGTCAGCCCCGGGAGAAAGGAAACAGGTTGGGAACATCAACAGTATTCTGCCAGATTTAGTCCAGGATGGGCCTTACCTCAGAGGAGTTTGCTGAGCACTGGCTTCAGCTCAGTGCTTTACTGGAAGAGGAGTAATCACAAAACTTACACAGCCCTCAGTGACATCTGTCTGGTTTCAACAACAACAGTATGGTTTTGTGATTAATCTGGAGCCTGAAGTGTCCCAACACACCTTCTTGATTCTGTTATTTTGGACAGGACACTTGCTGAGCCAAGGCTTGGCCATAGTACATGAGGAGAGGAGCAGCTTTCCTCACCTTGAGAAGCATAGAGTTAGCTTGTGTGGGCCTTCAGGAGGCAAGAGCTGACCTGAAGAGTTTGAAGGTTGAACAAAAGTGTACTGGAGAAAAAGCAAAGAATATATGTTGTGCCCTGGGCCCAAGTGTTGAGCAAAGCTAGAAAACATGTCTGCAAAGTCTGACTTTCCATGTGAAGTTTTGCTGCTTCTGAGGTGAAGAAGTGCCCAGGCCTTGTCTCTGTGCTTCCACATCTTTCCCACCCTCTACTCTGCCACTGGTTTTGTTTGTGTTGTGCTAGCAATGTAAAATATATCCTAGAGCAGAAAGTCTTGTCCAGGTAACACTTGGCAGTTTGTTCTCCTGTTGACCTGATGGGATGCTATCACAAAGTACTATGAAAGAGAAAGCTTCTAGCTGAGAAAGTAAGCTTTCTTAGTAGTTTCTGACACAGATGGTTTTGTCTTTTTTTGCCCTTTCTACAAAATTCACAACTGCAATAATTTGGGAATACGAACTTCAGTTATTCTTGGACTCAGGGATATCTTCCTTAAATATAGGGCATATCTCCAAATCAGCTAATGTGATGGCAGGAGGAATTTCTCAAGACTTCACAGCAGGAGACAGACAAGTCCTGGGGTGGCAGACTTCTATGTGTGTACCGTCACAGTGTAGGACACACGAGCAACAAAACATGGAGGAGGGAGGTAGTGGAAGGAAGTTATGTGAGAAAATGTTGCACCAGTCAGGTAAAGTGTATTAATTAATTCGTGATCTGAATTGAGGGATACCACATCTGTATGGGAACATCTGATTTAGAAAGAAAAGCTATTTTAGGGGTTTCCTACACAAAGATGCTCGTCCCACAAGTGAAATGGATTCAGTTAAACTGTCAAGAAAGATACATGGCTCAGCTCTGAGCTGTTTCATTCAGGATAATTTGGCATATTTGAAAGATTAAAAGAGACCTTGTTTTACCTCATTTCTCTCTGGGAGAGTTTAACTTAAGATAAAAACATCTGTTATTCTTCAGAGTATATATGTTCTGATATCCTCCAATTGATTGAGAATCAGACAGTTCAGAAGACAAAAAGTGAAGGCATTTAAAGTTGTTACTGTTTGTATTTGGAGCAGGAATAACTGTTGTTTCCCACTCTTATGAGTCATGACTAGAGGTAATAAAAACTCCCTCAGAATGTGATGGTGATTGAAAATGCATTGTAGATGTTCATACCTTTTCAACAAAAGACCCGAGGAAAGGATGCTATAGACTGGCAGGATTGTTATGATCTTATGAAAAATTAACATTTGTCATATTAGCTGACTAGAGCCTGAAGCACTGTCTGTAATTGATATCATTATGCTAATTCATTATTTACATTGCAGTTGTGCCTGGAGATCTTAAGCATGCATTTGGGTCTTCCCGTGTCAGGTACAGGCACACGGAAAAAATAATTAAGTGAAATGTCATCTCACAACTTGTTTCAATTTCCCTGCTCCTCAGCTGAGAAGGGAGAGCGAAGGGTGGGCTATCCCTCTGACAGGCATGTTAGGTGCTCCTGGTCTTGGCTTTCTGGAATTAAATTTTGGGTCTGAATGACTCTTCGGAGGGGTTGGGTGCCTTGTGTATCTTTTATGTATAAGAAAGGTTCATTTGAGCCATCACTGAGGTGCTAACGATGGTCTAGCTGGGCTGTTTGCCCAATCACAGGGCTGGCATGAATCAAAGCTAGGGCAGCATTGTCTGCTTCTTGATCTTAAATCCTGGCTTTCAATGCAAAGAGAAGTTCTCTTAAATACGAAATTTGAAGCTTTTTCCTATTGTCTTCTTTTCTTATGACAATCATATCCTACCCTTTCCTTTTCAAGGCATGATTTGCAGCCACTGTGTTTCCTTCTCCGTTTGCTTTCTGTGATGATCAGGTAATTTTTGACCTTTAGAATGTCTGCAGGAGTGGAGAGACTTGAATGCAGCACCATTTAATGTGGTAGGCGTGAACTTTGCTGCTGCGGCTCAAGCACAGCTTATGCCCTCCTTAAAGCTTCCTTTCTTCCTCCTGCCTTCTCTCCCATTTGGTGACATCTTGGTCCAAAATAATTTTGGGTCTGAATGCACTTTTGTTCCACTGGCAAATTTTATTCATACAGATATTATGAATACACTTTTTTTTTAATATGGATATTATGAATATGCTTTCTATAGATGGTTTTTGCACAGTAGGGCCCTCTATCTGTGATCATTCATACAAGGGGTGAATCTAAAATCCTGTGGCACGGAGTGGGTTCAGACTTCAGGAGCTAGAAGGAAGTCGCAGTGCAGCTGTCTGGTTCCTGTATGAACTGCAACAGGAGGAGACTAGTTTCAACACTGCCCATTATGAAGGCTGGCATCTCAACTGTCCTTCCAAACCATTATTACACTTAACTAAAATGTTCCCACATCTAACTCAGTTTTGTTTCAGTTCCAGTTCCTCCTCACAGTTTGCAGACTTGACTATTGCATAAGGGTGCCAGTTCATTTACAGTGCTGAGCAGGCTTGAGAAGCTTTTCAAGTGGAGGGGTGTATGTAACTATTATGTCCAACTTCAAATGTGTATCAGAACTTACAAAGAAACCTACCATCTCCTCCAAAATACGCAGTAAAGCTAGCTTCAGGATACTGAAGGTCCAGCTTTAAAGAAACTCCAAGGCAACCTCATTCTCCCCTGCTTTGGTGGAAGAAATGACCCGAGACCTAAGGATGTTCCATCCTTGGCAATTGCCAGGACCCTGCAGATGAAGCCATGGCCTCCCTCATCTAGTGGCTGGGGATGCTCCTGCTCCAGTTTACAGCTGGCTTGAAGATCTTTGGAGGTCCCTTCCCTGTGATGTAGGGTGGATGCCCGAGGCAGAGCACAGCAACATTTATGCCTGGCAAGATGTAAAGACCATGGGCAGATGCCTTCTCAACATCTGGAGCAAGAACTCACTGTTTCTGATTGTCTCAGCTGCCCCATGGCTACATGGAACAGCTATGTGTGTCAGCACTTGGGTTGTCTATGCACCATGCCTATGCAGCAGGATCCCTTTGTCTGCCTATTGCTGGCAGGTGCCTACTTCAGTTCACTCTTTGTTTTTCATGTGGCAAACCCAGAGTCCATCTGGGTCTTTTCAGATATTTCATCTGGGTCACTGAGGTGCATTCCTGAGCCATCTGCACTCCACAAAGATCTATAGTCCAAACGTAGCTCTGGCATCCATCTGGCATCCTACTACTGTGCCTCCTCTCTGGTTCCCTACCTCCTCCCTCATTTGTGTGCAACTCATGTGCTGTGTGTGTTGAGATCATTATCTTTTTTGATCTGATACAGCATTAACCTGTTGGTGGGTTTATTTTTTTAAGCCCTCTCTGAGTTAATGAACCCCTCTGCTCTGCCTCGCCAGAGGAGTTGCTAACAGATGGCTGGCATTTGCTTTTCCATTTAGAAGATACAAAGCAATTGTGCTCCCTGAAGGGTTAGTGAGATGCCCAGGTGCCTCTGCTGTAGCTAGGTTATTTGTTTGCATTGCTGTTTCCCCTTCCCCTAAGCTTTGGGTGTCTTTACTGTGTCGTCCCTGCCGGAGGCTGCTCTGGCTTCTAGCAGTGTTTGATATTTTGTGTGCCACATGGCCAAGATTGCATGGGATAATCTTCAGACTGGAGCCTTTGCTCAGCCCCTTAAGAATTTAGTTACACTCCTTGGTCTGTGGCTAATTTTTGAGTTGACCTTGTAATGTTTGTTTCTTCCTGTATGTTAGGGCAGTAGTATTTGTTCCTCAGCAAGGGTTGTGGGTCACTGTGGATGTTTAAACCTTTATTTGTTTGCTGGATCTATGTGGGCAAAGGTCAAAAGCTTCTTCATGGTGATAGGAGGTATACCATTCTTCCTGAGAAAGATCAAAGTGGTGTTACTCACCACATGCAAAATGAATGCTTTGGTACATCCAGAAAAATGGATGTGGATCTCCACAGGTGAGATGTGAAGATTTCTAGAGTAAATCCGACGTTATGACAGCCAATTTGTTTGCTGCTTGGTAGGCTGAGTAAGTGCTGGTGGTATGACTGCTGCTTGCTTGCTCTGATGGTCCACTGTATTTACCATTATATAGAGATCTTCACTGCAAGAGTTACTGTCCTGTACAGAACTGTGTGCTCCTGCCTACACTGGTATTATGTAGTGACATGTACTGGTAGACTTCCCTGCGGCCCCAGAAGTCAATTTGGATGTGGCCTGTCTGTTTTGGAGAACAGTATTTCATGGTATAAAAGAAGACTCTTAGACCAGTTTGGCTTTGAGGCCAAGGCATGTTTGATTTACTAGCTGAGGTGCAACTTTGTCCCTTTTGTTTTTGAGATACAGCAAATACCTCACTGGGGATGCTTTAAAGAGAGCAGGGACATAAAGCACATAAAATAGTTCTAGTCAGATGGTGGAGTGGATCATAACACAGGTAGGTTTTCTGACCACCCACACCAAAGCCTTTGTTAGAAAGCAAATGTTTCACTGAGTCAAAAGTATTTTTTTATTTGCTCAGCCCCTGTTTTGATCCATGGTACGTTCATAGACTGAATACTTATTGTTGTATGTTTTTTTCTGTTTTGCCACTGAGACTGTGGGGGCACAAATGAAGCATGAAACACTTGCCCTGTAAGCGCAATTATGCTGCTCTGAGATTTATCTGTTTCATTCCAGGCAAGCATCAAAGTTCCTGTCTATGCAAATGTCTGGTCATCAGGGCTTTTACTGCAATAAGTAAGCTATTAAAAAGTCACATCCCTAACATAATAGGACAAAAAACAAAAGCAAACAACCAAAAAAAACCCAACCAAAAAAAAACCCCAACCAAATAATATCTGCCCTCTGTACAGATTTTATTGTACTCATTTACATGATACAGTTTCATTCTTCTGAGGAAAACCAGTGCTTTGGAAAATAAATAGCTGCTAGCTCTTTCCTTATTTCCACATTATCCACCCTGTAGGAATTGGTCACTAATGCTGGGGATCACAGACTCACACTTGCACTCCATGTGTCTTATCATTGTGTGCATTCCTCTTTTTCTGAATAGTGCTGCCTCGTGAGACAGGACACACCAGGGATTTCAATGTCCTATAAAACAAGGTGTTCAGTAAGCAGAAGAACTAATTAAAACTCGTTTCCTACATAAACCTGGTTCCTGTCCTGTTTCCTTTATAGGCAGCTTCTGTTCTGTCATCTATGATGTCTGTAGATAATGATGAACTACATCCAGGCTCCTCAGCCAGCCAGCACACTTGTGCTGATGGGTCGCCAGCTGCTGCCAAGTGCAGTTTATAACAGACAGCAATAACACTTTCTGGACTGCTTTGCTCAAGCCAGATGCCACTTTGCACAAAGCATGTAAGAATATAAAATCCTGGAAGCATCAACTGCTCAATGAGATTGATTAGTGAATTAAAATTTATTAGTGGAGGATTGAAAGATACAGGAACAATGTGACCTCTTAAACATCACACATCTAAGGAATCAAGCCAAAAGGGAAGAGAAGCATATAATATATGTGTCATCAGGAGTGATTACTTGTGTCTTTATCCCCTTTTTCTCTCTACAGAAGATTTGTTGTAACATAGTTTAAATTCCGTAATCCTTTGATTGAGAATTAGAATCTAAATATTTTTACCTACTGCTTGTGCTGCAGAAAACATCTTAAAAGCATACTCTGCAAGAACTGCATAATTTACTTTGCTTTGAGCTTCTCTTCGTTTGCAAGTGACCTGCAGCACTTGTTATAGAATTTATCTTACTTTATCAGGACAGCAAAGAACATGTTCTCTGGAGGATGAGAATTTTATTTTTGTTAGTTAATCAAAATCTAGGTAAAGACTTACAATAGACTGTTGAGTGTAAACTGCTCTTGTTTAGTATGTTGTATTTGCAATCATACCTTAAACTGACTATGTAAAATATGCCTGCTTCTTTTAAAGGGTTGGATGGCAAATGCCTTGCTTCATATTGTGTTGTATTTGATAAAAAAAAAAAATTGATAAAGGGTTTTTCCTCTGTGTAAGGCCTTCACAACCTGATCCACTTGCATGTTATTGTTTGGACATGGGTCACATTTGCTTGTATGCAGTACCAAGCCTTCATGTTTTAGCCTCTGGACCAAAGCTGATGACTTCTGGACAGCTTAGTAAAACTCTCTGCTATCTCCAGCTCTCTCTTATGTCATCTGACGTGTCCTATACCATCAAAATGAGGTATAGCCCAATGTTGCAAAACTTCTCAAAGCTTTCTTCTTGAATCAAGTGCCTTCCAGGGCTGCTTTCCTGACTTGGAGTGCAAGTCAGAAATTCCTTCTGAGTGTCCTCATTCCCAAAGCAGAGTTACAGCATCCTCTGAGCACAGCTCTCAGTCTTACCTCACTACATTAGTTCTGTCTGGACAGCAGTCCAAGTTGTCCATTACTCTGACCTGTCTGGGTTTGGCTATTGTTTGTTTATTCCATCTATATTTTGAGGCCTTAGAGGATATTCCTCTTCCTTCTGATAGTCTCAATGGAAAAGGTATCCTTGACTTCAGGCAGAAGCAGCCTCCTGAAATGGCAGTGATGTTTTCTATAGCAAAATGTGTGTTTGCCACCATTGTGGGAATACTTTTCTATGCAAATTCTGCTCAGAATACATTAATAAGCTACACAAACTGATTCAGAATGACACTCTGTACTCAGCCCAACTCTGATATGATTCAAACTAGTGGATGTTAAGATGCCTCACGAGATTCAGATCCAAAATCCGAAGTTTTTCTTGAGTTTCATTTTAAATTAATTTTGCAAATTGCTTAGTAGCTGCAAAATGTGCACGGAATTTGCTTATGGTCATGTCCAAGATTTATAGAGAGCTTCATGCCAGTAGGCATGATGTGAAGTTGCACAAAAAATTAAATCCTGAGTTAATGTATGTGCTGGAGCAAGGATTAAACCAGCAAAGCTATACAATGAGCAGTTTCATTTCTGCCTTCTGTTACTGTAGACTTCAGAACACATAGTGTGCTTTGATTTCCATTGCAGAGCGTAGTCTAAAAGCTGTTCAGAATGAACAAAGTGGTTTTTCAAGTCACCAACTTTTCTATCCTTCCGTCTTCGGAAACCCAGCAGAGAAGCAGGTAGGTTTGTGCCGAGATGGAAGAAAATTGCTAGTTAGATTCAGGTTTTTTTTAGAACCCTCTCTCTTTCCTGAAACCTTTGCAAGTACCTTCTGTTTTTTTGTTTTAATTTCAAGCTTTCTTGAAGTTCCTGAAGTGTCTTCGGCTTCTCAGCCCTTGCTTGTAGAGTCCAGCATGCACAAAATCTTTTGTGTTGTTTTATTAAAAAGCCAAACAAAACATTCTCCTTCCTCTAAATAAAGAAAGCAGCTGTAATAGATGTTAAATCATGAAGAACTAACTGTGTCAGTCCCTAAAGTGTTAAGTGTCTCATTACAACACATTAGGTCAAACCCACATTATTCTGGCTAAAGTAAAAGGGTGGTGTGAGAGCCCTCCTTGTGCATCTAATGAAGAATGCATCATCTCTCTCTCTAACATTGCTGGGAAACAACTGATATTTCTACTGCATTATTTCAAATGGCAAAGCAAAATCTTATTTTACTGTAAGCAGCAGAAATTGTTAACCAGCACAAGCCAGTGTCACAGCCTCAGCCTTGATAAGAATCAAGAAGCAGATGAGCTTTGTATTGTATGATCCAGCATGTTGAGCAGGTTGGAAAGTCTCTTGCCAGTTTGAATTATTGTTCTGGCACCTGTAGCAGAATTGGGTATCTCTCAGTTCAACGTGTCCATCTTGTGTCAATAGAGAAAAGAAAGATTTGTTTCAGTGCTACTGCTCAGATTCACCTTATGGCAAAGTTTTCAGATCCATTCCCTTCTGTGGGGATAAACATTGTATTAACTGAAGGATCTCTGAGGGTTTGCCTTATAAAACAGACATACATGGCAGGTTAACTTACACAATACAAATGCCTCAGCACTCAGTGAAAGGCAGAATTTTTGAAAGAATGTTAAAAAGAAAATATTTATTCAATCAGAATTAGAGATATGCATCTTTCTGCATTTGATATGATGAGGCAATAGATTGTTCCTTACTGAGAAAAGAAGTGACCCCTGGAAGACAGTGTGCCTGCTCAGCCTGTTTTAGATGGAGTTGACATGTCCTCTAAGGATTATACAACCCTATAATATTTAATTATATAAGCAATCATAGTCAGAATAAATATGAGGATTAAAAACAGAGTGGGTGTCTTGTCACAGCCTCCTCACACTTTGAAGTGGCAGAGCAAAGGAAAGGATACAGCTAAACCTTGTTTTCTTAACGTTGATGATCCGGAAAGGTCTGAGATTGTCCAGTGGCTTTGAGGGGCTTTCAATCAGACCCTTGCTTCCTCACACTGGCAAGGTCATGTATTTTCAGTTCAGCACTTAAAATATGCTCCCTATCTCCAGCCTGTGAACTGTGGCTGCTCTTGGTTGTCTCTGTTGCAACTCTCTCTCTTGCAGCTTGGAAACCCTTCTGCATACCTCCTTTTAAGGTCAGCCTTGCTCTGGGTACTTTCACACCAGGATGTCTTTGCAGATTGTTATGGTCAAACTTATCTGGCCCTTCTGTGTCTCCTGGCAAAAATAGATTTAAATCACTAAAACGTTGAAGCTGATTGCAAGTAATCTTCTGTTTGATGGCTTTGCTCCTGACATGGCAGTGCCTGGAATTTTGGAATGGCAAGATCTTTCTCACACTGGTACTAATATCAGATTCATTTTGATGGAAGGCGAGGAAGCTGGGGCCTTTTAGCACCAGTGAGATACTCGGAGGGAGTTGTCTTGTGTTTTGCTGCTGCTGGTTGGCTGGATCTTTTTGGGGCTACCAGGGTGCATGTGCCAGCTAAGCTGCTATCCCATCCCTCTTGGCTGAAACAGTGACGTCTCTTCTGCAAAACTGGTTGCTATGCCTGTAAGGCAATGAGTGAGCAGTTTGAATGAATGTTCCTCAGGAACAAATCCGAACATCTCCAGTATTTATCTTCAGTTAGAAGATACACACTTCTAGGAAATATCTTCCTCATTACACTTCGATGAAGGCCAGACCAGGGAAAAAAGAAATAACTCTATTCAAACTGCTGCCCTTCCCCTCTCTAGCAGTCCACTGCCAAGCATAATAAACCTTGTTTTGGTATAGACTGAAGCATCACAGGCAAAACTTGATTTCATTATTACATTTCATTTGTTTTCTTGGCATTGTCTTGTTCCTGTCAGACTCCCCGATAATCCATTTTTCTTTTCATTTTGCTGTTTTTTTCCATCCACTTAGGTTTACTTAGTGCCCAAATCAATCTCCTGTTACCAGTCATTCATCTCAAATCCTTCCACTTCACAGAGACTACAAATGACTTGGAAAAGTCGCTTGTGTTTTATTTTTAAAGGTCATTTGCCAATAACAATGCAACATCAAATCTGCTTTCATACTTGGAGGGAATCAGCAAACTAGGTTATTTTTCCTCCCGTAGATGGACTCTACACTTGCTTCTTTCGACTTCAGCTTTCTCCTTGGACTCTAGTGAATGTGACTTCCAAGTGCTCCAACAGCACTTGGAGCAGCAAATGGAATGGAGAGCCTGTTTTTCAGCTGTGTTTCTTCTTTTGTTTTGCACTGGTTATGATAGTGGACACATTCTGATGGGATGACTTAAATCAGAGCGATCCTACTAACACTAACCAACAGTTAGTATTGATGTCTTGGCTTTTCTCTTAGCTTTTCATTTGAAATTTTATTTTTTTTTTTTTTTGGCAGCAGCATCCTTTCTACTGCCCACTGTTTAATCCAGCACTATTAATATACTAAGTTCAGCAGCACATACCTGCTATCCATTGCATTGAAAGAACATGTATAAATGACTAAGCAATGGGATTTCTTTGTGGGGTGGCCATTGGTTATTTGTACAGAAAAACACACTCTTCTACAAGTGTCCAGGTTGAAAGAATAGCAGTAAGTTGTTGTAAAGAAGGGGACAGTTATTACGATAGCATTGTACATTTTAATGCTAATTTTGAAGTGGTGTTAGTTTCAGTCTCCCCAAAAGATTTTTTGGGGAAATCTTGCAAATTTTTTTCAGGTAGAAAATGGTCAAAACTTTGGAACTGGTCCCACCTCAGTGAAGTTTAACAAGGGAGTAGCAGATGAAGAGACAAGAGGGCCCCCTACAAACCTGATAAAAATAGATGGTTAAGTAGAAAAGTGAAATCTTGCTGATATTCCCACCAAGGAAAAGACTGGAGAACAGATTCAGCCCTTATTTGGCCCATTTGCAGACTCCTTTAATTTCTCTGGTCCCAGAACCATTTGTTTTCTCAGACAGCCTCTCTCCTTTAAAAGACAGGAACTGCACTGAAACATGAAAGCAATACACTTTGAGTATGATATATTGGTTTGTATATATTTCAGCCTGGTTTTTAAAACATTTAGATTTTTAATTAGTTCTTCTGTAAATCTCTGAGGTTTGTTGTTTTTTCTTTGCCTTATTATCTGTGTTAATTTCTTTCTGGTTCTTTTCCCCTTATCTCTCACATCTAATTTGCAGCAGATTCTTCAGCTCCTTTGAAAAAATTAGTGGTTTTGGTTGTTTGGTTTTGTTAGCTTTTTTTTTTTTACACCAAATTCATCATCATCATGCCTTTTTTTTTCATATGATTTCATCACGGTGTCCCTGATGTTTCCCTGTCTTTGTATTACCTGTTTATGTTTGAGATAAACTGCAGTGGCTGTACTGATAAAAGTATGTTACGGATGGAGTTTGTAGTCTGGTAATTCTTCTGGCTCCACAGGAAGGATCATCTTCTCTCATGTGGCCAGCAGGTGAAACCACAACTGAACACTGTCTGTCTGGTTGATGTTTATTTCCCATGTGAGGCAAACATCCAAAATCTGGAGTGTCTTGTCTCATGAGCAATCTAAACTGGGCATGCAGGATTAGGGGCTGCTTCTTAGAAATGAGAAAAACAGATGCTTCTGGAAGAACATAGAGGCTGTGTCAAGCCTGCTGGCATTGTGTGGTCATATCCCATGAGCGTTTCTCACTGTGAGTCCTGGTTCTTATCAAACTCTCTTATCTTTCCACAAAGAAGTATTGATGTGAGAAAGAACTCTTGGGAAAAGTGTTTATTTGGCCATAACATGCAGAAAGAAATGGGAATCTCTGCTTTTTGTGCCCAAGAGATCAGGAACATAGACTCATGACATCTCCAAGAAGACAGCAGTGATGTTAAAGCTGGTCCTGGATGATTAAGGGGAAATAGCATAGCTCTTTCAATATCCCTTCATCAGAAGTGGAAAACATTGGTTGGAAGGAAATGCCAGGCATGCATGCTGTGGGGTACTCAGGCGTGTAGGGGAGGATGGGAAACATATGCTGGGCTTTGAGCCTTGGCTCACATGCTGTTCAGCATCAGAGCCTGTGATTGCTCACTGGACCTGGGAGGCGGGCCCTTTTCTGGCGCACAGCGGCACCCAAAAGGTTGATGCATAGCATGGGCTGTGGGTCCAGCACCACCAGCAATGTCTGTCTGACAGCCATGTCACGTGCCTGTGGTGGGGGAGCCTTTGGTATTGCAGTGTGTGGTGCCCTAAAGGGTGAGCAGGCAATGGCATGGGTTTTACCTGATCAAACCTTCTCTTCCTCCTCTTTGTCAGCTACTTTTTTTCGGGACCTTTAGCAAGGTTCAAAACCCTATGTGTGTGTTTACTGGCTGGTTAGTGCTTGTGTTCGCAGATGCTAGGAGCTCATGAGTGCTGGTTCTCTGCCCTGCCCTTGCAGATCCTGGTGACAGTTCAATAGTCCTGAAAGAGCAGGGCTGCAAAATCCAGGGAGCAGCGTTATAACATCTTGGCACAGGGCAAGCTGGAGGGAAGAGGTACTTATGGATGGGCATAAAACTGTCAGCCCCCAGTATCTGCCTAGCCTGCTGTCACCCAGGAAAGTTAAGACAGAGAAATTCTCTTAGTGTCAGTAGTGCTGGAAATTTTCCTTTCCAGCATGTTCCTGGCCTTACTGAGGGCTGGTGAAAAAAGATCTGCCTTTGAATTCTCCTGTATCAGCCCCCATTTCCATAGGAAGGACTTTTCTGCTTTTGTTCTGCTTGAGGGTTCTCTCTGGCAACCAGCAAGCTTTTGTTGTGGACAAACTCATAGCAGATTTGCCTTTCTGTCTTGCTGCTGCTTTGCACAGACTTCTACTTTTAAATGTGAGCTCAAGCTAATTGCTTATGTTTTAATGTCCTTTTCTTCAAGCACCTGGGTAAAAAAAAACCCACCTGCATTAGCAAAACGAAAAATGTTGATAGAAATCATGAATATTTTGGTTAGGAAACATAAAAGCAAACCAAACAGGCTTTCAGGCTGCCACCACTATTCCTATCTCTGCTGAAATGTCCTGCTGTATTTTCTGCTAGCTCCCATTGCTGGGAATATTGGCAAATGTGCCGCTTGTTCAAACATCACTCTCTAAAAGCTGATTCCTGAGCTAGCAGGCTGGAGGGCTGACAGATGTAGCTGGACTGAAACAACCCCAGGTAATTGCTCCTTTGTGTGGCTGGTAGATGGAGATAGAAGAGGGGGAGGTGCTGAGGATGCACATGGTACATTTCAGTGGAGGCTTTACAGAGGTGGTATAGCATGGAGGGAGAGCGGTGGCCTGCTTCACGGCTGTCTTCATGGGCAGCAGCAGGTCATGCAGATAATCCCCTGAACCAGGCAAAGAGCTGCCCATAGGCTTTAGAGGTGGGCTGCTGATCCCCTGCGTGGTGCAGCATCACGCTGCGAACAGATATGATCCGGCTGTTCCCCAGTGCCAGCTCTAACCCTGATTTGTCTTTCCAGGTGTTTTTTTAGGTGGCTTTCTGTCAGCCCCGACACAGATTGACAGTTACCCTCCCAAGGAAGAGTGTATTTGCAGAGACAGGTTTGAATCTCAGCATGTTTCTTCTTCCCTCTCCTTGTGTGACAGCTTGGGGGATATGAATAGAGAAATTTTGATCAATAGTAAACTAGCAAAGGCATTTTCAGGGAGATGGAAACTGTTTGTGGGTTAAATTTAACAACTGATCTTGTCTGAAGTGCAGAAACACTTCCTCATGGACAGAGCTTTTAAGATTTCCTACATCATGCCATGCAAAATCAGAGTGTGCAGTGATTAACTACACACTGTGGGAGGGATGATGAGTTTCATTACAACTCAATCAATCACCTCTTTTTGTGCCACAGCATGAAGTTTAAAATGGTTCTAAGCACTTAACAGGTTAGGATATTTTTAATGTTAGGTGTGCCTTTGCAGATTGATCCATAGTGACTAAGTTCCTTTTTTGTGAAGTATCTTGCTTTAGGCCATCTGCCAATGCTACAGAAGCACAGCTACAGACTGTGAGAATTAAGAACTTCAGAATATGAAGTTCCTTTTCCCATTCTGTAGTTCCAGTTTCACAGTTTTGGAATCCTATGACCAAAAAAAATAAAACCCAACAGAATAGCTCAGAACTTGGCTTGTAAAGACTTCCTTGATTTTGTCAGTTGTGTCCATGAGATATGGAAGTGCCGTGACCATATGGCGCTCTCTCCTTCATTCGGTTCCTGAGCTTTGTTTGTTTTCTTAGGTAGTCTCCTCAGCTTTTTACCTTACTCAGACTCTATTTTCTTTAATATACAGTCTGCATTTAAAAAGCTAAAACAACTTTTCAACTCCACACTAAGAATTTATTTTTAGCTGCACATTTATAGCTTATGTTTTTCTAGTGCAAAGACACATCCATCACAAGGTGGGAGGGTGTCATCAGTAAGAGTAAAACCATAATTTCTCATCTATGGCTTGGCAAAGTTGTAGTGTAGCTGTATGCTACAACCTAGTCTGCAACATAGGTGTCCTAGAAAGCATTACTGTAATTTGCCATCCCGTGCAGTATCAACAGTTGCAATATTTTATTTTTCATTGACTATTGGAAGAAAAAGTGCATCCACTTCTTGGGAGCTGTTACTTCTCTTGTGTTGGCAGCACTGAAGTTGCTCTGATGAGCAAAAGGGACAGGGAACATTGATCCCTCTGGACTGTTCCTGTGCTCAGCTTGGGAGCAAGTCTCCTGGGCAGGAGCAGGGAGGGACTAGGCTGGCTGAAGCACCCCTTCAGAAAGGGCTGCTAACACAGGTCTTTCCCAAATTTGGGGCTGTGGCAGATGGGGCCATGCAAAGCTCCCAAATTTGGGGCTGTGGCAGATGGGGCCATGCAAAGCTCCTCTGGACATAGATGTGAATTCTATAGTTATTTGTTTGACTTGGTGTCCAGCATTCCCCCTGGCAGATCAAATCCTACTGCTCAGATAGTTATTTTATCTTCCTAAAGGCCACTCATAATAGAGCTGGCCAGGTATCTAGTTATGCTGCTTGCACTTTGATCCTGACTGTCCAGCCAGTTTTCTACCCATCTTGTGCACCAGGCTGGTGTCTTGGCTGGATGGATGTGGCTACTCGGGGGGTGGGAGGCATACAACTTTGTGTATGGGAACAGGGTAAAGCAGCATGGTCATACTGTAGCCTGCCAAGATAGCTTTCAGGTACCAGGAACACCACTGTGTCCCACTGCATGTTACTTCTCTAAATTTAGCCCTGTCAGTAGTTCCTGGGTTAGCTCTGGTCTGCATCTGTAGGGTGGAAGTGAGCCAAGGGCTGGGGGACAGGATGGGATAATGAGGGTCACAGCTCACACTCTGTTCAGTGCCTAGCTTGCACTGCCAAGTACCACTTCTCTCCTTATGTAGAAGAGAGAAGAAACCAAGCCCACAAGAAAGATGTGTAGCTCGTTGGCTGTGGCAGGGCAAATGGACTCTCCCATGCCTGACAAGAAGGGGTGCGATGAGATCAGTGCTCCAGTATAGGGAATTAAGTCTTTCACTCTTATACTTTTTCCTGTCTTTCAGCACATTGCAAATAACAAAAAGCTTATAAATAAAGCTACCCTGCAAAGCAAGCAGCTTAGGATGGTGTTACGAAGAAGAGATCAATTAACTTCTAATCACAACAGAGAACAATCTTCAGCTCCCCTAGATCATGAACTTCTTTGGCAACAGCATCGCTGTATCATGACACACTTCTCTGAATGGTCATCAGGATGCAGGTTTGTAGATGTGAGGATTTGAGCCCGGGAAATCCACTGCTCTGTGGTGGAAGGACAAGAAGATGGTGATAAGGAACAGAAGGAATTTCCTTTTTTGTTTTTCAGTGTATTTTGTAGGCATGTGAAATAGACCAACACCTATCCAAAATGTCCCTACTTTCCCATTATAGTGAGAAATGACATTTACCAGCATGGCTGAGTGTTAAGAAAGTCTATTAATGGAAACAGTATGCAACTGTAAGGAGATAATCTTTGGTAACATGCACATGAAGCTTTTCTTCCATTAAAATGCTGCTTCAGGCAAGAATGTATTGCTGGATTAGTTTTTGGAGAGCAGATTTTCATTCATAATGAGAACACACTTCTCAGGCACTGTTATTAATGTGAACATGTTCTAAAATGAAAAATAGAAAGAAGCTGAAGCCAGGAAGCTGTCAGGGCAGCAATAAAACAACATCAGATCTTGACAAGGTGGGCTGTCCGGTCTTATAATAGCATTTAGGTACCATGGAAGGCACGTGCTGTGCAAGAGTCACTGATATCAGCAGAGCAGTCATTCACATAGCAGTCAAATTGCATCATCTTGCATGGTCTTGGCTCTCCTCTCCAGTGTTTCACTACTGTCCTTGGCTTTTAGGATCTTGTGGACAGAATTGCATGTTGCAACTTTCTGGGGGCCGGATGCGTATTTCTCATCTTTTGGCTGAAGAGGTGAGTGATTTTTCCCAGAGCTTGCTTAAAAAAAGGGCTCCTTACTGCAGTAGCTTGCAAAAGGTTAGCCTTTCTGCAGATTGCAAATATCTCTGTTGAGTGGAAGGTGAAATACAAAAGTAAAACAGAGCCCTGCTTCAAACAGTTGCTTTGACTGGAAAAGGCTGACTTCAGTTTATTTTCCCTTCTTACTCATCAGTGTTCCATTACATTAGACAGATCCAATGAGTCCTGCCATTTAGGATTGTCACTTCTCTGCTCAGTGCAAAGCATGGTGAGGATAGCAGGTTAATGCTACTCTGTTTGCATGTTGCTTTTGCCATATGAATGCATTGCCAGTGGGAAATAAATGATACAACAGAAACTGTCAATGAAGTGAAATTGCAGTGTCTTCTAGAGAGAGGATTTTAAGAATGACTTGCTCTTCCCTGGTGCATATGAGGTCAGGAGAGTTAGAGAGGATGAAGATCTGTTTAGATGGCAAGGTGTAAAGGTAGTTTTCAGCAATGAAGGGTGAAACTTCTCTGCCTCATGAGCACTACAGAGGCATGTTTTGCAGTTAATAGATGAGCTTGTGTCCCTCCCAGTGTGTTCATTGAGTTCAGCCCTGAACAGCTAAGCAAGTCCTTCCCGGCCCCACACTGAAACTGACTCCTTTGAGTGCAGGAGCTTTGAGGCACAGGGTTACAGCTAAGATCAGTTGTCTGACACTTACATAAGAAGTGGTCACCAGAATAAGAATATCCATCATACCCGTGTGAACTAGCAGACCCTCTGGACCCTCTGCCCTATGGGGAAATGCATATGTGCTAAGTAGAGGTACCAGTTTTTAAACTGCACTGCTTTCCTCCTGGAATCTGTTATTTGGGGTGCTCCCTTGAGGTCTGAGCTCGGAGCTCTGACTGTTTGCATGGGGGATCCTGACTGCTCCCAAAGGTTCCCCTCTGATCACCTGCTAGCATGGCTGAGAAAAAAAAGAGACATGCACCCCTGCCCTGCTCCCCAGCTAACAACATGACTGTGGCCAGGCTGAGGAAATGTAGCAGTTGAATAGTTTTTCCTTTAAAACCATCCAGACTGGTTTTTGTCCTCTTACAGTACTTCTGCTACCATATGAGATTTTATGATCAGATAAATTTGAAATAGTTAAAATTGTTACCAAAAAAAAGTAAAAATGAACTCTTGAACTTGAAAATAAATCTCTGAATTACTGTTCTTTTTGCCCTTTGCATACTTCACTACATTTGGGTTTTCTTCTGACATGGAAATTTCTGTTATGATTGCAGCCTTGCTAGGGAAGCTAAAGCAGGAAATACTGCTGGACAACTTGTTCACAGGAGTTTTGTAAGCAAAGAGGTAAACCTACATAAATATCATAAGGCTCAGTTGCATCTTAGAGCTTAATTAAGCTGCAATTCCGCTGTTGAGCTTTGCTCATTCAGTCCTTTCCTGTGTTTAGTGTGGTTAACAAAGTTCCACAAATTTTATGCAAGCTGCAGGATAATTGATGCTTCTGCTTTTTGTGCTTGCCATTTCTCCCGAAGTCTGGGAGATACTAGCCCTTCTGCTTCATGTTTTCTCCCTGCTGTAACACAAGCTGCTTGACAGATTAATAATGTGTATTTTTTTTTAATCTCTTAGGTTTTTTTGTGTGCTCTGAATCCTGGGAGTATTTTTATTGCCTATCATTTTATCCAGAAAATAAGTAATTGGTTTTTTTTTTTTTCTACCAGGAGAGTTCAGGCTGGTGTTGGTGTTCTGTGGGACAAACCCTACATGTAAGCACCTTTCATCGGCTTACTCAACTACAATTCTGCGACTTCTTCCGGTACTGCATCCTTTGGTTCACAGGCAGAAATGTCACTCTGCCAAGCTAAGGAGAGAAAAGCAGTGCAGTCCCTCATCCTTTTTCCAGACTGGGATTTCCTCTCAGCTCTACAAACTCAGCTTCAAGTCTGTCTTTCCCTCCAATATACTGTGACATGTGTCTGTGCATCACACAAAGTCACGTGCTTGTGTCTGCATAAGAAAATGAAGTAATTAAGTAGGAGGTCTGGAAGTGTTTAGACACACAAGGTTATCTCAGAAGGCCAGAGTCACAGGGAGTTTCTGCTGAGCTTTCTCCATGAACCCCACATCTCCAGTTTACATCTTGTCATCTCCAAGGCTTTGTGGCAGGGACTCCTGTACTTCATCAGGTAAAAAGATATTCTGTTGGAGGGGAAAGAAGAGCTATGTGGCATAAGCAGAACCAGGTTTGGAAGAGGATTCAATGCACCAGAGGAATATTAGCTGTCCCAATTTCCTTAAAGGATCTTTGGCTCCTTTGGGATTGTCAGAGTTTCATCAGTGCCCAACCATCTAGTGTGATTTACATCCCATTCCTCCTGGTTCCAGTTCCACAAGGCCAGGAGCTGGCTTGTAGCACATTTTTGCCCGAGATGTGGGTGGTAGTTGTATCTAGGAGAACGCAGTTCTAACTTGTGCATGAGAGATTCTTCAACCCAGTTCTTGCTTGTTTAGGCTCTTATGAGCTGGAAAGACATCCAGACCTGGGGACCTAGATGATCTTTCGGGGTTCCTTCCAATTCCTAACATTCTGTGGCCCTTTTACTTTCATAAAAAAACTGCTGTTTCTCCATGGAATAACCATTAAGTGTTCTTTGTGCCTTCTTAGATAGGACAAGATATCAGGAACATCATGTTTGATAGAGTGAGGATTGCCTCACAGGGATGGAGAGGCAGATCCACATCAGCTCTAGACTAGCCAAAGGCATTGTAGGACAATTTTCATTTCACAAATAAAAGCACTGAATGTGATGAAAGCTCTTCAGCATCCTATGGATTTTGTGTTCAAGAGCTGACAAGTTTTCAAACCAAATTTGAAACTTTTTTTGGGAAAAAAGTGAAGATAGACTGTACATGTGGCTGTGCTCACTAGCTATGATGTTTTGTTGAACTGCTAAGGCACCTGGAGTTTGCACAAGGGCAATTTCTTTTCTAATGATTGGGCAAGTGGGATGTATAAGAGTGGTTGCTGAGTGTGCACTTAAGGGGATCAGTGACTGAAACAAGATTGTTGCTTAAGGCATTCTTTTCATGTTATTAAAAACACCAGAGGTCAACTCAAAATCTGAATCCTGTATTGTTGTGTGTCCAGGGTCAAGACAAGGCAGGTGGGACAGATCTGCTCCAAAAGCCATGATCAGGAGCACCTGGAACGGGGTCTCTGGAGCAGCAAGGTGCACAAAGACATCCTGCATAGGGAGGTCCAAGGGTGTCACAGCCAGTGAGGGGTTACACTGACTTCAGTGTTCACAAAAACAAATGCAAGGAAAAGAAAACAAGTGACAAGGAGGAAAGCATAATGTGGAGGAGGTAAAAAAAGGAGGGAAGTAAAGACACGAGAAACCCCAGAAATTCAAGCAATCTGCATATTGAGATACTATTTTTTTGCCCGGACTGTTGGAGGTTGTCCACTGCTTGATTCTCAGAGATTTTTTTCCCTATTCCCCTGTCAGTCTTTACTAGTTATTTGTGCTGTTAAGACATCTATTGTACAAGGAGCTGATTCAGAGATCGGACCTGCAGTGTTCCTAGGGTCTTGAACTTCGGGACAGAAATACACACATCAAATTTAATTCTTGTAGTGAAAATTACACTCTCCAGACCTCTGGGCTTAAAATATGGGCTTATAGTTTTCTTATAGTTGGAAAATGAAAGTAAAATATTCTTTCCTCCCCCCTTCCAAAAAATGCACCATCTATTTAAGTATCTGTATCTACAGGTGTCCCTCTTTATACAGACACTATATCATATATTTAACTACGGATTCAAATAGCATCTAGATATTCAAGCTTAACCATCAACATGAATATACTAGAAAAGGGACATGCCAAGATAAAGGGATTGTTGTTGCTTTCATGTTTCTAGAACTATTTCTAGGCTAAAAGCAATATCGCAATGTTGGTCTTTTAACAGAAACACAAAGCTGTGTCTCGTGGTTTCCACACTCGTGGAAATACTCTGTCAGAGTTTGAGAAGAGTTTTCATCACAGCAGAAAAAGAAACAAGCTGTTGCTTCTGTAGCATGGAGAAAAACCTAGGAAATCCATCCATTCTTTGTGCTACTTCCAACCTGCCACTCAGATGTCTGGAAAATGATACACCTCTGCTTCTCCATTTATTACTTTTTTTCTGAGGGATGTTGGAAGGACAGCAGTAAAGGACACAGCAACCTGAGTCAAAGAATTAGCACAGAAACAACTTCAGGCATTTGGGGAACAACCAGCTCACTTAGTAAAAAAATAAATTACATAAACGTGTGCTGGATAACAACACTGGGTAATAAATTACAGTGAAAAGAGAAGCTGATATAATTGTTGTAAACAAAGCCAAGTATACAATTAGAGCTACTCCAAGCTTTTATTATGAGAAAGCCAGTTAATCCAACAAGATCCTTGTTCAGCTCTTTTTAAAAACAAACCCAAAAAAATTATGTGCCAGAGAAGCAAGCTCCACAGAGGAGCTATGTTTTATATTCAATGAAATTTAATAAGGGAGTAAAGAGGAAGTTTTTTTTCTGGAGAGCTTCTGTTGGGAGAAATAACTGGTCATCAAATATTAACATCAAACCTAAGAATAAGTATTAGCAAGGATGAAACAGTGATTCTTTGAAAATGAAGCCTGCAATCTTCTTTTTTTTTCATGCTGTCTGATCATCTTTGCTCTTCCCCTGGGGCTGCGTCATTGTTCTTCAGTGTTGTGGGCCACAACAGCACTGGAGCATTCAGAGTGTCTGAAGAGCACCTTTATAATTCTGCAGCCAGAGCAATAGCAATCTGTCTGCCACAGAAACCCCACTGGTGTGTCCCCTTCATGCAAGTGAGGCAAGAGCATCATGAATTCCTGGAATAAAACCAACAGACATCCTGAGCTGTGATATAAGTGGTTTACAAGTAGGTGAGGTTATCTGGATGGTTTTTCCAAGGAAAACAGTGCAGTGAGACCCAGTGGCACGCACAGTTTAGGGTGTAGGGAGATAGGAGTATGTGCTGTATGGGGTGATTGACTCTCGTCTGCGCATGGCTTGACTTCAAGCAAGACAGACCCATTCACCTGCCATTAGGAATCTTTATCCTAAGTAGGGCCAGCTGCATCAAATTCTTAGGTGAGGAGAGGTGGGCTACTGCTGGCAGCACTGCCGTTGAGCCTTCTGTGCAACCTGGTGATGGATGAGGTGCTGTGAGAGAGGCAGCAAAGGAATGCAGATCTTTTACCATTTCAGCACAAGGAGCATGACCCTAGAGAGCACTGGAAATGCACTGCAAAGCTGTTCAAAGCAGGTGGTTGGTCCCAAATACTTTGCAAGATTCCAGAAAATCCCCAAGGACCATCAGTCCCTGTGTTCAGTGGTGAAACCCACCACTGTGAGTCACTGGGAGCAGCTCTCCAGATCACCTTTCTCACTAAGAGGGGAGTCACTGCCTAAAGTGTGGGGTGCGTTATGAAATGCAAGGGAAGAGGGGTTTGGAATTGCACAGGACTTACTATGGAATGCTTAGGTGGGGAACCAAAGGGAGAAAAGGGCAGGGCATGGAAGTAAGTAGTTTGAGGAGGAAAAGGAATGGTAAAATAGAAGTTAAAAGGGCCAGTCACATGTAGGCAGTTTCTTGGTCAGTACACTTGTCTGGCTGTGCTCTGCACCAGTCAGTGCAGTCTGTTCTGTGTTCCTGATATTTAATGAGAAGAAATCTTATTACAGGTAGTGATGGTTGGGAACTTATGAATAGTGTGTTTACTGCCTGCAAATTTGTGGTTCATCCAAACTGACATTTATTGTGAATGTGTTTTAGTGGTTCTTTCTCAAGGATGAATATGCCCTGGACATCCCAGACCAACTAAGACTTTGTTGAAGCTTTCAACACCTACATTGTCAAGTTACAATTCTGCCACTGGCAACACAGAGTTGCTGCTTTCCTAAAGGTCTCAGAGAAAATATAACAACTTTTTTGCTTTCTCCAACATCACTTACTGTCCTGATTACCAGAAATGTCCCTAAAGCCAGCTTTTCCTAAGCCTTGCTACTCCTGACAGCAGTAGAGCTGAGAAAAGGGGAAGCAAAAACCCCAAGCGGGATAGTAGAGAAAAGATAGAGTGAAAAAACGAACAGCAAAACAGACTTCCTTTTGTCCTCTGGCAGAGAGCAGACATCCTGTATCTATTGTGTGTGTATCTATTGCGAGCTTTGCTTACAGGTTCTTTCTGTGTCATGGTTTAGGGTCAGGGTGGCCCCTTAGACCTATAGCAGATACTCTCTGTTAACGCCATTCCCTANACTGGATTCAGGAACACACCGATTGGGATCAAAGGCAGAATGGACAGAGTCCTCCTTGAATGCTCTGAGAAGGAACTGAAAGAAGTTCTAAGCCAAACTGGCAGAGCAGTCCAAGAGAGCAAAGAGAGAGGAGAAGAGAGGGAGAAGAGCCGTGACCCTCTGGATCCCTCAGCTTTATACCAGATATGCCATATATGGGCTGCAATACCTCACTGGTCAGTTTGGGGTCACCTGTCCTGTCTGGTCCTCCCTGCAGGTGCAGCTTTTCACTTTCCTGCACCCCCCAGTGTGGTACACAAGATCCAGCAGTGCCCTTGGTCTGCACACCAACCCTGGGTAGTAACTCTACACATGGGCTGTTATCACTGCCAGCAGCAGACACTGTCTGTGAAAACAGGCTGCTGACTGCAGACAGTGCAGTTAGGTAGAAGAACTGATCTGAAAAGTAAAATCACTGAACAGAATTCTGTTCTCACTCAAACCAGGACACCCTGACATATGATTTACCGTTAAATATCTGCCACCTGTCCCTGAAGGGAACTCTGTATTTCAAGTGGTACAAAAAACATCCCTCTGTGGTAATCTTCTAGGCTATTCAATGCAACCAGCTGTCTCACTGAACTGTATCTCTTAGGACTTTTTGATCTAGGGTTGTCTTAATTGTAAGGCACTATATGGTATATGCAGCTGCCTGAATGGGATACCTGTCAAGGAGGAAGATGATGAGCTACTGCTGGGAAAGATGTTTCTTTGGAGGCCACATCACCATGTTTGTCTCTTCACAAGTACTGTCCCAGTTGCTCTGGGGGTTGTTGAGCCTTAAAACCATTGTGAACTCTTGGGAAACTGAACAAGAAAACAGCCCTGAAAAGCTCATGGGGACATTAGTTCTAGGCCTTTATCTGGGCAACAGGTCAAATGTCACTTTACTATTTCTTTCACACATCTGGAAGAAAAACATGGACAATTTAACCTCAGGTTTTCTATGTGTGCCATGGCTGAAGGAAAGGACGTGTCTTATCTACAAGCTGTGTAGAGGAAGCTCTGCTATACTGATAAAGAAATGTCATCTCTTCAGAGGTGGCTGAACATCCCCATAACGCTGTCACAGGTACCACATAAATGCTACAATACAATACCAGGCTTTCAGTTGACCTTACCAGTGTTTAACTTGGTCTCTTCCATCTTGTTACTTTGGTTTGATTAATTTATGGGAAAAGGTTTTTCATTTTCATAAAGTTTTACCTGCAAAGTTTTTCAGTAATAGTTTGAAACTGCCTTCTCTGTATAGCCTATGTGTCTGTAAAGAGAGACTGCCACCCTTTACTTGTCTGAAGTCCTGTGAAAATCTGACTTTTGTTTAACTTTCTCCTTGGAACACTGAGCATTTTCTCCTAAAATTCCTCCCACACCTCTCACTCTCTCCTGTTTGCAGTTATCTGTGAAAGATTCCTAAATACTTCAACAGAGTTGGGACCATCAGCTTAGCACTGTCCAAAGAAGAGCCACGCAGTGCTAGAGGCTCCACCTCACTTGTCCGTTCTGAGATACATAAAACTCCTGGACCATTCTTTCTCCATAAAAAGACCTCCAACTTCTATTAATTGTAGCAAGCAAGCAGTTAACTCCCAATAATGTCAGGCAGCGGCCACTTTCACACACTAGCCAAGCTAATGCCAGAGCTTGCAGTCTGCAGAGGCAGCCCAGTGTATACACTAAGTATACATCCCTGTCTGTCTTAAATATATGATGATATGTGCGTATGTATGCCCAGTTGATGAGCATGTTTCCCTCTAAAGCTCACTTTCCTGATTAAAAAGTGCTCAGAAGACACCTTCTTCTTATAGAGCATTGCAAACTACCTGTGGGTTCCATTAACTTACCAATGGAAGTTGTGTACAACAGTTCTGGGTCTCTTCATGCCAGCCTTGCAGAGTCACTGGGGCAAGGTGAAAGTTGGACAGAGAAGCACAACTAGTCTGCCATCTAGGGCTCTGCACCGCATCTTCTTTCCAAAATATTTCCATAAACATGTCCTTTGCTGACAACCAGAAAGGTTGACTCCAGCTTCCCCAGTACTCTCTTTCCCTTGAGCATGGGCAGACTTCAACATGATGGTGCTAGAAGCTAAAGCTTCAGATAGATTTTTATGTACATGCCCTGAGCTGTACAGTGAAGCTGTGGATGGCTGCAGAAGGCCTCCAGGGAAATAGGCCTTCACTGGGAAACAATCCCAACCTGCTGCATTGAGCACAAGGGGCTTCTTCCACTACAGCCCTTCTCATGAACCCTGCCTGGAGTCTCATATTGCTACTGGTCCTTGCTCACTTGTCTTAGAGAGCAGCAGTTACTGACAACATGCACAAACACACAAGGATGTATATTCGTATACACACACATTCACATGCAGAGCACAAACCAGGGAACCTGGGAATGGTGCTATTGCACATGTCTCCCAAAATCATTTATAACCGTTAAAAGGGAGGGATTCCTGCTCCAGTATACATACAGCATCACCTTTAGCAGGTTTGCCTGGCACTACAACAGAAATAATATAGCAATTGTTAAATATGAGCAAAGAAAGAGATTTGTACATTACAAACAATTCTTTAAGAGAGATTTTAAAGATCTGACAAATCTTATCTTTCCTGTAAGAATGACAAAATGCTTTGCGGAACAGGAAGGCAAATTCCACCACATTCCTCTTCCGAATCCATGAGCTGAATTTTGATCTTTGATTTGTTGCTGATCCGTAAAAACATGTATTTTACTGTGCTGGATCTCATAAATCTCCTGGCTTCTCTTCTGGCTTTTCTTTCGGCACTGAAATTCAGAGCATGTGGCTAATGAGCTTAAGCATGGCTGTCAGGACAGTAGCTGTACTGCAAAAGGGAGAAAAAGCTCCAGTTTGCTTCTGGAACAGGCTTTTCTCTCTATGGTAAGAAAAAAAGATGCTTGGTTTATAGCAAATTAGCCTTTACAAATGAATTTGGCTGGACATGCAATGACATCTTCCTGCTCACTGCAAAATAAATTCTCCCTGAAAAAATCTCTTTTGATAAACAACTCCCAAAGTGACTTTGCTAAGTCAGAATTTAAACAAGAAATTTCCTGTCTGCAGCAGGCCAAAGTGAGGAAATGGGATGGATTTTCTCAGCTATATGCAGATGGATTTTTTCATGCTGGGTCCCCTTCCTTCACAGAGTGGTATGCTCCCAAAGCCAGACGCTCTGAGCACGCTTCATGGGCAGATGCTGCTGCTGCTCTGGTTAACTAAGCTGGAGGCAAAGAAAAGCTGTGTTCTGAGTGAATCATTAGACCTGGGTCTCTGCAGTAGCTAAGCACGGCCCCTGGAAGAGCCACTTTCTTGGAGTCAAAGTAAATTCCCTTTTCAAAGATATGCTCCAGTTTCACTAGACTGGGCCACAGCCTGTCTGCTCCATGGGGAGGGGATGTGCTCTCTCCATTAAGCAGGGTGAAAGGACGACAGGGCTTTGCAAGCCACAGCAGGAATTTAGGTGACCTGAAGAGTTGCAGGTCTAGAAATAAGGCAGGCACCTCCCAGAGGACCAAGAGTTGCTCAGGCTGCTGCAGAGAAAAATTCTTATTTTTCCTTGCACCCATGAGTGCCTGGCCAAGAAGAGATAAAATTTGCCTGCCTGTAGTGTACAATGTCCCACACACATTGTCTCTGAAGGCCAAGTGGGCAGGCAAGCTTAAACCTGCCTGCCACCCCATTAGGGATTTTTCTTTTGGCATCTTGTTATCTTTTTAAATGTGGTGTTCCACAGCCCTTGGATGTGCAAGCGTCACTCCTGAGTGGCTGGGACATAACATGATTCAAGCCCAGATTTGCCCCTGGATGCCACTGACATCCTTGCTGCCATTCTTTGTCTCACAGACTTGTGAGAGTTTCCTAAATTGTGATGTCTAATGTTAACTGCCATTACAATTTTATTCTCAGCCCACTGAGCCTTTCAAAGAATAGAAATACACCTTTCTAGAATTTCTACTCTTGGAATTAGCAAAATTATCAGAAACCCCAATCTGTGGATAAGTGAAACACTCTCACCTTTGAATTGGAACCTGTTGAAAGCTCACCTGTCTGAAAACTCCTGCTCCACTGTCATGGTTCCATAGCGGTCAGATTGTTGTCTAGATCAAATGTTCAGTATAAGCCACTAATCAAGCTATTCTCTCCCTCCATTATCCAGTAGTGTCCTGAAAGAATGTATCTTCCCAATATATTGTTTGCTACCAACTCACCTATAATATATGCTCCATTTCCCTTTAGAATGAAGGTCTCTTCACACTCTTCAGCATTGCTGGAGGGTTTTCCAAAGCAGGTGGTACTACTGCCATCTTCTTCTTCCAGGCTATAAGCCTAGAGCAGCCCCTTGCAGACTCTTGCTGCATCCTATAATCTGTTCCAGCCTTTTACAAATGATGGATATTGTCTTAGTGTTTCTGCAGCAAATAAAACCTTGGGGTGGGAGCTGTGATTTTGCATATACCCTTATGCAGAGCTCTGCAAGTCTTATTTGGCTCAGATCTCTTTGTTTCCAGTATTTGCCCTTTCAATCCCATCCATTCTTTTAAAAGCTTCATTTGGCTGTGCAAGTCTTCCTCTGCTTGGCAAATTAACACTGTTTTGTCAAAGATTATTTATGGGTCTTGTAGCTCTCTGTCTTTCTCACTCCCCTTTGTCCCATCCCAATCAACATTACTTGTCTTGTTGCATTTTTATATGTACTACTGAAGTTCATGTGCTGTTGCTACCTCTCCCTGCCCAAATGTTCATGAATGTGTTTCCAAAGCCATTTCTGAAATGAAGTTTCATCTTCTTGACTAAGAGTAAGTGATACCTCCTGGCTACTTATGGAAGGCAACTGAGCCAACCATGAGAAGGAAATTTCAGGGAGAGGGATGTGAGGAAAAGAAAGGGAAAGGAAAGGGAAAGGAGGGAAAGGGAGGGGAGGAAAGAGTCTGCAGTCCGACACTGAGACAGAGAATCTGAATCTATGGATACTGGGTGAATTATTGATGATATAATAAAACTTTTAAGGGATTTATGTGCTAATTAACAATGGAGTTAATTCTTATTAAATTACAATCTCTCTGCTTATGCCACACAGCACTGCCACGATGAAAGCAGCTCTGCTTTCTCAGGCTGTGCTGAAGGCGCTCAGGGATTATTACCAGAAGTCACAAACAGAAAAAGTTGCTTTCAGATTCCCTCTGCACCTCTTTTCTTATCTGTACATTAATCTCTGCAGACAAGAAAGATGAAGCCAGGAAATGCAGTGTGCTGCTCTGATGTGAAAAGTCCTAGCCATATGGCTACCTGCAGTTCAAAAATACAATAGTTGAGAGACTTTGTCTTGCCTAACGCAAGATCCATTTTCCCTTCACTTTCAAAATCTGGGGGCTGTAGAAACTTACACATGTGGGAAGCATCTTGCAATATGAATCTTCTCAACTCATAGTGGAAAGTACAGGAAATTAGCATTTTTGGTTTTGCTGTGGGTAACTAGATATTGACTTTCTCCTAATAGGAATGGAGGGGGGGAAAGTCTCCATCATTTTAAATGTCGGATCGGACCTCTTCTCAAGTGACATGCTTCAATTCAGCAAGGAGTTGTCAGAGTCAACCTTTAGATAGAACAGTAAAAACTAATTCTTCCTGTTACTTGATCAGACTGGAAGATTATCAGTTTTTATAAGGAAAGGAAATGTATCCTATCAGACTAGCTAACATTTTCAGGAGAAGCAGACCCATTTTGGGATGCACAAACCCTCCTTCAGAATGAAAAAGGAGCAACTTTCAAGAGAAGTTCAGGGTGGGGGTCTCTGTTCTGAGGGTACAGTGTGTGACATTTTCTCTTGTGCTGAAGGTGCTTTCACCTGCATCCAGCTTGTTTGCAGGCAAGGAGTTTCTCAAGAGCAATTGTACAGACACAACCAAGGGAATAGTAAATTGCAAGGTGGGAGAGGAGCATGTGTGTCAGGCCAGGCTGAAAACTGTCTTGATCATCAAAGAAATAAATTGTAAATTAAACTGAATGCTGATTATTGCTTAGATGATTTGGGAGAAATGGTATGTGGTGGGTTGACCTTGGCTGGCTGCCAGGTACCCACCAAGCTGCTCTATCACTCCTTCTCCTCAACAGGACAGGGAAGAAATAGGCCAAGGAGAAAAAGCTTGTGGGTCGAGATAATGACAGGGAGATCACTTGCCAGTTACTATCACAGGCTAAACAGACTCAGGTTGGGGAAAATGAATTAAGTTTGTTGCCAATTAAGCAGAGTAAGATAATAAGAATACATTTAAAACCGCCTTCCCCCCACTTCTCCCTTCTGCCTAGGCTCAGTTTCACTCCCAACTTTACCTCCTACCCATAAGCAGCGCAGGGGGATGGGGAATGGGGGTTGTGGTCAGTTCGTAATGCTTTGTCTCTGCTGCTCCTTCCTCCTCATGCTTTTCCTCTGCTCCAGTGTGTAACCCATGGGACACTCTCCTTCATGACCTTCTCCATTGTGGGTCCTTCCCATGGACTGCAGTTCTTCCCAAACTGCTCCAGCATGAGTTGCTCCCACTTGAGTCCTTTCCACGGGGTGCAGCCCTTCAGGAACAGACTGCTCCAGCGTGGGTCCATGTCAGGATCACAGGTTCTGACAGAAAATCTGCTCCAGCCTGGGCTCTTCCCCTTCTTTTTACATCACCTTGACCTGCTGAGGGAGATCCAGGCTTTTGCAAGCCTGATTTTACAGATTCAGTAGCCAGCAGAAAATTTCAAAGTTCTACTGCAGCACCATGCAGTTGTTCTGCCCAGAGTCAATATCTCATTGTCAAGCACTGGGTCCATGGTGCCTATGCAAGGTGACAGAAGGCCAGCACACAGGCTGCAAGAGCCAGGTACAGGCAGATGTGGATCAGCCCTTCAATCCACATGTGCACCAAGGGAGTCATTGCAATGCACTGCAAGAAGTGGTGTCCCTTGCTGTGATGCTGGACATGAAAACCTGGACTAGTGGAACTGGTTCTTCCAGATAGCAATTGGAAATGTGCAAGTGGTGTCATCATATTTTAGAATAAGGGCACCTCAGATTTAGATTTTACTTTTCAAGAACGAAATTGTTTTGCTTTCTGACATTCTTGGTCAAGCAAATGATTAGTGCTGGTGGGCATCATGATCTCAAAATAATCCTGAAATGAGGGCAGCACTTTTGCTGAAGTGGTAAATCTGCCATGCCTCTGAATTCTCTTTTAACCACCCTAAAGTGGATGCAAGTCAACAGCAGCAGACAAAACTGTTTGCCTTCATCTTCTTCCCAAGTGTTTTGCAAAGGATACTCATATTATTCAGCTTTGAGTCTGTTTTATAAAGTTAACAACAGAGTTTTTGTTTCCTGGAACAAGAATGTGTAGAAAAGATCAACTGCTCTTGATATCTATGGGTTTGTAATCGTTTTAACATCTCATAACTGGAGTGCACAGGAGATAGGAGAATCTAGTAAAAGCAAATTAGCAAGAAACAATAATGAAGATTTTGAAAATGGAGCTCTGGTAAGCTGCTTAGAGAAGGACATTTAAATCTTCTTTTTGAAGTTTTACATTTACAGATTTATACACTATTACAAAACTAATCAGGGTTCTACAGTGTTTAGTATCACCTTTTGTCATTCTTCATGGCTGCATAGGCTTTGACGTGTTACATTGTGTTATTTTTCTTTATTAAGAACTTCACTCTTTTTTTATTTTATGCAGAGCTTTTTTTTTCCTTTTGAGTAGTTCAAATTTATTCCATGTTTTATTCACCCACTAGTGAACTCCTTATTTCCTTTCAGAATCCTCTGAATTAAAAAAGCCTTTATTTATTTAACAGGGAGAGTCCAGATGTCTCCAGCTAAACTGATGCTGTATTTTGCACAAACCTATAAAATGAGGTCATTAAAAGACTCTAATCCCC
Organism: Chloroceryle aenea; assembly: GCA_013399075.1. Classification (NCBI taxonomy): domain Eukaryota; kingdom Metazoa; phylum Chordata; class Aves; order Coraciiformes; family Cerylidae; genus Chloroceryle; species Chloroceryle aenea. Next base: position 354,360 of record VWZY01007362.1, on the reverse strand, counting down.
TCAAAGGAATTATATTAGTGTCACAGCAATGGAACCAGATTCTGGTTCTATCTCATTGTCTTCACACAAGTTTTACGTTCTCATTCAGATCAGCGAGACTGGCAAAATATGAATGCTTAAGGCATTTGGACTGGGACTTAAGAACAGCTGAAAGGGGTTAGGTACACAGCTCTCCACTCATTTTATAGGGCCAGGAGATAGCTGTAAGATAGGATTTCTCTAGAAATAAGAAATATTTGGGATGGTCTCACTCTCCTCCCAAGTATCCCAATTTTCTGTGATGTTTTGCAATAAGATATATTGTTCTTGTATTTAAGTTGCCACAGATCTCCACGTTAAGGTTGTTATATTCTGGAACAACTTGTCTCTTTCATTCTGCCTTAAAACTTCTCAGACTTTAAGACATTTGGAAGTCAGAAATGGGAATTAGCTGTAACACTCTGACACTGAGCCTAACATGTACATTAAGATACATTTTATATAGGAGATTTTCTACCTGCAGCACCAAAATTAACTTCTTGCTGCCCCAGAGTGATTTCACCCTGTTTTCCCTACTTTCCGCCTTTCCTTATACAAACCTTTGCCACCATAAAGATGCCAGTGAGCAAAATACATATGGAACCATGAACCTTAGCTCTGGACAGTGGTTCAATGTAAACATGTAGCTGTAGAATTGATGTGTTTGTGTGATTACATAATCTGCAGTAACTTCATTCTGCTGCTGCTCGTGTGCATACCTGCCCCAACGCTTCCACAGTTCAAAAAACAGGCTCCTCAATCAATATCTGACCACTTATTTTTCAAGTGCCTGCAGCCACATCACTTCCCTGTGGTGTAATTAATTGCTCAGAGTAAATTCTGTTTGCAGCATCACTCTGGATAACCTTCACTTTCTCCTTCACACATTCTAAAGATGGTAATAGCAAACTATTCTCCATGGAGGTGATGCAGCCTCCAGCTATAATTCAGCACACCCCTTGGATTTATGACCATGTCTGTCCACAAAAACAGCAAAAGCTTGATGATCCCCATGAGTTTTATAGCCTTTGCATGCAGGTCCTACTGTTTTAGCCATGCACAATCTACGTGGAGTGCAATGGCATGGTCCCTCACTTAAAGAGCTGTCCTCTGGTCCTTCCTGCATGGGGCTGTGGCATGGAGAGGTGCTGGGGCCCTGACTTGCAGTGAAGAGACTTTTATCGAGTCTTTGGGCTCCAAAAGGCCCCATGAAAAACCATCCTTACCAGCTACATCCCATCCTTGTGACTCCTTGCAACCCTGTAGCACAGGGTGTGGGACATCTTTCCTGACACATTGCCCCACACTTGTACCTCAGATAATCAAGAGCTCTGGCTCCAGTGCATGGGAATACCAGGCTTACTAACACATCTGCACATCTCCTGTGGCCTAGCTAAGTGGCTTTTTTTACACCTCTCTGCAATACAACAGATTTTAAGAATGTGCCTTCAACATTGCAATGTTTGGGGCAACACTGTAAGCCTGAACAGCCACTGCTGACTTGAAACCCAAAGCTACCTGATTTTTGATTGTTGAAAATCAGGCTGATGAGCTGTTGCAGGCAAAGAAACTTCTGGACTGCTGATACAGCTTCTGCATCTTGAAGGAAGTGCCTTAACCTACTGGTGTTTAGCATGGTTTCCTAGGACACAGGGCATGTGTGTGCTGCTTGTCAGTCAGTCGCATCTCAGAGCACTTGAGTCTCTCTACTGAAATTTGACTGTGGTCTCACAGATGTCAGTTCCCTTGAAATTTTATGGAATGAGAAGGACAGGGGTAGGGCAGTCTTCATCATGGCACCAGTGAGAAAGACTTCACCATAAGATCAGACCCTGTGAGGTATCAGGGAAGACACACTGCTAGGCAGGAAAAGCATTTTTGAAAGAGAAGAGCCTTTGGGGAACCATGAACCATGCCATCTGTGACATGGAATTAGTCCCTGTCTTTCCCAAATCATCTGGTAGTAGCGTACTCCAGACCTAAAAGAGGCTACATATTCCCAGGGCTTGTGAGGTCTGTAATAGCAAACAATAGTGTTGGTCCCTTGGGAGATGTCTGTAGATCTCAAGTATGTGATGTAAGCAGGAGCAGACATCTGGGCTCGGTTTTTAGCTGGGGACTGGTAACTTCAGGATATGCCATGATTTCTGCTTAATGCAGTCACAGGAAGCTCTTCTTACATATCCCACATGAAAAGAAAATACCACCACGTATGCAGCCTCAGAGTGTTTTTGAACAAGCCCCATGCACTGTCCCATCTGCTTTGCCATTGCCTGTTGCCTCAGTCACCCTCCATCTGAATTCAAAGTTGATCCTGTTTGTTATGGCTCTTCTGGTCCAAGCATGCTGCAGATACCGTCTTTCCCTTGTCTCTGGACTTATTTAGGACAGTGGCTTCATTTTCTTTGTCGGGAGAGTTCATATTAATGATCTAGTTTGAGTTTTATTTCTTTAATGCAGCCAGTATTCAACAGCATATACTACCTCTGTTCCTGCTGACAGTGTAATTAGATGTCTATTTTCTCCAGCAATGACCTCTCTTCCTTCCCTGAGTCCTGACCTGATAAATAAACCCCCCCCATAGTTATCCTGGGACAGTTGCACAGCCCAGGTGCAGGTGGGAACAGTGTTGGTTCACTGTCCACTGTGCTTGGCCCTGAGTGAGGGAGCATATCAGTGCTGCTGAGAGAGTTAGGGAGAAGTGGAAGAGTTTGGTGTGAAGGAAGTGGGGAGTGAACCAAGCTGGTGGCAACTGCTGGGAGGTGGTGCAAGCTTTGGCACAGGGTTGAGACAATGAAGCTTTGTCTGGCTTCCCCGGTGGTGGATTTTAATCCACAGGGAGGGAAAGTGCAGCCAGTGAGGCTGGACAGACAGGAGGTGGATAGAGAACAAAGACACTGACAATGCTGCCCCAGCTCCAGGGCACAGCATTTTGGAAATGCCCTGCTCACCTCCCCAGTAAAACTGTGAAGAGTGTTACCCGGGTGAAGCCATGGACAAAGGTGTCCTGGGCAGCTTGGGAAAACAGCACGGATGCACCCACACACCCCTTTGTGTGCAGATTTAGCTACCAGGCCTGCAACCCTGTGAAAGCAAAATATCTGGGTTGTACAGGCCCACCACACCAGCCGTGCTCACCGTTAGTGCACCTGCACTACCCTAGGAACATTGCTAACCAGCCAAAACAGAGAGATGGAGTTCCTTTGGAATTTCTGGCTGATTTGGACAAAACCAAGGGCCTTGCTACAAAGGTACTTTAGGCTTCCTAAAGCCTTCATCTTCTTCCTGCTGCCTTTCACTCAGGCAGTGACTCTACCGCAGGGATCCTGGTGTTTTCCTTCATCAGACAGCTTTGTGGCAGGCCTTCAGATGTTGAGAAGGTTTTCTGTACAGCCACTTCCCAGTGAATTATGGACAACCAGCCCCAACTATTCATTCTATTGCAGCTTAGGTGGAAAAACAGAAAAACAGCAGAGATCATTTTTCTTTCTCTTTCTGTCTCCTAGGGGCTAAACCATAAACACACATTAAGTGCATACCTATAATTTATCTCTTTTTATAAGCTAAATGTTCCTTGTAGAAATTCATTTTAGAAAACAACTCTGATTCCCAGGTTTTTTTTCCCCTAGATTATTTTTTATTCTTTCTTATTACAGAATAGATGGGCTAACTGCTATTCTCACTCTTATGGTTAGCTATGTGGGTAACTTTAGAACTTAGTAATACATGTCTCCTGTTGTTTGTCTGGTGCCCTTCCTCATATCCAACCTAATCATCCCCTGGCACAGCTTCAGGCCCTGCCCTCTCATCCTGTCACTTGTGGCCTGGANCTCTGCAGCTTCCTCTTACCCTCCAGGGTATTGACACTGCTCCCCAACTTAGTGACATCTGCAAATTTACTAACTCTATCCCCTTATTCAGGTCATCAGTAATGATGCTGAATAGACCTGGGCCCAGTACTGATCCCTGGGGGACACCACTGGTCAATATTGCTGACAGATGGGCTGTGGGGGCAGTAAAGAAAGATGAAAACTGAAGAAAACTTCAACTCATCAAAGTTTTCCCTGTGATATGGAAACCAGCCCACATGGTTTTGTGAAACTCTGCCTGAGGCCATGTCTAGGGAATTTAAGGTTCTGTGTCTTTATAGCACTTAAATACCCCTTAGTTTGAATTCACATAATGCTGAGTGTTTGCTTGATTTCTGTACTGAGTCAAAGGCCAGAGGAGGAGTCTGGGTGTGCTAGCAGTTGTGATGAGGAAAGACAAAAGAGGTAATTGGGAAACTGTATCCTCATCTGCATGTTAGATACAGAGAAAAATGTGCTTCCTTTGCAGTTATTCTCATTACAGGCCCTTTTCTCTTGCCTGTGTGACAGTTTCTAAGCTGAATTTTAAATTTTCTATCCAGAAGATGATCACTAGGAAAATGTATCCAATGGAGTTAACAAGAACTGAAACTGCCTGTCATCTCTAACACTTTATATTCCAGGAGTATTGCATTTCACTGGTATATGTGTCCACCTGACACATATGTCCTCTCTTGCCAGACAGAAGCAACACAGCTGGTGTTCCTCTAAAACACAAGGAACAAATGAAGTTACTTCAAAAAAGTCCTGTCCTATGCCTGAATTAAAATATTGCTGATATACAGCGTGCCCAGCTGGCAGAGACTAATGAGCTGGGCTGGGAGTTACGAGACTTCACTTGTAGTTGCTGATGTGAATAAAAGGTTGGCCAGTTCTCTTTAGCAGCTTTTCTGCCCTTCTTTCTATCTGCTTGCTTTATTTAGGTCACACCATTTTCAGAACCACGGATGTCTGTTACCAAACCTGTGCCGCAGTGGTGTCCTGGAGAGATGAGATGATTACTAAAAAGGAATAAATCATTACAAGTATGATGTCTTTGGGGAAGTGTACATTAGCTTAAATATTTCCCACTTGAATCATTGTGGCAGCTAACCTTCTTCCTTCATTACTTGGCTAGAATCTGGATTGATTGGCAGGTGACCTGCATCTATCACCGTTGAGTGTTTGCAAGCCACGGGAATACAGCGCGGGTCTGTGAAGTTGTCCATGAGCAGCAGAGCAGCTGAGCGTGTGCTGACACTTGCCAGATAGTTCCTCAAAGAGACGAGGGCCGGGGCTAAGAGTCATGTTGGATGGCACTGTGCCAGTGCTGAGGCACCTGTGGGCTTCAGGGTTTGCTCCAGGCAAGGAGAGCAGAGTCCCCGAGCACAGATATACTGGGCAGGCTTCAGAAGAGAAGCATCCAGGGAGGAAAAAGCTGTCAGCAGGAGGATCTCTGTCTGGGATTTTGCAGACTTTCAGCTGATTGGCTCTCCAAGGGAGAATTTCAGTGCTCCACTTACCTAATTTCCCAAGAAACCTCTGAAAAGAGGGGAAATGAGAGAGACAGAAGAAATGAAAGCTTTTGAGTGGCACCTACTCCCTCTGATTTGGACCTTCTAAAACAACTGAAGGTCCTAGCTCATCTGGCCTCTTATATATCCCATAAAGCTGACTGCATTTCACTTATGTCACACTTTTGAATATGCTCACATGCACAATAAGCCGTGCTGCCTGCCAGTGGAGGAAATGGAATAAAAGCTGAGCTTGCCAGAATGCCATAAGGTCTGTTCCAAGACCCAGCAAAGTCTGGCTGCTTTTTCAAAAGGTTATTTAATCTCCCTGCTGTTCTGTATTAAAGGGATAATGGTCACAGGCAAGAACCGCTGACACTTGTCAGGTAATGATCAACTGGAGTGTCTTGTCAGGTCTGGCTGTAAACCAAGATATGGCTCCTGCAAGTAGAGGCCCCCATGTCTCACCTGTTCCTTCTGCAGGGCTCCAGTATGTTCCAACCATGACTTTGATAGAGCTGCTGTGAGCTGTCAGTCAGAGGAGAGTTCAGGACATTGCAGGCTGCTCTTGAACAATGGCCATCATTGTGCACAAGCATGGGAAAATCTTTGTGTCTCTTTTGTGCCGACGTGGAGAAGCCCATGAATGGCTGGGGTGGCCAATAGCTTTTAGATTTGGGTATGGTGCAAAGACTGTTTACATCAATATTTCACATACTTTACTGCTGCCAGGGAGCAGTGAGGTTTGGCTGTGCCTCAGGGGAAGCAAGCTGGGTCCAGCATGATAATGCAACTGGCAGGACCTGTAAGCCTGTCAGTCTCCTGAGCATTGCCATATTTGCCATTAGGCTGCTGTTGTCCCCTGTTTACTGCCACAATGTGATCTTAGGCTAGGTACCCCATGATAGCTACTGACTGAAAGATACAGATAGATTTACTGGGATTGCTGCAGAAAAATCCATCCTTTGTAGCTAATTCCCCTGCTGGCATTGCATGCGCTGGTTGAATCCTGCTCCATGGCCTCCACTCACAAGATATGATTGTGCGTCTCATGCCAAGACAGGAACATTAGTTATCAAAACGCAACATTAAACTAAATAAATAACAACTTTTTAAAGTAAATGAAGTGATGTTTACCCCCTCCTTTTCTCCTGCATTTACTGCAGTGATAAGCAAAGGCACCCAGTAGCCTAAAGGAACATTTCCAGACATTAATTTCCTAGCTTTCTAGTTGCATGCTTTCAATTTTGCAGTGACTGAGCTGATTTTCTAGCAGGACACAGGAAGGAGTTCAGGCTGGATACAAGCATATTGTGCAGAGTAAGGGACTGCAGGATTGAAAGGCAACACTCCTGTTCATGTTAGCAAAGAACGTGGCCTTGTCTGAGATGTGCCCGATGTCTTGAGCATTGCCTCTCCTTCAACTGATTTAACACTCACACTGATTTAGAGGCTAGGCTGGCGTGGACCACCCCGCCTCTGCTGCTGCACAGTGACAGCCTGAGGACCACAGTTTTGAAAGGACCTTCAAATGTCTTTTACTGTAAATAATCACTTCTGAGAGATTCATTGAAATGGTCAAAGCAATGATGCAATCTGAAGGGCTTCAAGAGTGCAGGGGTGCTCAAGATGCTGGGATGATGAAGGAGTATAAGGGGCAAAGAGATAAAAGACTGTACCTTTGATGAAAACGCTGGGTTTAGGAAATGTGTGTATCCTGCCTCTCAAGGAGATCAGATTTTCTGAAGAAATAGGAGAGAAGGTTGATGGAAAAAGCTGGGGTTGTCTTCTAACCTCTTTATTTGTTTTGGTTCAGGTTAACCCAAGCATACTGATTCTCAAGCTGTGGTGATGCTCTTTTTTTCCACAGGAGAAAACTCTGCTTGGTAGGGCAGCCCTTGCCTCCCTATGGAGCTGAAACACAGATAATGAAAACATCAGTTCCTAGGTGATAGTCTCTTCCTATGTACCTGTTTGTTGTGTAATAACTGGGGCAGGGGCAGCAGCAAGAGCACAGCACGTGTTCTAAGCAGTTAACCTTTGCAGTTTCTTTTTCCAATAGTGAGAAGACGAGCAACATGGGAGAAGAAGGGAGCCTTGAGATAAAATGCTGTGACCTTCTGCACTGCAGCAAGGGAAAACTGAAGCTTGTCTTTGGCTTTCAGTCTCAAATTGTAGGACCCTGCAGGTCAGAGTCTGAACTCTTGACAGAGTTGAGAACTCTTCCCTGCTGTGAGTTTGGGGTTGTGTTTCAATCCTCCTGACACCTGGGGGTCAGCCCAGCCTCCTTGCCATGGGCCCAACCTAACAGCTACTCTTTCAGTGCTGTTTCCTCTTTGAATTTGTCAGTTCCTTCCCCCTGCAGTAAAATTCATGTGTGATCAGTCTCCCTGCTCTTTACTGCTTTCTGCTACTTTACCAAATGTCAGCACTGTGCTGAAAAACAACAGACTAAGAGACGAGGCATAGCTGTAGCAGTTTCAGTAACAGCTCTGAGTAATGAAGCACAAATTAGGGGTGAAAATCAGCCATGTGTGTACCACAGGAGATGTGCCTCCATGGGGAGAGATGGTTTAATCTTTAATAAAAACCACCTGCTTGTAAAGCACGTCTGTTCACAGCCTGAAACCCACAATGTCAGAGTCCAGCATGATTGGACCAGTGTACCTTCATTCCACAACGTCACTGGGCTGAGCTATGCTTCCTTCATTAAACAAGCAGATTTCTAGGCTTTCAAGGGCTTGAAGTCTTACAGGTTTTTGCCAGCGTGTTTCGGACACTGAAGAGCTCTTTTCATAGCAAAGACATGAATACCTGTTTTTCCACTGATTCAGGGCTTCCTAGAGCTCCTCAGCTGATAGGCTGTGTGATGTTTAATCAGCCCTGCAAGACAACTAAACATGTCTTTTTCATCTTCATAACATCCCCTGTAGGCAGTGCAATCATGGCCCTGTCATCTTCTCAATACCTCAGTACAATTCTGGGGAGGTTTCTGGAGCAAAGTCACTTTCTAGCAGCTAATTCAGGTGGTTAAGTAATCATCAGTGGTTTTGATGTGTTTGATAAGGAAGGTCTGAAGGGGTAAGACCCCACTGAGCCTGACATCCTCAACTGTACAGGGTAAGATGAAGGTGATTTTTGTCCATCCCTGACACAGTAAAAGACATAATAATGGAGCGAGGCAAAACACTTTTGTTCTGGTTTTGTTTAGTTTATTATAATTATTATTTGTTTGTTTTTGTGTGATTTGTTTGTTTGTTTGTTTTTGTTCAAATCAGAGGAGCTGCCCACAAGTGGCTAGGGAGATTTTCATAATATGATCAGAGGTGGCTCTCTGTGCCTCTGTGGGCAGCAATCTGTGTAAGGAAACCTTCCTCCTTCTTGAGGTGTTTTCTTTAGGAAGAAAACAGTCAGCATTGGTGGCATTAAAGAGAATAGCTTTAGACCTCTGAGCAGAGATGAAAGGGGAGCATTTATTGTCTGCAAGACACTGTTTCTGGTTTTCTGCAGAATCAGCCAAGTAGCTCTGCACCAGATACACTTATTATAATGTCTGCAAGATTTTCTTCTTATGCAAAGGGGTTGCACAGTTCATATTTTCAAAGAAGAGATGATGTGTCAGGAAGAGCAGCAGACAACATCAAAAACCTTAGCAGAGGATATTATGTGGGTCTTATTTTCATGCTTTTCTTCTTTCCAAAGGAAAAAGATACTGCACATTTGAAAAATTCCTCAGGAGAATATTTATAACATCAAGCCCCTCCATCCCATCCCCAAAATCTGCAGTAGCTACTTCTGCTGAGATGATACATCAGCTGTAAGAACATCCTCCTGCTGTTTAGGGATGCCTTGCAAGGTGCTACACTGCAAAGCAGCGGGCACATGTTGTTGTAGCTGGTCTGTGCTCTTGTGTTTCACTGTAGATCTGCTGAGCTTTCACTTTCATCCAGGTTCCCACAAAGCCAAGGATTAAAGTTAGGAGCTTTGACAATTCCTATTACAAGAGAAAATTGGTGTGTCATGTCCAGTTCTCCTCCTGCAACAATTTCACTAGATAAATTAAACCATTAAGCTAGAACACAAGAGGCTGACACCATGCTCTGGTATACAAAAGAACTACTGTGACAGGAAGGCATCCTTGTCCACAAAAGGGAGGCTGTTTTGGTACTTCAGGCTTTATCAGAGGTGCCTTCCCAGTGGGACATCTCACTTAAATCAATTAATATCTGGACTGGCCACACCAGGGAGCCAAGGCAGTGCTGTCTCAGTCCAGATGGCAACTGAAAATGCCCATTAGTCTAGAGAGAGCAACAGAATAGCTATCAACCCCTTTAACTGTGAGGAGAGAGGGAATTTGTGTATGAGCAGACACTACTCAACCTGAACTCCTAAAAGGTAGTGCCCCTGGTTATTTGTCCCCATGGGACAAGTTCTCTGCACCCTTAGGAGAAATGCAAGGTTCAGTGACTGCTTATTTTTAGTTGTGTGTTGGTTTGGTTTCTTTTAGTTTTCCTTCATTTCCTCCTGTCTCACCCATTAACATCAACGTTGCACTGTAGGTTTTGCAGGTCCCAGGTGGTAGATTTGTATTCAGTTCTATAAGGACTGACTTCCACTTGAAGACACAGCTCAAATTTAACCTTCAGAGCATGTCAAGAGCTGCAGTGTGGTACCCACAGCAGGCAGTTCCCCTGTAGAGCATTACTCCAGAATGTGGCACTGAGTGTCCTGGTGCAGGAAACACAGAGAGATGATCTGCTTAGTACCCTGCAGTATCCTGTCGTAAGACTCAAGGTGAAAAAGGAGCAAGAACTCAGTGCTGCTATTGCAGGCAGTTATTGGGCGAAGCAGTTGGCAATGCACAGACAATTATTCTAGCTCACACCTTTCAGCTGTCATCAGAACAAAATCCTAAATCAATATGATTGGTTCCCAGGGAGGTTCAGTGGAGCTAAATTAAAGTAACCTCAAAAATGACAGGCTTTCCCATTCATCGTAGTCCCTAAAAACTATCCACTGCTGCTTTATTGCATCAGTCTCTGGGAGCAGTCCCAGCATTTCAGATGCTCCCACATAACATATAACACAAACCAGAGCTTCCCAGATAACTCCAAAGCCTTTGTTCAAAGTGAAAACAATCTTAATCTCTCTATGTTTATAGAAAGGACAAAACGTGCATGAATATAACCCTCCCTGTTGGAGCCTTTCTCATGACACAACCTTCAAGAGCCTCCCACAGTGTTTGCAGATGTGTTTGCAGAGCTGAAAGTGAGGATGGACAAGAGATGACTGCCACAGTAGTAGTGGGTATAGTTCATTCCAGGCTTGTGTGCAATATGATGTCTATTACATCTGCTGCTGCAGCACAGAATGTTGTACCCTTCCTCATGAGGACTTGTCCTCTGGCATTAAGGTGCTTTCTCAGCCTCCTGAAATACAATCATGCCATAATCTTGTGGGCTTTATCATGAGAGAAGCACTTCTCTCCAGGAACAGAAAGGCAAATTTCCAAATGGGATAAATGCCATCCCAGTGCCCTCATGTGTGATCTGTGATGCTCTAGTGCTCCTCTGTACTAGCATGCTGACAGATGATCACCACTGATTCACTGGCTACTGGAACCCATAAAATAATGTAAAAGCAGTGTGCATTGTGGTAGTTCCTGGAAACCCTGGTCTGGGTTCTTCTGGGCACAGGAAAATCAAGTAGTGAGACAAGATGTCCTGGCCCAAAGACTTCAGCCTTGGCTCTGAAAGGAGGCAAGTTTGAAATGAAACTTCTGTGTCTCAAGCCACATCTCACAGTGTGTTAAATGGTGGTTTCAACAAACTCTGACCAGGGGGGTGGACTTTGGACCCTGTTTGCAGTGACCTGGTGTTCTACACCAAGAACATTAGAGACAGACGGTGCAGGGCTCTTTCCATGTATCAGTAAGAAAAGCTCAACAGCAAATGATGTAATAAAATAGCTGGTTTAATAAGATAAAACAAAAGGAGGAATATAGAGAGTGGGTAGATTTTACATCCCCTCAGATGCTGGGAACCCCACATTTATGCAGCACGGGACAGACCCCATATGGATCTTCCCATGCCGTACTGTACAGACCCTGTCTGTGGAGACGCTCTGCCTCCCTCCCATGCCACGGTGCCTTTTAGTTTGTGTGACAAACAAAGCCAGGTATCTTCTCTTGACAGCCTGGACTGTTACCTCTGTCATAACACCCAGCAGCGCAGGGCACAGGCTGATACTGAGGACTCCAGCAGATTCTGCTGCAGCAGCTACACTTGCTCAAGCCTTGTGTATGATGCCTATGTGTATGTAGGTAGACGTGGACTGCTTATGATCACTAATTCCTTAAATGAAATGGGTTCCATGAAGCTCTCCATACATCTGGGTCTGTGGCAGAGCAAAGAAGTGAAGTATTATCCAACCAGAACCCACACTGTACTGCAGAGAAGATTCATCATTCCCTTCAAAGGCAGCAGGCAATAATGAAAAGCCAACAATAATTTACAAATAGCAAACTATTTTTTTTTCCATCCTGTCATCCCGAGGAAGGACTGTTTTTCACTACAATATCAGATAAGCTGGAGGAGGGGAGGTACACAAAAGCAGGGGGACATAAACATGAGCTGTTTCAAAAGCTGCACGGTTGAATGGGGGACCTGATACTGTGGACGCGGGATGCTGTCAGCACCCATGCTGTGACGTGGTCAGGTGAACTGCCTTTCCCCACGATGCAGGCTCTGCTCAGCGGGGGTCAGGCTAGGCTGAACGGCTGGCTGTAACCCTGCCTGGGTTACATAAAGCAGCTTTATAAGCGGCCCCTGGTTAATGGCATTAGCATTGTGCAAGGCTGGGAAGGGTCATAGAGAGTTTTCTCTTTAAGTCATACAGACTGCGGGACATTTTGAGCTGACCTGAGCTGGCACTACCAGTTATTTCTCTGAGCCTTTAGTTGGGGCTTTTTCTTGCTGCTGGTGTAGGAATAAAAGATTTCAGCGAGAGTGTCAAATACATGACAATCAATGGAGATTTCAAACAAACTGCAGGGATACAGAGCAGGCTGGGTGAGGTATTTTCCTCATCTGGAGCAGAGAAAGAGTTCTTTGTCTTCTCAAAAAGTTTATTTATGGAAAGGTCTGGAGAAGAAAGGGGGGAGAACAGAAGCACCTCAGGTTTGGGAAGAAAATTACTCTAGATGTGACCTACTTTTCTATGCTAGTTTATTACTTGTCTGTTGCTCTTGGTTTTTAGTATGCATAATAGCTACTTGGCTAATTTTGAACAAAGCTCCTCTTGAAAAAGAATAGATTTGTATGTGCATAGAGCTTTTCAGACTTGAAGGTCTCAGGTGTTTTCATTGTCTTTTTAAATATCTCAAGGTCATGGGGACATGATGAATAAGCAGGACTGAGCCGCATTATATTGTTCATGGGCGTTAAGAGTGTGCACCACAATTTTCTCCATTGGGGTTGGTCTATTGTGTGTGTAACAGTGAATTAAAGAGGCCACAGAATGAAAGCAAGATGCAACTCACCTGTATTGTCAGGTTTTTATAAAAATAATCAGCCTGAAGGTAATTACATAATTGCTCTGATCAGGAGGTCCATTTTTCTGCTTTCCCATCTTTTTGATTACTTTAGGAAGGGTTCTATTTGGTTTTCTTAGTTTGGTGTGTGCTGGCATGAAAGAAAGACAAGAAAACTGATTTATAACTTTATAACAAGTCTCAGTAAACTGCTTAGCCTGCACATGCAACGCAGGATGACTGCATGCTGCAAACAGACTCTCAAGCATCATTTCTGCATTGACTACATTCTGTGATCCTAGGGCTCTCCTGATACAGCTATGCCATCAGCCACGGTCATGTGCATTGTTTCGCCCCTGTTCCCTGGTTGTCACTATGTGAACCCCGAGACCATGCACAGAACAGACGAGAGTTTTGGAAGGAAGAAAGGGATCCGGGAAAGGCATCTCTTCCATGGCACAACATTGGCCTCCTTTCCTAACAACCACCACAGGAGCACAGGGCAGAGAGCTCAGACTGACAGTGTCTCCCTTGTCTATCTTTTGCTACTGCCTTGCGTCTTCCAGGAAGAGCCTTTCCAGTCAGTGCCAAGGTGACAAGAAAGAAGAACTTTGACTATTTTGTGCTATAAGGGTAGACAGGTCACCAGGAAGAGCTCCAGCACCTTACCATACATCTCCTCCATATTTTGGACTGTGGTCTTCCACCCTGAACTATACTCTGAGCAACCCTTCTGGGGACATGCTGTATTCAGGTAGAAGTCCACCTCAGACAGAGCTGCAAACATTGACTATGGAGTGTGGGAGCCTGGGGTAAGCATCCCTCACTAAGACCTTTGGGAGCAGATATCAGGAGAGCTAAATCAATGGGGTGTCCCAGGGAGAATGGCATTGCAGTACAGACAGGAATAAAAATGGGCAGAAGGTCTGCCAGCTCTAGCCTGGAGAGTGCATGGAATGTGGTGAGGATGTGACATATGCCAGGAGGCAGATCGATACTCTGACCCTGCAGAGGCTGAGCCCTCAGTCATCAACAAAATGCCACCCTACCTTCATCTCAAGGACCTCTGCATTTAGAAGAGATAGATACCTGGGTACTGTCATGGACCACTGGGACAAAAATGGCCATGGTGGATTTTTCCATGTCTTTTTTTAAAAAAAATATTTAACTTATGCAGTAGAAAGATACTTCCAAAAGTTCTTTAAAAGTGCCAAGAAGGAACACAGTGCTCTGCTAAAAATAAAATGAACCACTGGTACAAAGCAAGGAATCCAGATAATAAATGGCTCCAAAAGAATCATCCTTGAATGACTGCATAGCACTTCTTGTGTGGAAAACTGGTGACTGGCTTATTGTTAAAACACTCCATATTTCTTGTGGGAAGTAACCATGCAGAGTAGTAACAGTAATATAAATAGAAATTCTTTCCAGAAATCATTTCTGAGAATGCCAACAGTGTTAAAATAGTTGCTCGCTCTCTCCAAATAGACACTACTGAACTTGCAAATTGATGCAATTCCAGCAATGAGCCTGTAACTTTTCTCTGCAGTCACATTGTTGATTTACCAGGTAAGAAATAAAAATTCAAGATCTAACATGATAGGGCAAGTAGGGTTGTATTTTGCTTTCCAGAAGATGAGATGTCATGACCAGGTGTCCTGGTATGGGTGAAAACAGGCATTCCTGCTACCAGGGACTATTTAAGACATGATGACATAGGAAAGAAGGAGGAAAGACAGGTCCTGATGGGAAGCACCCGTGGGTGCTGAGGGAGCTGGCAGATGTCATTGCTAGGCCACTCTCCCTCATCTTTGGTAAATCATGGGCAACAGGAGAGGTGCCTGAGGACTGGAGGAAAGCAAATGTCACTCCAGTCTTCAGAAAGAGCAGGAAGGAGGACCCGAGTAACTACAGACTGGTCAGCCTCACCTCCATCCCTGGAAAGGTGATGGGAAAACTTATCCTTGGTGCTGTGTCTAAGCATATCAAGGATAAGAGGGTCATTAGGAGCAGTCAGCATTACTTTGCTAAGGGGAAGTCATGTTTGACCAACCTGATAGCCTTTTATGAGGACATAACCAGGTGGATGGATGGTGGCCGAGCAATGGATGCGATTTATTTAGACTTCAGTAAAGCATTTGACACCATCCCCCACAGCATCCTTGTACCTAAACTGAGGAAGTGTGGACCTGATGACCAAGTAGTGATGTGGATTATNTGACCTCATGAATGTTTATAAATAACATATATAAATAAAGGGTGAGTGTCAGGAAGATGGAGCAAGGCTCTTTTCAGTGATGTCCAGTGATGGGACAAGGGGCAATGGATGTAAACTGGAACATAGGAGGTTCCATAAAAACATTAGGAAAGACTTTTTCACTGTGAAGGTGACGGAGCACTGGAACCAGAGAGGTTGTGGAATCTCCTGCTCTGGAGACTTTCAAAACCTGCCTGGATGTGTTCCTGTGTGACCTACTCTAGCCAATCCTGCTCTGACAGGGGGTTGTTGGACTAGATGAGCTTTTGAGGTCCCTTCCAACCCTAACATTCTGTGATTCTGTGAGGACAGGGTTTGGGCAAACAGCTTGGTCCTACTAGAATATGTTGGGGAGGTTACCAAGAAGTCCATGTATATTTTTAAAACTTTTTTTTCTTCTTTTACTCTTTGCTTAACCTTTACTTTTACTGTAAGTAAATGACATTTAATCTTTCTGAGTGGAGTTCAATTCCCTCTTTACAATAAGAATTTTTGTTTCCTTTTCTGTTTCTGTGCAATTCCCTAAGTTAGTATCTCACGGACTCAAAAGCCAAAGCACCATTACAGTACAACTTGCAACTTATATCTTATCCTTAAGAATGAGTTAGTTTTGTAGAAAGTCTTTCAGATTCTGACTCTTCTTTGGGTACTTTCACTAAGAAATAGTTGGTTTAAAATGAGCCACACTTTTCCAACAGTTGTTCACCAGCCTATCTCAGATGTGCAAAGAATTACATCATTGATCAATGTTGCTAATGAGAGCTTTCTTTCTGTTTCCCATGAGAGTCACAATTTCCATCTGTACCTTCTCTTCCAGTGTACCCCAGAGTTGAACTGAGTAAGTTTTTTGCTCTGTGGTCCTTCAGAGTGACCCCAAGGGGTCACTCTGGCAGCAGCCAGCCTGAAATCCCACTTACCCTTCCCTAGGCTCTGAGAACTGTCTATTTCCAGGTGGCTCATGACTGAGGGATAGTAAAGGTGAGCAGCACCAGTGGCCATCACTTTCTGGGTCAGGGTATGGGATGGATTTTCAACACAGAAAATTTCCCAGTTGTTTTGAGAAAGCTGATAATTGATAAACCTGAACTATTATTTGCAGGGAATGTGCTGTAGCTCAGGACAAACTGACCTATAAATCATAACTAGATATTCCTTTTCATATGACTTTGTAGGCTTTTGATTTTAATAAGCTATCCTCCATTTTTTACCAACAACTTTGTGATGAAGTATGTGCATGAAGTATTTCATTTCACACCTGACTTCTTCTTTATATTAATGGTATTTTATGCATTTAAATTTCAGGGAAAGCTAAACAGAAGACAGCATAGCAAAGCAAATCTTGCAGACTCGTTTGTCAGTGTCACTTAAGGTGATGTCTCCGCTGAATCAAAAAGCTGCCCATTGATTTATGGCCACCTGCTCTTTGGAGGAAGCTTTCCTGAAGTCACGGGGTCTAAGGCCTAAAGAGACTTTGCAGTCACATGCTTCAGGCTGTTACATGTTCCCTTGGGAACACTGAGACTTTTTTGACTAGAAGGAAAACTCACAGAAGTGGATCCAATAGGACAAGGGATCCTACCTTCACTGGAAACTGCAGCTCGTAGCCATTGGTTTTAGCTTTGTGTATATTGGACCAAGACCACTCTGGTACCTGCTGCTTCTTTTATTCTGTTCACCTGAAAGCTTGCAGGCAGGTAACTGGTAATCCACTGGCCATTTTAGGAAATTATGTTACTAAATGACTCTTACTACATTATAAACGGCAGTCTGTGTTGTAGTTTTCCTGTATTATGCGGGGCAGGCTTGTGCACATGCAGTGCAGTGAGTTGGTTCTGGAGGGACCTCCTACCTGCAAGATGGGACCTTACAGGGCTTTATCCTGTATTATTAGTACTTGAAATAGTTCCAAGATTGACATCAGGTTTAAGGCTTCATTTGTGTGTTAGTAATACGACTGACTTCCTTATCTTTCTCTCCAGTTGAGAATAATTTGGTTTTGGAGACAAGTAACTCATGATGGCTTTTGCTAAAGATTAAATGGGCAGGAGAAGATGTACTGCAGCTGTCAGAGGCTAGAATTTACCCAGATAGTCTGAAACAAACTGGGGAAGGAACCTTGAGAAGGGGAAAGAGAAGTGCTTACAAGGAAAGACTACCAGACATTGCAGTTTTTATTCTGGGAGATAGCTGGTCTTTCCTTGATCACTGTATTTTCTGGGGGTAAGAAGCAGCTCTCTAGTAAATGGCAAACAGTGAGTGGCCCAAGGAAGATAGCTGGGGGTGGGATGCATTTTCCAGTTTGCTCCTATTATCTATGAGAGAAGAGCTGGGGGCTGAAGTTCTTGTAGTGTTATATGGTGTTGACTGATGTCTGCACCAAGCCAACAACATGGCTTTGCTGCGTATGTTGGACTCAGCTCTGTTATGCCTGTTAACAAAACTTTTATGGGGTGTGTGTTGGCAGTGTTAATCTCTTCTGCTCAGAACTGGGAAAAGCAAAACGATTTCCTTTCAAGGTCATCTGTAGGATGCTGCTGAGTTTCCAGGCTTGATGGTAACTAATATTTGTTCAAAGAAATACTCTAGACTCATGTCATCTAGTTAAGTTCATCCAGCCCCTTTTGGCTTCTAATAGGCTTTGGCAGAACAGAGAGAACCAGAAAATAATGTTCTCAAAAGATACCTCTGCTCATAGTTATGCTGGGAAAAAGAAATTGACTTTTCAAGGAAGGCAGGTGCTTGGGTTAGTTTTTACTAACCCAAGGAATACTTTTGTGAGATTTAAGTTTCTCTTCACACCAAAGGTCATTTCTACGCAGTATTTCACTTAGAGATAGCAATTAGCCAAAATAGAGGTGGATTTGAGCCAGATGCTAAGAACTTACCCCACTCATTCAGATGCTAAGACCTCACCCCACTCATTCAAGTCCCTACCATTCCTTTTCTTGTTTTGCTGGTGTTTTGACAATCAAGTAAATATCAACAGACAGCTTTGCCCACTCTGGCTTTGAGGGGGATGGAAGGATGCTTTCAGAGTGGAAATCCTATAGGGAAGGGTGCTGTTGTTTGCCTGGGCTTGTAAACTGTTCAAGGCTGAAATTGTACAGGGCATCTGGATGTGGGGCTATTAATTCAAAATGGAAATTAGCAAATAAAATTATGATTTCCAAGCACACCTTACCAATCCAGTAACATTAGTCATTTCCTTCTGTCCTGCTGCCTTACAGTCAAGAAAATGGGGTGTTGCACACTTTCAGCGTTACATAGAGTCAGTGCTCCTAATAATTCACTGTTTGGGCAGGTGATCCAGAAATGCACCATACTACCTGCGAGTATTTGGATCCATGTAGGCCCTACCTAAGTGTTTTATTAGTTACCACTTGCATTCCCTCAGAAGTCCATGAGTCCTTGGGCTGGGGTTGAAAAACACTGCCCCAGGTAGAGATGGAGAAGCAATTTGCTTGTGTAACCCAGGTGGGGAGTGATAAAGTTCCTGGAATGCTATCGTCTATTAAGAAAACTGAACCATGTGCAATTTGTCAAATAGTCACTTTCTCTTTTGGTAATTACTAAATAAGCTTGTTTGATAGGTCAGAATTTTGTGCTGAACTCTCAGATGTGCTTATTTTTGCTCATTTATGTGAGATTAAATTAAATTTATTTTCTCTCATTTGTCATGTCATGGATGGTCACCATCAACAGTACTAATGAGGCTGCTTATTGTTATCTTGTGGTACTAATTTCCACCCAGTAAAATTCAGATAAGCTTATTTTCATTTTTATGCTTCTGAATGTTTTGAAACAGTGTAGGTGATTGAATTAGAAATGAGATGGGGATTTGTTTTCATGGCATATTCAGGTTTGGAAATGGACTATAGGTGAATCTTTCTGGTAGGGCCATTGAATGGCTGAAGGAATCTAAGGAAGTGGGCAGTGGAGGCTGAGACTGACTCTTCTGAGTGCTGCATTGCATCTGCAAGCTTTTCCTGGTTTGAGTTAGAACAGAACTAATTCTGTTCAGTGACTTTACTTTTCATCTCAGTCTGTTGTAAGTAACTGCACGGGGGTGATGGCCTCCCTGTGATATCAGATGAATTTTCCTAAGGACCTCTCCCCTGGACTTAGGTGCTTATGGGTCAGTCTTGGCCAAGTTTGGTGGGAGACTGGACTTGCTGTTGCGTTGAATTCTCTTCTGTAACTTACATTTCCTGTCCAGCCTCTGGAGAAAAGGAAAGGGTTGCTCCAAACTTGCTCCTCAAACCATGAGACTTTCCCATGCGGGGCTTGGAGGCAGGACAGCAGATGTAGTGGGTGCTTGGTGTCTTACTGTTTTCACTTCTCAAGATACTTGTCTCAGGCATTTCTGATGCGGTTTATTTTTTTGGGTTTTTTTTTTATCTGCTGGAGGACTACACAGCTCCGAGGAACTGCAGCGCATTGCATCATAAAGCCAGTAAGAAGGATCTTTCTTATTTTATTTCATAATGATTGATTGACCAAATTCAGGTTTGCTAGAGAAACTTTTTTCTTCTTACTTTGGAGCCTAAATTTAATTCTACAGTGCCTTAGAAATATATTATACAGATGAAAATCAATGGGAATACCTTAGCAACAGGTTTATAATAAAGAAATAGGCCACTTACATTTTTTTTTCCAAGCCTTCCTGTGGAATGAGTGTCATATTTTCTGAGAACTAAATATAGTGATGTGCATTGAATGCCAACGGGCAGATTTCTCTAAGTAAAAATGTTACAGACAGATCTTCAGAAAGTCTGTAGGGGTTCAGTAAGGATCTGAAAGATAAGTCATTGATCATATCCAAAAGATTGCAGACCAGTTAAGGAAAGTGATCAGAAGTAGTCTGTGTATCTTCTTTTTCTGTGATTATTCTTAAAGGGTAAGGAGTCAGGAATGTTTAAATGGAAGATATTCTGCTTGGGATAGTGTGGAATATCTCACTCAAGATAGAATTTATGATTCAAATATCCCTGTGTTTCTCCAAAAAGCTCACATCAGGAACTTGCTTTGATTCTCTGTGCTTCATAGGTGATAGGTTTGCAGGAATGACTGAGATATTATTAGCTCCTGAAATAGGAAACCCAGTTCTTTTTCACCTCTGCTCTCTTAATGAGAACGATTCAGATAAATACAGCAGCAGCAACGCCCAGCATGAGGAGTTTAACAACCAGACCATGAGCTGGTGTTGCAAAGGAGCAAACCTACCCTAAGTTACATTAGCATGGAGGAGGCATTGGGGTTGATGGGGAACTACCTGGCTCAGGACACATTATGAAGAGAGGTGTTTGAGCTGTCCATCCTCTGACAGGGAGTGGGAGTCTGTGACAAGCTCCTGTGAGAGAGAACTTCTTTTGTTACATGACTTGTAGGGGGATGGGGTCTGCTTTGTTATTTCAACTGTAGGCGAAGACCTAGTCAAGCTTAGACTGGGCCCAGCAGCTGTTTCCCTGTCCAGTGATGCATGGAGGTGATTAGGGCCAGCCTCACAGAGCAAGCTGCAAGGGCGAAAACTTGCCCAGTGGGACTGCAGACTTGCTTCAGCACTGCTGGTCTTGCTTGTTCCTCCACGGCAAGCATTCAGCTCTAAGACACCTATCTGTGCTACAGCCAGTGTCATGCCTGTACAGCACCTCTGAAGACAGCTTCTCTAACAAGAGCCAGTTTCCCAGTTATGCTCAGATTATTCAGACTGGGCTCTGTAAACTTGTAGCAGCCTAATCCAGAGACAACCTGCAAGGAAGGGATGTACGCAAACCCTGCCTCTCAGACAGCTTCTGGCATTTTTGGAAGTTGCCAGATACACCGTTGAAAACAAAGCCTAGGGAGAAATCATAGAATCATTATGGCTGGAAAAGACATTTAAGATCATCAAGTCCAACCATTACCTAACTCTGTGAGGGCCAGTACTACACCATACACTTGAGCACCACATCTAGACAGCCTTTAAACACATCCAGGGATGTCGATTCAACCACCTCCTTGGGCAGCCTGTTCCAGTCTTTGATAATGCTTTTGGTATGAGCTTTTCGGCTGTCAGCCAAAAGGCAGCCACGGCAGGGTCCTCTTCTGGGAGGGCGAGGACCACGAATTGAGTTAGCCTCCCGAGACCCGAGGGAGGACAGGTTCACCCTCAGCTGAACTCGCCTCGGGCACCGGCGCATCTCCCAGCGCCCGACCCATGCCTTCTCCTTTTCTCGAACCGCCGCCCTAGGCCCGGAGGCCGCGCCCGGCCCCTGTGCCTGCGCCGGCTCCGTGCGCAGGGGCTGCTCTCCTGACCCAGACCTGCCCCGGGAAGGGGCTTCTGGCTCTTTCCAAGGGCTTCTGTTCGGACGGGGGCTGTTNGCGGACTGGCCTGCGCTGGAGCTGCTCTCCCCAGCGAGGAAGGTAGTGCTCCTGTTAGGCTGTAGTGAGCTTGTTACCTGCATCACGAACATCTCTGCTTCAGGCACAGAAATGCTGCATGAAGGTAATTATGACACAGCTTTAAATATAGTTTCACAAAGCCTGACAGTGAAATATTGTAGGCTTTGCTTTATTTTGCATCCTTTGATTTGTAGTAAATCTGAATCTAGACAGCTGCTAAATCTGCGTGTAGTTGACTAAAAACAAGGTGGAATATCTTTCTTAATTGTACTCTAGAGACAGTGCCATCAACATTGTACTACCGATGGGTTGGACTACATGACCTTTAAAGGTCTTTGGCCTTTAAATAACCCTCCAACCCCAACCATTCTATGTGCATGGGAGGTTTGTTAGCTTGTGCTAGTGAGAAAACTCAGATCGCCAATGCTTTCAGTGAGCAAGTAGCTACGCTTGTTCTGTACCACCCATCCAGGACTGATTAAAATGACTCTTCTCTGCCTGTCCCCAGAAGAGCATAAATAAAAGTAAATTCAGACATGTTCCCTGCTTTGGGACGTGTCCTTGCAAAGATGTACTTTTTCTGGGGGAAGGGGGTGGGTAAACAATTGGTCCTGTTCTACAGGCAGCACAGAGAAAGCTTGAGAGGGAAAGAAGTCCTGCCCTTTGTCAGTGTTTGGGTTTCATGGGGAGCTGCAGGATCTACTGCCAGCACGAATAGGGCCAGCCCATCTCCATGACATCGAGGAGTTGGAGTGATGTATTGCTTTGGAAAGAACAGGCCAATGTCAGGGCTTTGGGCGATCTGGGAACCTGCAAATTATTCAGGATTGATCTACCGGAGACTGTGGCTGACTAGTTGCTTCTCCAGGCAGGAAAGCCAAGAATCAACATATCCCATGGCCTTTTGTTGTTGTTGCTTTGTTTTTCTTGTTGTTTGCGGGTTTTTTCTCTCATCACTGAAATTCATCTGGTGCCTAGATGTTTGCTGGCAAAAGTACCTAGAACTGCCCAGAAAACAGGAATGGCCAAGGTGCAGAGTATCCACAGGCTATGTGGATCAAAGCAAAGACTTGGCTCCATAGTGATCCCGGTACCTGAGGGTAATTCTCAATGAGCAGACCTGTTCTTCAGACCCTTGTTCCATAGCTGTTTAAAATACCACTTTCCACTGGACTGGAGAAAGGTACCGGCTGCTACCGAATCTTCAGAAAACACCCTAGTAGTAGTACCAGTGAGGAGCTAGGGCAGTGCAGGGTAGCCTCTGCAATGGAGGTGGAGGTTGACACTAACAGGATCGCCTTGGCTGAGCTGCAGCAAGGTAAGTCCTTGTTGCCCTCCCCAGAGCAAACCCTCTCAGCATAGGTGTGCAGAGGAGAAGCACTATCCCTGTCAGCCATTGAAGAGCACCTCCTGCTCCTCTAGTCAATACCAAACCCACTGCAAGGCTTTCCTTCCTCAAGGACCAGTGCAAGCACACAGCAAAGGGTGGGCTGCAGGCAATGAGTCCATGGGGAGTAGGGAACTTTCCAGCAGCTCAGTTAGACAAATAAAGTAGTCCCTTTAGCTCTCTCTTCAGAAAGCTTGCACTGACAAAAGTAGCTCTTGAGGAAAAGTGGGACAGCAATTTTAAATGCTGTAAGAGACTTTTAAAAGCACAAGTCATGTTTGCACATCCAAAGCCATAAATGTTTTGATAATCTCCAGATTAATTGAAGGATGTTTCAACCTGACTTAGTTTGTTCATGGTCCTGCTGACAAATTATGTATTTCTGTGATATGGGTGGGTGCCTTTATGCACTTGATTCCAGTTATTGATGAGTAGGTGTGACCAATAATAGTGTTGTCATGGTTTAAGCCCACCAAGCCAGCAACAAAGCACCATGCAGCCACTTGTTCGTGTCCACCTCCTTTTGATGGGATGGGGAGGAGAAAATACAAGAAAGGCTTGAGGTCTGAGACAAAGGACAAAGATGACTTGCTCACCAGTTATGATCATGGGCCAAAGACAGACTCAACATTAGGAAGCAAAATCAATTTAATTTAAACAACAAAACCTCCACCAGTTTACCAATTCAATAAGAGTAGGACAGTGAGAAGTAAAAACAGATCTTAAAAACACCTTCTCCTCACCTCTTCCTGAGCTTAGGTCTGCTCCTGATTCTCCACCACCTCCCAACCAGCAGTGCATGGGGCAGGGAATGGGGCCTATGGTCAGTCCCAGTCCATCCCGTCTTGTTTCAGCTGCTTCCTCCTCTGGGGGAAAAATCTTCAAAGTCCTTCCCTGTTGCAATGTGGTGTCCCTCCCACAGGAGACAGTTCTCCATGAACTTCTCCAACTATTGCAGCTCTCTTATGTGGGCTGTAGTCTTCCACGCTCCATCATGGGCTTCTCTCAGAGTCATGACCTTCATCAGGTGCAGTCCCTTGCTCCATCGTGGGGTCCTTCATGGGCTGCAGACAGGATTCTGCTCCACCACTGATCTCAACAGGCTGCAAGGTCTCAGCCTGCAGTCTCACTATAGGCCTCAGGGGAATGGCTGCTCTGGCATGCGAATGATAACTGACTTGAATGACAACTGACCTATTGAATGATAAATGTATCAGTTTGTCAGTTTTGTAAGCATTAGTTCATCTCATGTAACCTTGGTCTTTGTAGATAAGGGGAAGTAACTCTGAGCAAAATAGGAACTCTTCATTAACAATGAAGAACCTCCCGATATAAGCCAGATCATAGCAGTTTTGCTGTTAATAGCCTGTGAGGTGTCAACATTCTGAGCCAAAGATGAAAAGTACACTGCGAGGAAGACCTCCAAAGGGCCTTCCTCCAAAAGACCCTGGCCCACAACCACCAGATGGCAATGCGCAAGAGCGAAGGGGGAGGAGACCTATGATAATGAGCTCCTGTAACTAATGTAATAACCCCACCCACTCCTCAGAAGACTTATGAATATGCATGTTAGACTTTATGAATAGGAATGGTTTAGTGTAATAAATATTTACTTGCTTAACCCCTCGGTGTGCAAGTTTGGAGGAATGATCGCCCTTGTACCTGGCACCTCAATACCTGCTTTATAACCTTTTACCTTCAGGTTCTAGAGGTTGTTTCCGCACGTCACATGCTTCCCCCTCTCCTTCCTCACTGATCTCCATGTCCACATGGTTGTCTCTACCACATTCCACTCCTTTCCAGAACAGAGAAAATCACCCAGCAGCTTTTTCACAGAGGCGCTGACTGGCCTGGCCTTGACCAGAGGCAGGTCCAGCCTGGATGTGGGGGGAGCTTATTGAAGCTTCTTACAGGAGACATGCCAGGAGCCCCCTCTCCTGCTACCAAACCCTGCCAGACACAAACCCAGCACAAGTGCCTGGCCCTTATTTGGCATGGGGAAGTGTTTTTAATTACCAGGATTGAATTGGCTGTGAATGAGGGTGAGATCATTCATGTTATTTGAGGGCTGGGAAAGTAGACTTCTTAGGGGGTTTATTCTGTCAAAGGCCACAGACTAAAGCTGTCTTCTGTCTGTAAGCTTCATTGCCAGCTCATCAGTTCTGTTAAAACCATCCACAGAACTACCATAAAGCCAGGATGCTTTGGAGATCTGAGTGAGCATGGGGCAGGGGTCCTTGTACTAAATACACTGTGTCAGGTACAGCTGGCATCAGGCCAAATCCAGAATGCAAATCTAGGCATTGCAAACCCTGATGGACCAAAAGAACTTCTTCTGTGTAGTCCTGCAGAAAGGATGCTTTTAAAGCACCTGTGTGCTCTGACATTCCCAACCTCTGGGTGATCTCTTGAGGGACTTACAGAGAAGGGAGTTTAGGAAAGTTGTAGAAAACAGATCTGAATATTTTTGGTGGTAACATTGCAGGGAGTGGAAGATAATGGTGCACTAGTTCAATGAGTGTAGTCAGAGCCTTTGAAATGGTGTTGTGAAAGTCAGGAAGTGACCAAGTTCTCTGCTCTGAGGAAGGCTTGTTCTCATCGCGGCTCTGTGCTCCTTCTGGTGCTCATTTCTGTGCAGGTGTTTATCATGAGGCTAGGAAAGCTGTGGTGGTGTCATGAGGGACTTCTGATCATAATGTGGTACATAATCTGTGTTGCAGTTTGGTTTCCAGTTCTGGCTGCTCCTTTCTCCAGTCAGGCTGAAGGGAAGTAGAGCAGTTGCATATTCTGGTTCACGACTGATTTAGTATGAGCAGGGTTAAAAAAAACAACAAACAAACAACACAGGTGCTAATGGCAGTTGCATATTCTTAATACAAAACTACCCTTCTAGGCGGGCTTCCAGAATTTAGATAATTTCTAAAGAATAAGTTTGTCACTTCACAACACACTGTATGAGCCTGGCATGTATCAAAATGCACCATACTCATTCCAGCTGCAGGACACTATGGTGATAAGGAATATTAAGACTTTTTTAAAAAAAATAATCCTTGATTAGAAAAAATAACACTTACTTCAAGATCAAGAGTTTAAGTGTCAGAAGGAGATCAGATCTTCCCCGTAGTTGAACTACCTAATTAACCTCATGCTCCAACAATCTTCCAGTTTTTCTGATGTGATGGAAAATGTTTTGCAAACCTGAATGGTTACGGAAGTGGAAATACTGGGCTTTCCGATCTAATTCTGTAATAGGGAGAATTAATGAAGGAGAAGCAGAAATGAATGCTGTGGAATTTGTGCTTAAGAATTATCCAGGCCTGGCCCCGTTGTCAAACTTGCTGTGATTGTATGAAATAGCTGAAGATAAAAAACTGAAGTTGTCATCCTGGACCCAAGTGCCCTGTCACATTGTGACAATTAAAAAGGGTAAATAAACTTTTTACGAAATAAGAAATTGCAGTTTAACAGAGAACGGGCATCCTCTGACAGCTGGACTGAAGGAATTGTTCATTTTTATGTTAATAGTATTGTTATTATTCCCCACAGTAAAATATATACATAGGCTTTTGATGCTTATCAGCTGGAGTATCACTGTCAGCTGGAGTATCACTATGTGGAGCCCTAGATGGATGTGCTGAAGGAGACAGTGCTGGAGAGGGGGGAGCTGTGCCTCAGTCACAGCTCTTCTGGGTCATANTGTCTAGCTTTTCATCCACCAATAAATACCCTCAAGTCCTCTGTAGTGTTGCTCTCAAACTGTTCATCACACGTATCTGTGTTTGTTTCCCTGACCCAAGGGCAGGACCTTACACTTTGCCTTGTTGAACGTCATGAGGTTTATATGGGCTCACCTTTCTAGCCTGTCTGGATAGCATCCCTTCCCTCTGGNGTAAAGAATTTCTTCCTAATATGAAATCTAAGTCTACCTTCTTTCTGTTTAAAACTGTTACCTTTTGTCCTATCACTACACTCCCTGACAAAGAGTCATTCCCCATCTTTCCTGCAGGCCCCCTTTAAGTACTGTAAGGCTGCTATAAGGCCTTTCCATAGCTAAACAACCCCAGCTCTCTCAGCCTGTCCTTACTGGGGAGCTGCTCCAGACCCTTGAGCATCTTATGGCCTTCCTCTGGTCCCAGTCAAGCAGGTCACNTCTCCACTTGGATATCAAGCTGTTGACTACAATTCTTTGAGCTTGACATTCCAACTAATACCTTATCCACTGAGGGGTTGACCCAGAAAAATACACNTCTTTCTTATGCTGGGGCCCCCAGGGCTGAACACGGTACTCCAGGTGGGGTCTTGAGACCCAAGTAGAGGGGGAGAATCACCACCTACATCAACCTTCTGGCCATACTTCTTTTGATGTAGCCCAGGGTACATTTGGCTTTCTGTGCTGTGAGTGCACATTGTTGTCTCATGTCTAGCTTTTCATCCACCAATAAATACCCTCAAGTCCTCTGTAGTGTTGCTCTCAAACTGTTCATCACACGTATCTGTGTTTGTTTCCCTGACCCAAGGGCAGGACCTTACACTTTGCCTTGTTGAACGTCATGAGGTTTATATGGGCTCACCTTTCTAGCCTGTCTGGATAGCATCCCTTCCCTCTGGAGTGTCAGCCACACCACTCAGCTTGGTGTCATCCACAAATCACCCTTGCTGAGGGTGCACTCAATGCCACTGCCTGTGTCCCGGACAAAGATGTTAAATAATACTGATCCAAATATGGACCTCTGAGGGATCTCACTTGTCACTGGTCTCCACTTGGATATCAAGCTGTTGACTACAATTCTTTGAGCTTGACATTCCAACTAATACCTTATCCACTGAGGGGTTGACCCAGAAAAATACACGTCTTTCCATTTTAGAGACAAGGATGTTGTGCAGGACAGTATCAAATGCTTTGCACAAGTCCAGGCAGATGACATCAGTTGCTCTTCTCTTACACACCAGTGCTGTAATCCCATGGTCATGGTGGACTGGGCTGTAGCAGCAATGTGTCTAGAGTTGCAGGCAAACACCATAACTATGAGGGAGCACTGCTTCTCCAGGGTCTCCTTCTCAAGCTGATTTGCCATAGCTGTCTCTGTCTTCATTTCCAGATTTTTCTTGCTCTGGCTGCAGTGCTGAGAAGAGTGCATAAGAAAAGGGTGGGGGTTTTCCAAGCTTGCTGAGAAGAGCAGAGCTTTTTGAGTTTTTTTTGTGTTTCACAGATACTGCTGTGTATGTATGGCACAGCATACAAAATTCCTGGTGTAGGTTTGGGGGTCCTCAATATGCAGAGGTGTAACAGCTGCCAATACAGCTCCTAGTGCTCTGTGGACTTGTAAGGGAGAATTATCAACTTGCCTCGTTGGTTGCAATGAGCCTAGCTGGTGACGGGGACCCAAAGGACATCGGGAGGTCAGACGAATTAGCATGACATACATCTGTCTTGAGCTTCCTCAACATCTCGGTATCTTTGTTCTTCAGAGTCTCCATCTAGGATGGATGGATCCTAGCTCTTTCATCTAGGCACACTTTCTCCTTTTCTGGGGGTAAAAAAGGAGTCACTGTTCTCTGAGAATGGGTAAAAGCCTAATTATGCCTAGGGTGGCTGAGGCAAGCATTGCCTCAGTTACAGCTGTAGTACAAAGGCTTCTAGCCTTCCAGTTGCCTCTGCGAGGAAGTAAAAGGTGTTTCTGGCAATTTAGGGAAAAATTTTCAGAACTAAATTTTCAGAAGAAATCATAAAACTCCCTGAAATCCTTTCTACTTTTGGAGAACAGCAAAGAGAATGTCTTCTTTGTGAAAACCTGCAATTCATCTTCTCTGCTAGCTAGAAATACTCTCATTAGGATGATGAGGGAAAACTGGACAGGGACAATTTGAGTACAGTGTAAGAGGCTGTTCCAGTTCCATATTCCTCTGTCTGTTGCTTTGTGGAAGGATTTAAAGCCAGGGTGCAAAGTCACTACATTAGCCATTGCTATGTCTATTGTATGTCCTTTCAGTAGGCAACCTAAGCTAGACTGGATGGAGAGGGTTTGAATCTGCTTGGCAGGGTGACTGGATTGATAGGAAGGAGAGGCATGAGTGGGTAATTGACTACTCTCCCAATGTGAATGAATTTACTATTGTGTAAAATCTACACAATGGGCAAAGGAGTGCTGAGTCAGGTCCTCAGGGGTACCTGTGCCAGCACACTGCTAGAAGTGAGCCTTGCGTTTTCAAGCAGCAGTCCAGAGGGGCTGTGTCCTGGTGTGAGTTAGAACAGAACTAATTCTGTTCCGTGAGTTTACTTTTCAGCTCATCACTTTCTGAAGTTAACGGCAGACTTTGCTGTGTCTGCTTCTAGCACTGATAACACTTGGTGTTCAGAGTTACTACCAAGGATTGGTGTGTGCAGAAAAGGTCTTGCTTATACTTGCTCCTGTGCAGACCAAGGTCACTGCTCAATCTTGTGCACCAAGTTGGGGGTGCAAAAAGTAAAAGGCCATACCTGCAGGGAGGAGTGGACAGGACAGGTGACCCTAAAATGACTAAGGAGGGATTCCAGCCCAGATAGGTCATATTCAGTATAAAGCTGAGGGGCCATGAGGGTCAAGCACTCATCTTCATTGGCCAGCATCCA